>CM052901.1:70788457-71009406 GCA_028534135.1 Potos flavus
TTATCTGTTTTTTGAGTGTTGAGTTTGAGGAGTTCTTTATAGATATTAGATATCAGACCCTTGTCTATAGTGTCATTTGTGAATATCTTCTCCCATTCCGTGGGTTGCCTGTTTGTTTTGTTGACTGTTTCCTTTGCTGTGCAGAAGCTTTTCATCTCAATGAAGTTGAGTTGAAAAAAAAAAAAGTTCATTTTGGCTTTTGTTTCCTTTGCCTTTGGAGACATGTCTTGAAAGAAGTTGCTGTGGCCAGTGTCGAAGAGGTTACTGCCTATGTTCTCCTCTAGGATTTTGATAGATTCCTGCTTCATGTTGAGGTCTTTTATCCATTTTGAGTTTATCTTTGTGTATGGTGTAAGAGAATGGTCAAGTTTCATTCTTCTATATATAGCTGTCCAATTTTCCCAGCACCATTTATTGAAGAGACTGTCTTTTTTCCGCTGGATATTTTTTCCTGCTTTGTTGAAGATAATTTGATCATAGATTTGTGGGTCCACATCTGGGCTCTCTACTCTATTCCAGTGGTCTATGTGTCTGTTTTTGTGCCAATACCATACCGTCTTGGTGATCACTGATGCTCAACATTCTTAATCATTAAGGATATGCAAATTAAAACTACAATGGGATACCATTATACGCCTATGAGAATGGCTAAAATAAAAAAAATACTGATATTATTTAGGGCCAATGAGCCTGCAAAGCAACTGTGATTCTCAGATGTTGCTGGTTAGAATGCCAATTGGCACAGCCACTCTGGAAAGCAGTTTGGCGATTTCCTATAAATTTAAACACACACTTATTTATGACCCAGAAGTCCCACTCCTAGGTATTCACCGTACAGAACTGAAACTTACATTCACACAAAAACCTGGACATGAACTTTTATGGCAGCATAATTTGTAGTGGTGAAAATCTGGAAACAACCCAAACATGCCTGCTTCTGTGAATAGATAAACATAGTGTTGGAGTGAGCAATTAAAAGGAACAAACTATTGATAGCTGCAACAGCGTGAATGAATCTCAACTACATTGTGCTAATTAGAAGACACCAGTCTCAAAAGGTTATATACTATATGATTCCATTAATATGGCATTCTTTAAAAGGCAAAAATTAGAGGGACAGAGAACCCATCAGTGTGGTTGCCAGAGGTCATAGGAAGGACAAGTGTTCGACTGCAAAGAGGTAGTAGGAGGGAATTTGGGGAAGTGCTGGAATTGTTCTATACCCTATTAGTGGTGGTTACAAAAATCTATGCATGTGTTAAAATTCAATAGTGAATTCTACTATATGTAGCTAAAAATAGTAATGCAAAATAATAAACAAGTCTGATATTTTAATAAATTCAATAAAGATAATTTAAAAAGAAACTCAAGCAAAGCAGGAAAAAGGCATCATGGGAGTATATATCAACATATAATTGGTCCCAGCTGCCTCTTAGAGAGACAGGGTCTGTTTCCTTTTGTTTGACACATCTTTCTTTTTTTCAATAATAATAATTATAAAGTTCTAACACTGCTGTTACTGATTGGAAGTGTTCATAAAAATGAAGGCTACAGGCTGTTAAAATAATCTCTAAAACCTGAATCAACTCAGGTGAACTAAATCTATTGCATAGTCAGTATAATTAATTGTGTAGAGACCCATCATTAAGACAACCCTAAAACCCTTGAGTCAAAAAATGACAAGTTCAGAGGCCACATGTAGACATGACTTAGGATTAAAGAAAAATTGTTCTGCCAGATAGCATCTCCGATTTTTTCATATTTGTAAAGGGTAATGATATTTTTTGTTCCTGTAATCTTGACTACAATTTCTGAAAGTAACCAAACATTGCCATTTCTAAAAAGGGTTTCCAAGCAACTATGTGAATTCTTCCCAACCCAGAGGAGGAAAATATTTGTAGTGAATCCGGTTTCAATAACATGGTGGTCTTGTTTTTGCATTTAACCAAGATGGTTTCATCAATCACAGGAAATGACACTTCCAACAGAAAGAAAATAAGATGTAAATTAGCTAGAGGAAAGAACAGAGCAGGGACTATTCCATTTGGAATAAGAAAGTCTCAGAAAAGCAAATTGTTATGCAGGAGTTATGATCCTATTGCATTTTCATCACCTAATTTCCAAATGACTTGCAGCCTTCCTTCCAATTATGAAATCTGCATTATTAGACTTGCTAGAACTGGCCTAGAGGGAAGAGAATCATCTGGCAAAGGTTGAAAGACGGCAACCCTTCAGGAACCTGGTGCTTCTCCCTATAGAAGCACTGTCCAGTGGAAACACAACGTTAACCACATATGTAATTATAAATGTTCCTGTAGTCACACTAGAAAAAGAAAAGAGGCAGGATTCATTTTAATAATATTTGTATTTAATCCATTACATCCAAAATAATATTTCAACATGTAATAAATATGAAAATTATTAATGAAATTTTACATTTTTTTCATATTATGCCTTCAAAACCAAGTATCTATTTTATACTTATGGTATATCTTAGTTAAGAGTAGCCACATTTCAAGTACTCAATTGCCCCATATAGCTAATGGCTGCCATATTGAAGAGTGCAGCTCTAAAGAGTCTATATCCAAGAAAAAAAAAAAAAAAAAGAGTCTATATCCATGGAAAATGTGATACAGGATCATTTGCTTCAATCGGTCTTTGGAACTAAGAATAGATATTTAGAAGAGAAGACAAACTGGAAGAAAGTTAGCAAACTGACTTCCCTGGAAAAGATGATAAAATATATGATTGGGCTTTAGTACAACCAATATTATTGTTTACCCTTCTTAAGGGTCACAACAGATAACAGGCCCTATGTTGTGTTTCCTTTGAGAATAAGCTAAAAACTCGCTTGCACCTTGAAGCCTTTCCTGATGAGGCCCATCTTTTTATTCACCAGTTGGCCACCT
The DNA here is from genome assembly GCA_028534135.1 of Potos flavus. Lineage (NCBI taxonomy): Eukaryota > Metazoa > Chordata > Mammalia > Carnivora > Procyonidae > Potos > Potos flavus. The sequence continues at coordinate 70,791,367 of CM052901.1, forward strand.
GACTTTTATCTCTTTACCTCTTCATTTTCTGTCCTGTCCCATCCATGACAGGTAGTGAGGTACAGTGGACAGTACAGAGGCTCTGAAAGAAAAGGATTAAGAACTACCCCTCCAGGCTCTGCCTCTGCTTAATATCTCTTATCCTCATTATCCCTATCCTTGCCACTAAAAATGACCACCAAGAAAGTCAGTCAATGGAAAGGCGGCAGGATATGCAATAGGAGTCTCGGCATCCCCATGGGTGAAACCCAGAATTAACAGCACTGATAGGCATTTCCCTGCCCTCCTTGTTGGCCTGTTCATGGCACTAAGCTTCTACCTGGAATTCTCTTTGAACATTCCAGAATAACTCAGGGCCTATGTCCTCTGCTGTAATTTACCTGCTAGAGTAGCCTCTGCCTGATACTAGTGATTGCCTAAAGCATGCCCCAACTTCCTCTTCCTGTCAGTTTCTGGGATCAGCCTGCCCAGGTGTTCTTGCTGGGCCTATTCTCTGCAGCTGATTCAGTTTGCCAAACTTCCATTCTTCCTGTTGGAGGTCCCACCAATCAATCCCACAATTTCATGCCAGTCTTGAGCTCGCTAACAATATGAAAACTTGCCAATAAATCAACAAATAAATCAACCTCAGTTTCCTCATCTGTGAAGTAAGAATAAATAGTATGTACCTTACATGGTTATCGTTAGGATCAATGAGACAATGCATGAGAAAATGCTTTGTAAACTAAGGAAGCATTAGTTTTTAAGTTTGCTTAGTACTTACTATCCTCGTGGTGTTGTCCTCATAAATTACACTTTAGCAGCTACCAGTATTGTAGATACAGTGCTTACGTTCCTAAAATTTTCATATAACACTCCTTAAATGGGAGTGCAGGGTTTAATTTAACTAGTTATATAAGAAATTTTAAATAATCCAAAAGAGAGGCAAGAGAAAGATGGGAAACAAAATTATTGAAGTCAAGAGCACCATATACGATTTTCATACGTTGGGATTTCTCGTTGTAAAATGTTAGCCCTTCCATAACCTCCCTTGATCAAATTTATGTTCTGTAGTTAATACTTCAGATGGCAAGTCTAAGTGAAAATGTGAAAATTTTATTTTTATTCTTGGGTAAACTTTGGAGCAACCTGCGTTATAGTCAACATCGCAAAAAAAAAAAAAAAAAATTTCTTCAATAATTTCCAGAAAAAGAAATGCCAGCAAGCACAGATTACTTGTGTAGTGAGACAGGAAATTGGTAAGTCACCTCATCAAATAAAAGCAAGATTTAAAGTTGATGTCATAGCATCGCCACCCCAACCAAAACCCTACAAATCTAAGCAGAGACTCACTTGTACTTCTGATGGTATAAACTTGAAAGAAGAAACTATTTCAATTCCCTTTCAGAAGAAATTGATCTGGACACCAGCAGGGAAATTAAAACCAGCTTAACTCATGGAGATTTCCTAAACTTATCATATTTTCCTAAAAAGGGGGATAAGGAGATTTACCGCCTTCTTGTATGATTTGTATAAATTCAGTCAGCAAGCATGCTGGGACGTTAAGGATGGTTTACCAGTGGAAAGGGATAAGATGTTCCCTCCCTGTAAGCGAAGCCTGGGCTGGGGACACTAACTCAACAGGGAAGACTATTGGGCTTCATCAGCCAACAGGTAAACCACCTCTCCCATGGCCATGCAGCAGACACTGGCTCAGTGTAAACTGGTGTCCCTTGCCAGTGGGGTCTGTTCAAATGAGTGGCCAAGGGGAGGCATGTAGTCATGTTGCACTAGTCAGATCCAGGCAGGAAAAATTCACTCCAGGTGGTTCAAATGAAAAGATTTTTATGAAGGTCTACTTACAAAATTGTGAGAATTAAGAAAACAAACAAGGGACATTGAGTCACCCAGAGACTAGCACTAGCAGGAACCCATTATCATCCTTAGACCTCTAGCTCAAGAGACCTAGAATCTTGGAGGAGCCTCCTAGTGGGAGCAATGGGCCAGGAGAGATGCCGTTGAGCTCTGATGGATGCCAGAGCCTCCACCGGCCTAACCCACAGGTCAGCAAACATTTTCTACAAAGGGCCAGGTAGTCAATATTTTAGGCTTTATGAGCCCTGCAGTCTGCATTACAACTGCTCAAGTCTGCAGTTGTAGCATGGAAATAGCCATAGACAATATGTAAATGAGTTATCAACAAAATTATGTTTCAATAAAACTTTATCTACAAAAACAGTGGATAGAATTTGTCCCATCGGCCAAAAATCTAACCCAAAGGGAGCTATTTAAAATACTTTCCACATTCTTCAAACTCTTTACTCATTATTGTTGATACCTGAAAAAAACACTTAATAAGAAATATTGTTTTGTAATATTTACAAAGAACTGCAGCCAATAGGAGATATTCAAACTGAAAAATACCAGCTAACACTATTGGGTAGTCTTCAAATAACATTTGTATCTCTCAGCAGTGTTACCAATACCACATAAAATCACATGTCAAAATTGCCATGTTAAGTCTGCTTCCGAAACTTATTTCTTGAACCACAACTCAAAGGATTTGCTTCAAGTATGCTGTGCATATAAAATGACTAATGTTTATTTTATTTGCAAGCATGACTCACCACTGGTAACTGATAAGGCCACAAACACACACTTATTAAGTGACAATGGCTACAAGGAGGACCGAAGAGATCATGGTCACTTTTCTACATAGTTCTGCCCTGAAAATGTCGATCTAAACCTCCCACCCAGCATGTCAGTCTTTCCCATTGCTGCCTTCCATTTGATGACAGTGGATTCCTTCAGAACAATGACATCTCTTTGTTGGTTGCTAAACTCGAATTCTTGCAGGGAATTATATTATATGTTCTCACTTTCCTGATTTCTCAGCTGATTTTTCAGAGGATTCCAGATTCGGAAGCTACGCGTTTCTTGGGTGATGTCAGGAAAGAAATCCAACATGGAAACTCTACCACACCCAGCATAGATTGGGCTGATGGTAACTGTATTTGATTCTACCCTGCCCACCCATGGGACGAGCTTAATGAACTGTCACGCTGGGCCTCATAGGTGTAGGGTCTTGGTAACAGGTCTAAGATCCTTCTGTCCCTGTGGGGTAGAGCAACTACGTAAGCACCTAAATCTGGTTCATTTCAGAGCGAGTCAGGCTACGGGCATTAGACCTCTTTATCTATAGAAGTGCCTGAAAGGAGAATTGAGTTTTCTGATAGTCACAATGTCATAAATTGAGACAAGCTTCCCATGAGATATAGTGCTAGAGAAGAATTCCGACCGGGATGTTTCACCATAAGAATGGCTTACCAGCTCCCAAATATGTGTTCGGTTCAATGACGTTAGGAAATGGTAATTTTTTTAAAGAGTAGAATGAGTTGCATTTTTAATTCCTGAATGGAAAACATATGCTTTATTTTGTTTTAAAGATTTTATTTATTTATTTGTCAGAGAGAGAGAGAGAGAGTGAGCACAAGAAGGGGGAGAAGCAGACAGAAGGAGAAGCAGGCTCCCTGCTGAGCAAGGAGCCCGATGCGTGACTCAATCCCAGGACCCTAGGATCATGACCTGAGCCGACGGCAGACACTCAACTGACAGAGCCACCGAGGTGTCCCAAAACATATGCTCTATTGTTGAAGAGCCAGCTCTAAGTACTAGCTGACTGTGATTCCATCTTTTCCCCAATACCCTTCTCCCACCTCCTGATACTTTTCTCAGTAGGACCTCAGGGTCTCCAGGTTGCCTTTTCAATAGTACATTCACTTATTCATTCAGCAAATGGTTATGGAGTATTTATTATATGCCAGGCACTCCACTGGTCTCTGAAGATAAACTATACACAATCCTGCTGTCGTGAAGCTTATAGTATATATAATAGGGGAGATAAGCAATGCATAAATAATTATGCAGAATAATTAGTCAAATAATCCAGTCCCCTAAATAGTACAAATTACAAACAAGGAGACATGCAATGAGAAATGACTAGGTATATAATGAGGAGCGGGGAGTGTTTCAAGAACAGGGACAGCAGACACAAAGGCAAGAGGCAGGAAACACTCTGTGAGTTCTTGAAGAATTGGCAAATTCAAGTATGGCTGAAGTATGGGTGTGGTAGACATGAAGAAGGGTGACCCAGAACCCCTTCCAGGGAAGGACCTGCCCCAACTGTCAGCTTCTCCAGGATCTTCCAGGGCTGCAGAGACCCATTTTGCAAGAGTTCATGCCAGGGGTCATACCCAAGGTCATGCAAGGTAGGATAGAAAGGCCAGAGGCTTGACAACTCTGGTGAGCAAAATTCACCCTGGAGCTCCCACTGGGTTGACTGAGCCTTTGTTTGGTCTGCATTGAAGTCTGACTTCTTCCTCTGCCTTATCCTACTTCCTCCTCCTTTCCTTTCCCAGATATTGGTGTATACTTGCAAACATGGGGTAACCCAAACCTTGTCTCAGCGTGTGCCCCTGAAAAACCCAGAAGGAGAGAGAAGCTGCAGAGGTCAGCCTGACAGCCTTGAACAGGCACTAGAGGGCTGATACTCCACAGTCAACTTTTTGGGTGGCCTTCATTAACCCGTGATTCCACCTGCAAATGGATCAACGTAAGGTCATATTAAGGCAGCACCTAATCTCCTGAATTCATGATGTCTTCAGAAAAAGACAAGATTTTTTACCACCCATTGGTAATTTTTCTCCCTCTGAGTCTCACATTATGGGAAGCTTCTTACTTCTGAAATTTTTTTAAAGATTTATTTATTTATTTATTTTAGAGAGACGAGAGAAAGAGCACATGAGGGGGAGGAGCAAAGGGAGAGGCAGAATCTCAAGCAGACTCCACACTGAGCACAGAACCTGACACTGGGCTCGATCTCACAACCTTGGGATCATGACCTGAGCCAAAATCAAGAGCCAGACGTTTAAATGACCGCACCACCTACGTGCCCCTTACTTCTGAAATTCTTAATAGGAGTGTCAAACCTCATAGCCATGACTCCCAAAGTAACTTTTTGCTAACACGAAGCAGTAAGCCAGAGTTAGGAAAGCTATAGGCCTTCCCATCATTGAGCATATGGCATCTCTCAGTCTCCAAGACAAAAGGACGCACAGAACACAAGTCTCCCAAGTAGTTTACATCAGGTCTCCTGTCTTCAATGACCCACCCTGATTCTATCAGACCCCCTAAGGATGTTTCCCTGCACCATCATAGCAGTCTGGTTGTGATTCCTGAGTTCTCTCTTTTTTGTTTTTGTTTTTAAACCGGAGCAATATTGGCTCTCTATTCTCAAACAAAAAAAGAATTAAGAAAAATACCCATCAATTTTAACATTTGTTTCTGAAATAACTTTGGGATGACTCATTTTTCTTGGCCAATATATTTCTTTACAATTGGGCCAATCGGTTTTATAGTCTTTTTTATTTGGTCTATGAGGTGATGAAAAAAGCCAAAAGAACCACTTTTTCAGTTTGGTGTTTTCCATCTTATTGAAATTGCTTTTCTCTGAGATTTTGGGAAGGGAAATACAGTGGCGTGTTACTTAAAATGAATTACCTGTACCCTTAACGACAACCAGGATAATTACCACATCTTTCAACTACTAAGAACTAGCTTTCTAATTTCATTTTTTTGTTGTTGTTTATAAGCTTCAGGGACACTCTAACTATAATATAGTGTTTGAACATAATATTCCTTTGAATCTCATTTTCCAATCTACCTTATAAATTACCATTATTCCTGTTTTAGACTGTTCATAAATATTTTCCTTACGGCTTTAAAGTTCTTGTTTGGTCTTACCTTAAAGTTGCACTTTGGGCATGTTATCTATGTTTGTTGTGGCACAATTATACTTAGGAGTGTAAGAGAGTCTTGTGGCCCCTTAAAATAATTAGGTTTATTTTTCCTCTTAGAAGGCCAAAATTAGTTTACAAATTGACAACTTCCCAACTAATTGGTTCTTAATAACTAATGAGATTGTAGTGTTTGGGATTATTTTGGCAATAAACCCAATCCTTTAAAAAATGGAAAATAGTAAATATAGCAATGCAAAGAGTTATTGCATCTACCTGTATATTGTCTTCCTTTTGTTTCAATTTGCTTTAAAATTTTTACTACAGTGAATGTCTCAGTGTTGTGTTTTATTTCTAGAGGGTTCACAGAAAAATCACGAAAGACTCAGAATCAGTCAGTCAGCACACACAAGGAATTCTTAGGTGACCTATGGGACTGTGTTACTCTCATCAAGATCATTCTTAATATGTATCATGGCAGAAAAATATTATAAATCTTCATGTCCATGGGATCACAAAATCACTTTCAAAGAGGCATCTTTAAAAAAGAATCTTCCATCTATTTATATTTCAGCTTCATCATCTTGGTGTACCAGAGATAACACCATTAATAAAAGTTTGTTGAGATTAATGTTATCTAGGATTTTTTGTAACTTAAAATTAGAAAGAGGGAAATAAATGCTAAATGAAAATGGAAATTTTGGTACAAGTGGAAAGATTGTCTGTACAATTTCAGTTATGAAAAAAAATTGCCTGTCTGTACATTTTCATCCTCTTTGAGATCAAGGAGAATTGAAGAAGTTGTCAGGAAGAGGTCTGATAGGAAACACATTCAATTTCCTTTTTCCCCTTTTGATTTATGGTCACCCTAACAAGGTCAAATGCAAAACAAGAGAAGCCTCTGAAGTAACATGTGCCCCATTAGGATTCACCAGGATTAGTAAGTGGGCAAAGGGAGGTGATAATGAAGTATGACCATCAAAATCTTGATGGGAAAAATGGTTTTTTTTTCTACTTAATGTTATAATAATAATAATAACCAGTCTTTTTAAATGGTTACTCTGTGTCAGGCACAGTTCTCAATGCTTTTCACCTTCCCAGCTCATCTAATCTTCAAGCACACTATGACATATGTACCTTTATTATCCCCATATGTCATAGTAAGGAAACTGAAGCACAGACAGATAATTTGTCCAAGGTCACAGATACGGTCAATAACACAGGAAGAATTTGAACTCAGGGAATCTGGATTCAGAGCCCTTGCATTTCCTTAATAATGTTCCATCTAAAGAATTAGGAACAGGAAGAGGACAATTATGTGTCGAGTATCCAAGCATGATCCTTTAGCCCCTTTTCCATTGACTTTGGCCATCCTTCTGGCTTAGATCTAAAAAGAAAGAGATGGGGCCTCTGGATGGCTCAGTCGGTTGAGTGTCTGACTCTTGATTTTGCCTCAGGTCATGATCTCAGGGTTGTGAGATTGGGCCCCTCATAGGGCTCCATGCTCAGCAAGGAGTCTGCTTTTCCCTCTCCCTCTGCTATTCCTCCCACTCACATGCTCTCTCTCTCTAAAATACATATATACATACATAAAAAGAAAGAGATTATAAACTGTTGTAGACAATTATTAAAGCCTATTCATCTACTTCGCATGACTATGGTGCATCATCTGGGATATATTTTTCTTTCTCTTCTATTGAGACCCTTCGCACACAGTTACACCATTCAGATGCAAAGTGTGAATAATAAAAAATGAAAACTGCCTTTCATGTAAACAAATTACAACTAATCCCTGAGCATAAAGTTATCTTTAGAATCAGATCAGCCAACACCTTTGATTATGTCTGCCTGCCTATCTTAACATATTGTTTTCACTTAGTGGCTAAAAGCCTAAGGTTAGAGGCACCTGGGTGGCTCAGTCAGTTAAGCATCTGACTCAGTTTCAGCTCGGGTCATCTTCTCGGGTTCACTGAGATGGAGCCCCACATTGGGTTCCCTGCTCAGTGTGGATTCTGCTGGAGATTCTCTCTCTCTGCCCCTCCGCCTGAGCACTCTCTCTCTCAAATAAATAAATAAATTTTTTTTAAAAAGATTTTAAAAATCTTTTTTAAATTTTTTTAAAAATTTTAAATTTTAAAATTTTTAAATTTTTAAAATTTTTTTTAAAAGATTAAAAATCTTTTTTAAAAAGATTTTATTTATGTATTTGACAGAGAGAAAGACAGAGAGATCACATGAGCACACAAGCAGGGGGAGCAGCAGAGGGAGAGGGAGAAGCAGGCTCCCCATGGAGCACGGAGCCAGAGGTGGGGCTGGATCCCAGAACCCTGGAATCATGACCTGAGCCAAAGGCAGATGTTTAACCAACTGAGCCACCCAGGCACCCCAAAATAAATCTTTTTTTAAAAATAGCTGAATCAAAACCAAATTGTGAAGGGGTAATGTCAGCAATAGTGGAAGAGTAGGTAGCTCCAAGAGCCTGCCCCTTCAAAGAAACACCTAAAAGATGAGCAAAAACTGTCAGAATTAACACTGTAGGAACCCTGGAAAATAGTCAAAGGTTTATGACAACCAAGCAAATGCTGAATCAAGAAAAAGCAATTTTAAAATGGTTAGGAGAGTTTTGCAGTGTTTTCATTTGCCCTTGCCCCACACGCTACCTGGCTTGGTGAGTCTTGAAGACACGAGCCCACATTCCCAGTGTAGAACCCTGTTGTTTTGACCTGTAGGGTGACCAACTCAAGGCCTGACACTAGATGCTTGCTTTTGTTTAGCCTAACTCAGTACCTTCTTAGGCTACAAAAAAGCTACACAGAGGCTATTCCTTAAAAACATCAAAAAATTACAGTTGGAACAAACATTAGACACACTGAAAGTCTGAAAAGGAAAGCTAGAGAGTGAGATTCTTTTATTCTTTTATTCTCTCTCTTTTTTAATTCTAGGTATTCAAGGAAATCTCTGTCAAAACATCAGTAATTAAAGGAGACTTGGGGGATAGTGCCTATTAACCATCTTGCACTCCGGGAGAATGGTCATCCACATGGCCCTGCTCTCAAAGGAGGGTTCTTTTAATTTAATCTGTTAATGGCTCTTCCATTCAGTCCCAGATGCAGTGGAGACATTGGGAAGTTGAGAATGGAGACCATTCAAGTTTCTTCTAACATGCTGCTTTGCTACTAGTATCTCCTAGCCTCTTGCAAACTCCACTGAGTTAGAACACCCAATTCCTACCAATGAAATGATCAACAATGGATCCCAGGAGTTAGAACACCCAATCCCTAGCAATGAAATGATCAACAGCGGATCCCAGGATCCAAGGATGAGCAACAGTGCAGGGGAGCTAGTTTCTTCCTCCAGAATGACACAGGTTTCCCAGTCATTGGCAGAGACTGGAGAACAATATTGCAAATTCTGGTCAATATTTTCTCAACCTCCTCTGCACAGCCGCTGCCAGTGCCAGCCGTATTACACTTTCCACATTAAATGATGCATAGCCCCTGGATTCTTCTTACAAATGGCCCTTCCCTAACTGCCTCAGGTGACATAAGTTGTACCCTTCCAAACTATTTTCCAGCATATCCTAGGAAGAGGGCATAAGTAGCCCCACAGCCTCGTTTTGTTGAAAGAGGATGGGATGCTGACGGAAGGAGAGAAGGAGGCATAGAGGCTGCCATCGAGGTCAGGGTGTAGTGGATATATTAGAATCACCTGCTCCAGGAGAAAGCAACTGTCACATCATGAGGACTGCTCAGCCAGCTCTATGAGAGGTCCACATGGCAAGGAACTGAGGCCTGTTGCCAACACCCAGCAAGGAACCGAGGCTTCCTGCCAATAACCATGTGAGAGTGTCCATCTTGGAAGACGATCATTTAGCCTAGTCAGACCTTCGAGCAACTACAGCCCTGACCAACACCTTGACTGCAGCATCACGGGAAATCTTGGGCCGGAGCCATGGAGCTACGCAACTCCTGAATTCTCGACCCTCAGAAACTGCGGGAAATACTAGATATTTATGCTTTTAAATTACTAAAAATTTGGAGTAATTTGTTATGCAGCAGCAGATAACTATTACTTATCTTTTCCACTTACAAGTGCCAAATAACAAGTTACTTCAAAATCTAATGTTGAAAAAAACAATATTTATTCTGCTCACAAATATTTAATTTGGGGAGACAGCTCATCTCTGTGGCATTCTGTACTATAATATCCAAGACCTCAGCTGGAAGGCTCAAAAGCTGCAGGCTGGAAATCTCTAAAGCCTCACTCAGTCATGTGTCTGGTGGATAATGCTGGGTATCAGTTGAGGACTTAAGCTTCTCTCCACATGGGTTGATCCATATGGTCTCCCTGCAGGGGCTAGTCTAGACTTCCTTATAGAATGGTGGCTGGCTTCCATAAGCAACTGTCCTGAGAGTGTGAGAGAGAGAACCAGATGGAAATCATATTGCCTTTTATAATCTAGCCTTGCAAGTCACACAGTATCACTTCTGCCGCATTCTGTTAGGGAAGGGAATTACAAACTTTTCCCCAGGTTCAAGGGGAGGGAACACAGGCCCCCATCTCTAGATGGAGGAGTGGCAATGTTGTGTGGTTAGAAGAGTATGTGGAATGTGATACATAATAGTACAGCCATCTTTGGAAAATATAATTTGCCACATTTGTCTAAGAACAATTCCCTGAAAATTGGCTTCTCGGGAAAGAAGTTAGCATTTACCAAAGCTCTGTGAAAACCAGCTATGACCCAGTAATGAGCACAATCAACCCTGCTCAATTGCAGGTAAAAGACAAATTCTTCTCTAACCAATAATACTGAAGTGGTGAATCTTAGCACTACTTTGCCATGTCAAGAGGGGAGAGGGGCGCAGTTTCAATTTTATCAGTCAGAATTCAACCAGAAAAGCAAAACAAATAAGAGATAGATAAGGAGACAGAGATAGAAATAGAGATACGAATTTGTTATAGAAGATTTGCTTACACGATTGTGGGAATTGGTTAAACAGTCTTTGTAACACTGTCTCCACCCCTGATGCTGGATCTTGAAATTCACAATGCAGGCAATCAGGAAGGAAAGAACGTAATCAGGCTGGAAACCCATAAACACAAGATAGAAACTGACAAGAATGGACTAAAATTCGTATCTATTCTTGTTGTTTCTGACACCAGGTCATCCTAGAGAAAGCAGGGCCCTTTGTCAAAGAACTAAAAACATACCTAGCCCAGCTGATGTTTGGCTCTGTCAGATCACCATGAACTTCCCAAGAATGAATAAGCAAGAGAGGACTAGCACACTTGCTATGGATCCTGGTTCCATTTGATTTTCCCAATGATCCTTGATCCGGCAGGATTTAACACGTGTGTGGTACAGCCATCTATTCTTATTTACGTGACAACTACTTTATTTTTTTTAAGGTTTTAGTTAGTTATTTATTTGAGAGAAAGAGTATGAGAGAGAGAGAGAGAGAGAGAGAGCACGAGCAGGAGGGGAAGGGCAGGAGGAACAGACTCCCCGCTGAGCAGAGAGCCCAATGAGGGGCTGGATCCCAGGACCCCAGGATCATGACCTGAGCCGAAGGCAGATGCTTAACTGACTGAGCCACCCAGGAGCCCCCATGACAACTACTTAAAGTTAATGTGAAGATTAACTGAGAATAGATGTAAAGGGTGAACTATGAGCATGGCACATAGCGTGTGCTCAACAAAAGTTAGATATATTATCGTTTTTATAATTACTATGTCTACTCGGCTCTACCAATACAGATTCTTAACCAAGTTATATGGATTTCAACTCCCTGATTCTTGTAACAGACTGTGCTCATTTTCAAATAATAATTATGATTCTAGTTAAGTTGGACACAAGGCATCTAACAGGTTAGGCATAAGGACTTCAAGTATCCTAATTCCTGACAGTTACGATCCATGGTAAATTGACATTTGGGATTTTACGATCTCTTGAACTTGGGTTTTGTGGCATCTGAAGCTTATGTAATTTGGGGGATCACCTTTCAGGAAGAGAATACGAAATTAAGGATAAAAATTTACGCAGAAAGGTAAATATTTTTTAGAATGAGAAAAATCACAATAAAGTACATATTTTAAAAAGCTGAAAAATGGCGTAAGTAAAACAAAATCCAAAAAAATTAATATGTTTTTACCAGTTGAAAGCCTGACCCACCTCTGTAATACTTTTTTCCACATTTTTTGACACATATGCTTTGATTGCCTTTTTATGTGATAATTATTTTGTAGTATCATTTTAATAGAGACAATAGAAAGATAATTCAGTTCCTTCCAGAGGCCGTTCAAAACTTTTTTTTATTATTAAGAGTTTTAAAAAGTTTTAGCTCAAATGTCATGTATTTTCATTTATTTTGAGGATTGTCTTCTAGATTCAGAGACAATCTCTTTCAAAGAAGAAAACTTCCATTTATGATTCAGCATTGATAAGAATCCTTGGCTTCAATTTTACACATTTAATGATTAGAAGAATTTTCCATGGACCAAGAAGCAGCCTCTGGTCTGCTATGATGAATGTCACTCTTTGAGGATCCTTAGGGATCAGTCTGCTACCCGGCCAACCTCCCAGCCCTATTCTTCAAAGGTGTTTGCAGTTAATTCTTATCCTACAGCATCTTGTTTTACGCAGTTTGCAAAGTGTCAGTACAAATGTTATTTGAGATGTAACATGATTGGCAAGTTGAGAAACACCACACACCAAATCTTTCTCAATTTCTCTTGTCCAGCCTTTGATCATTTAATGTCCGTACTAGAAGAGTATCTTTGCCATATTCCTATTTCTTCTTTAGTTTCTTTCAAAGCTGCAGTAAACATTTTCGTTCATGTCTCCAGAGGAATTGCTGGATTCTGGGGTATGTGCATTTTCACTAGAGAGCCCCAGAGTTACCCAACTTCTGGACTTCCTCCCTGCCCCAGCCTTAACTTCAAAGAATCGTAGTCTTCTGGAACTTTAATTGACAAAAGTCTAGCTTTCGCCTACCTACTCTAGTGCAGCTGTCTAATTTATAAGTTCCCATGACCAGGTTTTTGTAAACTTTACAACCATAAGACATTTTACCTATATTCAACAAACCATTATCCAATCCAGTCCAAAGGTTTGGAGGAGTTAAAAGTTTTGTCCATGGTACCAGAGCTAATTGATGACAGAATCAAAATGGAGCCCCAGGCCTAAGACTTCCCATGTTCCTTATTCACTCATTCTTCTTTATATCTAAATCCCATCTTGCTATAATTTTAGTTACATCTTCCTCATATTTTAAATCTGAGAAGATTCAAATCATTAGAACAATACCTTCCTTATAACAACTCAGTCATCCCTCACCTTGCTCTTTTGAAGTTATGAAGGATTTAGAAAGATTTCACAAATACAAAAAGTCCAGAAAACAATATAATGAATACTCATATACTCACGAGCTAGCCTAATTAAAACATAGCAAATAAAATTTATACCCTATATGTCACCTTTCCTTATTAAGTTTCCTTCTCTCTGCCACCCCCACCAGAAGAACCACTCTCCAGAGTTTGATTCGCAGTCTCATGAGACCTTCATACTTTTGCTACAAATGTTGGTATGACTACACAATATGTATGATTGATTTTCTAAAACTTCATATAAATAGTATCACCCTGTATCTGTGTTCTGAAATTTGCTTTTTTTTCTTAACATATTTAAACAGTTCGTCCAGGTTGACATCGATACCACTAACTCATTTATTTCAACTCTTGTGGAGTAGTACATTGCATGAATACACTACAAATTATTCATCCTCTTGCTAATGACCCAAAGCTACAATGTACATGTCTCCAGGGGAATTTCTGAGCTCTAAATATATGCACTTTCAAGTTTACTAGACAGTGCCAATTTGCTCTGCAAAGTGGTTATACCAATCTATACTACCAAGTGTTGGTAATCTCAGGCTTTTCAACTCTTACAAGTGCAATATTTATAAAATGGAATCTCATTTCTCCCTGGAACTTCATTTCTCAAATTAGTAATGAATTGGAACATCTTTTTGTAGGTTTATTGGTCATTTGGGTTTCCTCTTCTCTGAACTGCCTTGTTCATACATTTGCCCATTTTTTTTTTGTTTTTCTAAATTTTGTCTTCTTTTGTTTCCATTTTGTTTTTACATATTACCAGTTACGTGCATTGAAAATATATTCTCCTAATATGACTTGTGTTTTTATTATTTATGGTAGCTCTGATATATAAGAGTTTTAAATTTTGATGTAGTAGAATTTACCAATTTTTTTTTCCATTATGCCTGTGGTTTTGGGACCATGTTTGAAAATTCATTTCTTACACAAATCATAAGAAAATTCTACATATTTTCTTCCAAATTTATTTATTTTATTTTTTAAAGATTTTATTTATTTGAGGGAGAGAGAGAGAGAGAGAGAGAAAGAACAAGTAGGCAGAGCAGCAGGCAGAGAGAGAGGGAGAAGAAGGCTCTCCACTGAGCAGAGAGCCTGACGCAGGGCTCGATCCCAGGACCCTGGGATCATGACCTGAGCCGAAGGCAGACGCTTAATGGACTGAGCCACACAGGTGCCCCTATTTTCTTCCAAATTTAAGATTCGCCTTTTCACATTTGGGTGTTCTGGCCACATGAAGGTTTGGTTTGGCTATGGTGTGATTTAGGAATACAATTTTTTTTTTTTACATAAACATCAATTACCTTAGCAACATTTATTGAACTGTCTCTCCTTTACCCCCTGTGGTGAGTTAAACTATCCCCTCCCCCCCCAAAAAATATGTCCAAGTCCTAACCTCTGGTAGCTGTGAATCTGATCTTATTTTGCAAAAGGATATTTGCAGATGTAATTAAGTGAAGGATCTGGAGATGAGATCATTCTAGATTAAGCTGGTGGACCCTAAATCCAATGACAGGTGTTCTTACAAGAAGAGAAGAAGATATAGACACACAAGATGAAGGCAAAGGTTGATATAAGCCAAGGACCTGGAACCACCAGAAGCCAGAAGAAGCAAGGAAGCATTCTCCCTTAGAGCCTTCGGAGGGAGCACAGCCCTGCCTGACACCTCAATTCCAAACTGCTGGTCTCCAGAACTGTGAGATTAATCTTCTGTTGTTTTAAGCCACCAAGTTTGTGGTAATTTTTTACAGGAGCCCTAGAAAACTAATACAGTGCCACTGACCTGTGCTGCCACTTCTGTCATGTATCAATTCCCTGTATGCAGGGAAACTATTTCTGCACTTGTCAGTTTCTTTCACTGATCTACGTGTATATTTCGAAGACAACACCATGTTATCTTAATTACTTTCACTTTTAATAAATCATGTTATCTGATAAGGCAAGTCCTCCAACTATTTCTTCCTAACATTCCTTTGACTATTCTTGGCCACTTTTTCTTTTTTTTAATTCTATATAAATTTGACAATTACGTTGTAAATTTCCATGAAAATTCTCCATTCCATGAAAATTCGCCTGGGTGGCTCAGTCAGTTAAACGTCTGACTCCTGGTTTTGGCTCAAGTCATGATCTCAGGTCCTAGAGTCAAGCCCCATATGGGACTCCATGCTCAGCAGGGCGTCTGCTTGAGATTCTCTTTCTCTCTCTCCCTCTGCCCCTCCCCCTGCTTGCTCTCTCTCTGTCTCTAAAATAAATAAATAAAAATCTTTAAAATTAAAATAAAAAAGTCTCCATTCTATTTGAATGGCATCGAATTTGTAGAGCATCTGACTCTTGATCTCAGGGTCGTAAGCTGGAGCCCCATGTTGGGTGTAGAGATTACTTTTAAAAAATGAATGGCACTGAATTTATCAAATATCTTAAAAATAATAAATATCTTTAAAATACCAAGTAGTATTATCTACAGCTCTCCATTTATTTTGGTCATCTTAATTGCTTTCATGAAAGGTTTTGTAATTTTCTCCCCCCCAAAATTACATATTTTTGTTAGTTTTTTCCCCCTAGATATTTTATGTTTGTCATCACTGTTTTGTAGGTTGTTTATTTTGGGTTTGTAAAAACTCAGTTTTTGCATGATGATCTTGATTCAAGCCACATAGTTAAATTAGTCTTTGCATAATTTGTAGATTCTCTTGGGCTATTTATATAGAAAAAATATACATTGTGCAATTTGTGTCTTTTGTTTATTTTTTCCAATCCATATATATTAGTACAATCCCCAACAGAAGTAGTGATGGCTGTTTGTCTCCTTCTTGATTTCAAAGGAAATGCTTATGATGCTTCACCACTAAGTTTGATGTTCAACATAAGCCTTTTTTCTTTAACTGCTGAGACTATCAAGTTGCCTTTCTTCTTTAGTACACTAGTGTGGGGAATTATTAGGTCGAGTCATATGAAATTGCTGATATATGACTGTTTCATAATGATGAAAAGGGCAATTTCAGGGCACCTGAGTGGCTCAGTCAGGTAAGCGTCTGCCTTCGGCTCAGGTCCTGATCCCAGGGTTCTGGGATGGAGCCCCTCATCCGGCTCCCTGCTCAGTGGGGAGTCTGCTTCTCCCTCTCCCTCTGCCCCTCCTTGCCATCCCCCTACCCCCCACCCCCACTCATGTTCTATCTCTCTCACTCTCAGATAAATGAATAAAATCTTTTTTAAAAAGGAGGGGACAATTTCATTTGGCTCAACCTAATACATTAATAGAGCTGCTAATGTTAAGCTCTCCTTTCATTCCATCATTTCATGAGGCTAACTTGGCCAAGTTAGGTTTGTTTTATTTTGTTTAAATTAATCTCATGAAAAAAATTGTGGCCTATGTTCCTTCTTTTTCTGTATCCTAGATACATTTGTATAAGATAAGGGTTATATGGTCTTTGAGTATTTCGTAGAAATTACTCTGTAAAATAATCTTGGTTGAATATTTTTGTGCATGGAGTAAAGCCAGATTTTTACTTACTGATTCAATTCCTTTAATTTTATAATCTCAATCAGGTTTTTAAATTTTGTATTGAATTAGTCTTGGTAAGATATTTTCTTAGAAATTTCTCACGTCTAAGTTTTCAAAATTATTGGCATAAGGTTTTTCACAATACTCTTTTATATTTCAGTCTCTGCATTATTTGTGGATCTGCCCTTTATTTCATTCTTACAGTTACTTGCTTGTGCTTCTTTTTTCTTGACCAGTATTGCCAGAGACTTCTCTATTAGACCAGTCTTTTCAAAGAACTAGCTACTGGTTGATAATATTTACTCTTGTGTCTTTGTTTTCTATTTTAAAAAGTTTTATTCTCATCCTTTTTATTCCCTTACTTGTATTTTCTCTGGGCTTATACTGCTGTTCTTATTTAAAACTTCTTGAGTTAGATACATGATTCGCTAATCCTCAATCTTTCTTTGCTAACTTGAGAAATTTTTCCCAATTTTTAATTTTTATTTCAATTTAGTATTTTAATTTTTAATTAAATTTTTATTTTTTCTTTGACTCATGAATTACTTAGGAAGGATTTTTCTAATTTCTAATTATTTAGTGTTTTATTAGTTGTTTAATATTATCTTATACATTGTACCTTAATTGTATAGTAGACCTCCTCGTCTGAAGCCCC
The DNA here is from genome assembly GCA_028534135.1 of Potos flavus. Lineage (NCBI taxonomy): Eukaryota > Metazoa > Chordata > Mammalia > Carnivora > Procyonidae > Potos > Potos flavus. The sequence goes on from CM052901.1 coordinate 70,808,687, forward strand.
ACAATAAGCCCATTACCTGTTTGATAGGGGTTTATCATGTTTTGTTACCACCGTACAGGTATCTACCTGTCTCTTAAGTAGACGAAAAGCTCCTTGAGGATAGGGCCTGTGTCTTCTATCTCTCTAATCCCAGCCCTATCACAATGCCAAAGCAAACAGTAGGTGCTTAATACATTCATGCTGACTGATAAAGTAGTAAGTGATTGTGTAAATTGTTCCCTAAAAAACTTTCTCGCAATTTTAGGTTCTCCAGCTTCTATTTTCTACCAAAAAGAAAACTATACATCCCATTAAATTGCCTTATAGTAACCTAAAAGAAATGTCTATCTTAAAAAATAGACGAATCTAGCATATTAAATTAATTAAGCTACAGTTAGTAAACACGAATTCAGTACCTGGAGACAGATCATGGTGTTTCTTACAGATGCCCCATTTAAATTTTTGTCTATACAGGTAATATAGTTTGAAGTATCATATACTTCTGAAAATGATGAATGTGCTTGTGCAAGAAATCTCAGATTATTAGATGACACCATTGAGAGGAATGATCCAATAGTGTCAAAACACAAAAAGAGAAGCTACCTCATCCTTAGGATATTAAAAACAATTTTTTTCAATTAGTAGGTTGTTTTCCTATTCATGTATATTAATTTATTAGTACATTCATACATATTATATAACACTTTTTACATATTATATAAATAAGATATTCTGGCGTCTAAGAGTATTCTAAATAGATAATAACTAAAGAACTATGGAATTATCTATTTAAATGTTATTACCATAAGACCTATGTAATGAATTATTTATCTCAGGTATTCAGTAGAAGTAGGTAGAAAGGAAAGCACTATTTTATTCATCAGATAAAGAAAAAAGCATGATCTATCAAACAGAGAGATCAAACACTTTTCTACCTATAAACTTCAATCTAACGTATACACGAAATTTCAAAATTTTTTATTACATGCAATCATTTCCTTCTGTATTAAAAAATTCTTCCAGGCAACAGTTTCCCCTTTTACTAAGTGTCAAAGCCTTGTGAAGTTATTATGACACAAAACCATTCCTTTCTCCTGCTGCAAACAATAAACAACTGTGAGAACTGAATAAGCAATGTGAGTCCCTCTGATGATCGGCCTCAGTTCTAAGGCAAGAATGATATTATGGCAGAGACATCTGATCTTGTTTCTACTTTAAATTATTTTTAGTAAAACGTTCATTTTTGAAAAGGGCTTAAATGAAACACTAATTATTAAAATGGGTTTGGGTGTTTGTCGGGGAGGGTGAAGTTTCGTGAGTGTGTGTGTGTTGTGTGTGGGTGTGTGAGGTCATGCACATGTATACGTTTTCTAACTCCCTTACCACCACCAGCAGAAATTCACAAGCAAATATTTTACTTTGGTATTTCATCAGATTCACTAGGATTATTTCCCATTATGAACCACATTTGAGCACAAATTATACAACCTATCAACAAATACTTTGATGAATAAATGTAATTTAAATGACTGTAATGTGAATTCATAATATACTCAGTTCACTGGACTACTCATTATCCTCTCATGTTCCTGCCCCATAGGGCCATGCTCGGTAATGCCAGGAAACATAAAAAACAAGTACAAAAGTCATTAATACATTTATGAGTATTGTAACAATATGAGTAAACTGGATAAATATTTTGAACAAGAATTTACTGAGCACTTTTGGTGTTCTCACCATGATGAGAAGATAGAGTCTCTTCTCTTAAAAAATTTATGATACAGGTGCAGAAAAACTCTGCAGTTGATGCCCCATGCTTCCTTGCATGTCATCCCCTTTGCCAGGAATACTTTGTCTGGAACATCCCTATTCATCCTCTAAAGCAGAGATCAGATAGTAAATATTTCAGGCTTTGTGGGTCATGCAATCTCTGTCACAAATACTCAACTCTGCCCTTATCACTTGAAAGCTGTCATAGATGATATTAAACACATGGACAGGACTGTGTTCCAATAAAACTTTATTTACATAAACATCATAAATGGCCTGAGGATCGTGATTTACTGACTCATGGTTTAAAACCCTTTGTGTGTATACAGAAGCAAGAGAATTTAATGGCTAAAACATAAACTCTGGAGTCAGATAGCCTGGTTTCTAATTCTGGCTCTGTCACTTACAAGCTGTGTGACTTGATCAAGTCATATAACACTCTTGGCCTGTTACTTCATCTGTAAAATAGAGATCCTAATACCCATGTATGTATATGGAGCTTTCATGGGCTGTGAATGAGTTAATAGATCCTAATGAGGTCAGAAAAGTACATACATAATAAGTGGTATATAATAAGTGCTATCTAAGGTTTATCTGTTATGATTATGTAGCATACTCTCTCTATATATATATTCTTATTCCATCAGATTTAATATATTGCTTCTTTAGGCCTGGGATGCAGGAATTAGACAAGGGCCACAGCCCACAGAATTAACTTTAATAAAAGTTGAAGGGTCCTGAAATTAACACCAAGCGTAATCTAAATAAGGAAAAGGGTAATCCACTAAGTGAAAGAAGGGCATCAGAATATAACAATAAGTAACCAGATGTCTTCAGTGTGGAAAGTTACAAAAGGGAGATATAGAAGAAAAGTGTAAAAATAAAGAATGTAAAAAAAAAAAAAAACAGCTAAAGGAAAGGAAAGGAAAAGAAGTAAACAACGTTAGTGTAGAATGGAAGAGAGCGGGGAGTGTAAATTATAGCCCATCTCTTGAATTCCAGATCTCAATGGCAGGCTGCCACTTGTTCTGGCTGCCTGAAGATCCACTTGGTCTCATGGAACGAATGTTGGGTATAAATGTCAAGACTGGCAGTCAGGTCCTGGAAACCAAGATTGAAAGTCCAGTGAGACAGACAGCTTTGGGTTCTAAGAGGAATAACTGGATAGACAGAGAACTCACGATTCGCTAGGACCAAGTCAAGATGACAAGTTTCTGCCCTGAGACCCTTATCTGAAGTGGGTAAGAAGGAATGCTTTTTAGTATGATGTTAGGTAGTCCCCCTTATACCGTTTCTGTATCAGTTAGGCTAGGTTAGGTAAAAGTTCATTAACAAATAACCACCAAATCGCAGTGGCTTAAAACAATAAAAATCTGTTCCTCACTCATGCTCACTCATGCTACATGGCCATTGTAGGTGTTCAGGTGGCTCTGTCCCATGTGGTTCTCACACTGAGCTCTAGACTGGTAGAGGAGATACTACCTGGACTGTTATCAATCACTTTGACAGAGGAAAACAGAACTCTAGGAAGTCTCACATTGGTAATTTAATGTTCCAACCCGGAAAGTGATACTTATCACTTCCAACTCAGTTTATAAGCCAAGATGAATCATGTGACCTGACCCAACTACAAGAGGGCCAAGAAAGTGACCCTACTGTGTGCTGAGAAATTGAAAAGCCAGAAATAATTTGATGAGCAGAAACTAGTGACTCCCACGGTTTCCAACCTAATATGTAGAGAAACGGCTTGGAAAATACTGAAAGAGTCAGCTTTGGGAGTCTACTAAACAAACTGTAAACACTACCAGGGAGAGAAGACTTCTTCCACCCAAGCAACCATAGCCAGTTGAGCAAGCACTGGGAATGGTAACTGCTACGGATATTAGTACAGGGGGACAAGGCAACAGCACTGGTGGCAGACCTAGAATGAGCTAACTTGCAACTAGCAAACACCCCAGCTACCCAGAACCCACGAGGAAAAAGTAAGAATGGAGTAGAGTGCAGATGGGGAGTTTGAGGCCCTAGTGTTTCTCTTTGTAGAAATCTGAAGCCACAAGCTGCCAAGATTACATCCACTTTCTTGAGGCTGCAGAGGCCGGGGGCAAGCAGGGTTTGTTAGTGCTGCCTCCTAGTGGACACAAGGCTATTATGACTTGCTTAAAAAGGGCTTGTGTTTGGCCTAGAATCTGGCAAGATACTATAGAGCCAATATGAAGCCTGAATTTTTTCCTAAAAGTGAAGTGGGAGAGACTTCCAGTTCTGGCCAAGATGGAATAAGCCTATTGATTGTAATTGTAACTAAAAACTCTGAGTATCATACAAAAAGCAACCATCTGAGGATTCTGAAAAGTAAACTAAAGCAGGCAGATTGGGGAGAGGAATCAATGAAGTGACCCATAGAGGGAGTGAGTGAGTTTCCCAAGGTTGTTTCTCTCTTTTCTCTCCTGGCTTTGACACAAATATGGGCACTGGTTAGGAAGGAGTTATGGCAATGGCTGCACAGACAATAAAACCTCCAAGAGAAACACCATCTTTCTAGCTGTAGGATCAAGAAAAGCAATCTCAGCAGTTGATGGGGGAAATGGGGTGAGGCAGAAGAATCCCAGAGAAAAGGGAGCTGGAGATGATTTCTTAACTCTGTGTATTAATTCACACAAAGTACACGCACACACACACACATCAACGTTTTCCAGAGAGTCTCAAAAGATTCAGAGTTTCACCACATAATATAAAAATGTCCAGGATATTTTCCAAAATTACTCAATATACAAATAGGTAGGAAGATATGGCCCATTTCCAAGGAAAACGGCAATCAAAGAAAGCTAACCCAAGATGACTTAGATGTTGAAATTATCAAAGACTTTAAGGGAGCTATTTATAACTATGCTCCTTGATGAAAAGGTAAAACATATTTAACATGAATGGAAAAATAGAAGTTGACAATAGGGATATGGAAACTTTAGAACAGAAAATACAATGCCTTAAAAAAAATCACTGATGGAGTGCAATAACAGAATAGAGACAAATGAAGAAAAAGACAGAGAACTTGAAGATGAGTCAATAGAAATTATCCAATCTAAAGAGCAGGAAGAAAAGGACTTTAAAAAGTGAACAGAGACTCAGGAACCTATGGGACAATATCAAAAAATCTAACATCTATATCAATGAGTCTCAGAAGAAGATAATAAAGAAATCGGTGCAGAAAAAATTGTAGAAATAATTTCCTAAAATGTTAAAAATTAGATAAAATACATAAATTTACAGAATCAAGAAGTTCATCAACCCCAAACAGGATTAAAAAAATACAAAGAACATCACACCAGAGACACAATAATGAAACTTTTGAAAACCAAAAACAAAGAAAAAAATCTTGACAGCAGCCAGAAAAAAGAAAAAAAATGATGCATTGCATATAGGACAATGATGAATTGAATTACCACAGATTTCTCATCAGAAATACTAAGTCTCTAAGAGAATGGAACATTTTAAAGTGCTGAAAGAAAACATGTCAATCCAACATTCTATACAAAGCAAATATATCCTTCAAAATGAAGGCAAAATAAAGAGGCTCAGATGAAGGAAGACACAGAGAATTCATTGACAGCAGATGTGCTCTAAAAGAAATGTTAAGGGAAGTTTTTTAGAAGCAAAATGATACATGGGTAAAGCTTAGAACTTCAGAAATAAGGAAGAACAACAGCAATCATAAATATCAAGGTAATTATGAGATACTATTTTTCTTTTTGTACATTCTTTAAAGTGTATATGAGTGTAAAAGTAAAAATTACAACATCTGGTAGAGTTTTTAATGTGTGTAGATGTAATCAATATGACAACTACAACATAAAAAAGAAGGCTAAGGAGACATATATGGCTGTAAGGTTTCTACAATCTACTTGAAGAAGTGAGATATTAGCTCTAATTTGAATGGTCCCATACCCTAGAACAACCATAAAAATTAATACAAACATATGTAGCCATAAAACACATAAATTAAAATAGAATACTAAGAGAATTCAAATCATGCAAAAGAAGGCAGGCAGGGATGGGGAAACAGAGGAATAAAAACAGAAGGAACTAACAAAGTACGAGATATACCATGCAAACCAATGAAGAGAAAGTTGAAGTAATCATATTACTTAAAAAAAAAAACTTCAGAACAAGGTCAATTACCAAGGGTCAACAGGGACATTACCTTATTACAAGATAGTCAGTTCACCAACGAGATATAACAGTCCTAAAAATGAATGCACTATTAAGACAGTTTCAAGTACATGAAGCAAAAACAGATCAGAAAGGGGAAATAAACAAATTCACAGTTATAGTCAGAGTTTTCAACATTTCTCTCTTGGTAATGGATAGAATCATTAGAAAATTAGCAAGGATGCTGCTAGGGCCTGAATTGTATAGCCCCAAAATCTGTATGTTGAAGCCCTAACTCCCAACATGACTACATTTGGAGATAGAGCTCTCAGGAGGTAATTAAGGTTAAACGAATTCATAAAGATGGAGTCCTACCATCATTGAAGGCCCTATGGAAGGGAAAGAGAGAAACTTCCCTCTCTGTCTCTCTTCACATACACTAAGGAAAAGCCATGTGAGCACACAATGAGAAGGGGGACATCTACAACCCAGGAAGAGAGCCCTTCCTCACCAGGAACTAAATCAGCTGATATCTTGATTTTTGGACTTCCCAGCCTCCAGAACTGTGAGAAAGAAATTTCTGTTGTTTAAGCCACCTAGTCCATGATATTTTGTTATGGCAAAATATGAACTGGCTAATACAGATATAGAAGACTTGAACAGTGCTATCGTTCAACATGACCTAATTGACATTTCTAGGGCACTTCAGCCAACAACAATAAAATACACATTATTTTCAAGTGCACATGGAACATTCATCAACATAGACCACATCTTGGATCAAAAAACAAAGCTTAACAAAACATAATCAAGTGAAACTGTATAAAGTATGTTACCCGACCAAAATGGAATTGAACTAGAAGTGAATAACCTCATAAATGACACACTTCAAAATAACTTATGGGTAGAGAATATTTTGAATTGAAGGAAAATGAAAGATGACATATCAGAATGTGTGTTATGCAGCTGAGGCAGTGTTTACAAGGAAATTTACAACATTAAAATGCCTATAAGGAAATGGGTCTCAAATTAATGATCCAAGCTTCAAGCTTAAGAAACAAGAAAAAGAATTAAATCCAAAGCAACAGAAGGAAGGAAACAATAAATTTAAGATCAGAAACCAGTGAAACTAAAAACAGAAGAACAATAGAGAAAAATCAATGAAATCCTTGCAAGAAATGTTAAAGAATTCTTTGGAAAGAAGGAAAATTATGTAGGTCAGAAACACTGCATAAAGAAAAGAAGAGCATTAGAAAAGGGATTAATGAAGGTAAAGATAAAAAATAGTTGTCTATATGTGTGCAGGTTCATCTCCTGAATCACTATTCTGTTCCATTAATCCATTTGTCTATCTTGATGTCAATACCACACTGTCTCGATAACTGTAGTCTTGAAATTCAGTAGTGTTAGTACTCAGACTGTGATCTTTTTCAAAGCTGTCTTGGCTATTCTAGGACCTCTACATTTCTATTTGAATTTTAGCTTATCAACAACTACAAAAATCTCACTAAGATTTTAATTTGGATCACATTGAATCTATAAATCAATTTGGAAAGAATTGATATCTTACCAATATTGAGCCTTCCAACCCATGAACATAGGCTGTCTCTCCAGTTATTTAGTTCTTTCTAAATTTCTCACAGCAATGTTTTTGAAGTGTTCAGTGCAGATTGTGGTTGGCAGAGTTCCAAGATGGCCCCAAGATTTGCCCCATATAGCTCGTCCACATGCCCTACATACCTTCTTGCCTTTGGTGTGGGATTTCACTCCTGTAATTAAATTACTAGTCAGTTGATTTTATACTAGTAAAAAGGGAGATTATTTGGGGTGGGCTAGATGTAATTGAGGGAGTTCATAGAAGATGGAGGAGGAGAAGTGGGAGCACCACCACTAGAGAGAGAGTTTCTTACTGGACTCAAAGAAGAAGAAAGCTTCTATGAATTCTACAGCTGCAAGGAACTGTCTATAAGCTGAGTGAGCTTGTAGCAGGTTCCCAGGCATTAGATGAGGCCACAACCCCATTTGAAATCTACTGTGCCTGAGCAGAGTATTCAACTAAGCTGTGTCCAAACTTCACAAGAACTGTGAGATAATAAATGGGTGTATTCCCAAACTAAAAAAAAAAAAAAAAAAATCAATAAAACCAAAAGCTGATTCTTTAAGAAGTAGAGTTCAAGCTTACATACTGCTTTTTTTTGTGGGGGTAGAAGTGGGGAGAGATATGCAGAAAGAGCATTCCTTGACTCTGGGTTCTCTTTCTAGCTTTGGTAAGTCTTCCCACATCTTTGGATCAAATTTCTTAATTTCTCAAATATTTGCTTTGCCCACCTGCTAAAATGAGATAACATCAACGTAGATGGATTGAATATGGCAATGCTTTACAAATCCAAGGCAATATTAATGTCTATTATTAATGCGCTTGCACATAACAAAGAAGTCTGAAGAATAAGGGTATCAAAATTAATTCAATTAATCTCTGTTTGGAGGGCAGCACAGATTTATCTATTAATTGCACAAGTTATCACATTGAATTCAAAACTATCTAACTCCTAAGTAAGCTTTGGTGATTTTTACTCATCCATTTAATAAAATTCTAAAAATAAGTCAGACATGACTTACCATAAAATTATACTTCAGTTGGACACAATTGAAATCAATTCAGCAGCCGCCCTGAAATAAGAATGAAAAGTAGAAACCACTATGACGATGAAGGTAAAATGTTTCAGTGACGCCCTCCTTTCCTGTCTTCCGGAGTTTAAAATGTCTGTATCTCCACAGAGTTCAAAAGAAAGTTTTATTTTTCTTCCTTTTCAGTAGTGGCTGGTGATATCTGAAACTGTAAACAGTTCCCCCAGATGACCTGTAGTCATAGGCAAAGAAAGGCAAACACAAAGAGTATTTCCTGGAACTGAGGTCATCAAGTGCTAGGCTTTGTCAAGAGAGAAGCACATCAGAAGAAATAAGGGGATTGGCAGATTCTCTTTGAGATGACAGTAAGGCAGTCAAGGAAAAGATTGCTGATGGGGACAAAGGTCCCAGAAAAGTTAGGGATAAAAGAGTAGACTTATGTGCCATCTGTACAGAAAAGTTTTGCTTAGTAAAGATGACAAATGAGCAGTGTTTGTGCTAACACCCAGCAAAACTTACCGAGAAATAAAGCACACGGTCCACAGCAGATAGACTTACCTAAAGCCTAGCCTACTATCAACCGTGTACTCTAACATTAGAGATTACGTGTGCCTAAGTAGTGCAATCAGAAATGTCATCTTTTCTAGCAAGCCCATACATTTAGGACTGTTTAATTCATCACTAAATACGGAGGTAAAATTCAAATTTTTTATGGAAGTTCTCAGCTCTAATTGATTATTCTAATAGAGCCAAAGAAATGAAATAAACGGTATTTTTGACATCAGAAGAGAGTCTTAGAATCCTTAATGATTACTCATGAACTTTGAAGAGCATATTGGTAAACTGAAGAAATGCAGACATTGCTTTTTTTCTCTGTGTTCTAGTCTTTATATTTGTTTGAGAGAATTAAGCCTGCTTATCGTGATTCTGTGATGCCTATAGTCATCACATCACTAACCTTCAACTAATTAGCCATGGTCTATCTTGTTCCATCCCCTGCCTCACTCACTGTCCTCTCCATTCCATGATATTCTTTTACGTTGAAACAAATCCAAGATTTTAAAAAATATTTATTTATTTTTGAGAGAGAGAGAACATGTGGGTGGGGGGAGGGGCATAGGGAGAGGGAGAGAGAATCTCAAGCAGGCTCCCTGCTGAGCGCAGAGCCTGATGTGAGGCTCGATCTCACGACCCTGAGATCCTGACCTGAGCCGAAACCAAGAGTCAGGCACTTAACTGACTGAGCCCCCAAGATTTTTTTTATCGTGCCCTCCACAAGTATCTCAGTGTTTACCTGAAGAAAAGATAATGCCAATAGCATGTGTAAAAATGAACAAAAATTTCTTGATATCTTCAGATAGTCAATATTCAGATTTCTCTGGTTGTCTCGTATTTGTGTTTTTGCAGTGCATTCGTGGAACCAGAATCCAAATGAGATCTATATGAAGCAATTGGTTCACTTCTTTTAAATCTCTTTCAGTTCTCCAATCTTTCTTCTTTGCAATTTTTTTGTTGAATTACTAAGTAGTGGGTACCATGTTATTTTCTGCAGTCTAGATTTTGCTCATTGTATCTCACGATACTGTTTACCTGTCCCCGATATTTCCTACAAATGTTCCTCTGTCCCCTGTATTTCCTGTAAATTGGTAATTAAAGCTGAAGTCTTGATGATATTCAGTTTCAATTCTTTGGCAATAATCCTTAGTAGGTGGTGTTGCAATAATCCATTAGAAGGCCAAAAAAGGCTGGTGTTCTTTTTGCATTGTTAGTACTCATTAATGATCACTGTCAATATTTCATTAGAGGTTGCAAAATAGTCGTCTTATAATTCTGTCATTCCTCCTTCAATTACTAGCTAATATGCTTCTCTAAGGAGGAACTTGCCCTTATCAATTATTTGATTATCATGATGTGCTTTTCATGTAGAGAAGACAAGACAAAAGCAGGATTTTTTCCCCATTATGTTCTGGTTTTCAAAGTATCTGTTGCTTCTTTAACATATCCAAAAGAGATCCAAAGGTGACCAATGACCTTGAGCTGATGGATTGAGCACATGGATTAAACATATATAAATGTTTCAATCTATTGCAATTGTAATTCTTATTGATAATCAAATTGTCCCTCTTTAAGGGCTTTTGTGTCCTTTTAAGAACCCCACAATGGTCATTGAAAGTTTCCTTGATTCCTCATACAACAGGACATACTGGGCTTATCTTGTACGTTCTCTGCCCTAGTTCTGGTATCAGTTATTTTTTCAAGGAGCCCCAGTGTCTTTTAATGGAAAATGGTACTTAAAGACCATAACCTGGACATCAAGGATGTTCATCGCTACTGGGCTGATCATTGTTTTTAGATATTTTCAGTGTTCAAAACTAGAAAATAGATTTTTTTTCAAGATGAAAAACAACACGAGTTTATACTAATATTTCCATTTCAAATTCAAAAGTACAAGCTTTTTACTTAATCTCATCTATATTATACCTGTAGCTCCTTTTTTCCATGCCAAAAATACTGATTCTAAACACCACCAACAACACAAATACTCATTTGCTCTATCCCACATGCACACACAACAATGTCAAAGTTACAACACCAACATGGCTGAGATATTTTTACAGTTCCTTCAGTCCCTAGCATATATCCATCTGGGAAGATCAAGTCAAATTACTATGTTTAATTGAAATCACACAGAACAGTTCCTCTCTGTATTGTTGTACAAAAACTTGTTACATGGTTTGTTTCTGATACTTCACATTGGTTTTTTTTATTGTTAAGGACTCCTTTTTAAATTTAATTTTGTATTATAATTACATAAAATAATTACATGTTTCCAAATTCAAATCGACAGAACAAGGTATATTCAGAGAAGTCCCACATCTGTCCCTTCCCTTTCATCTTGTTTCCTTGTTTCCTGACTCCTTCCCCATCGGTAACCTCTTTCTTAAAATTTTTAGCTTTAGGCTTATCCTTCCTTTTTAATAAAAGGAAATATATGTATTATATATGAATACATATAAGTTCATAACCCTTTTTCTTTAATAAACATATACTTTCTCCACTCTGCATTTTTAACATAATAATATGTGCTGGACACCACTCCTAGCAATATATAGAGATATAACTCATTCCTTTTTATAGCCACGTGGTACTCCTTTGCATAGATGTATGACAACTTTTCAATCTCCCATCAATGGAATGTAGGTTGTTTCCAATCTTTTGCTGCGATGTATTGTGATGAATAACCTGGCATATATCTTCCTATAGTTTTTGCCATTATATCTTTGGGACAGATTCATAGAAGTGGGATTAATAATTCAAAGAGCAAATGCATATGTAAGCTTGTTAGACACAACCAAATTCTCCCTCACAGGTACCATTTTGCATCTCACCAGCAATGTATGGGAGCTGGAGCATGCATCGTGTATGGCAAAAATTGGTGCTAGCTTTAGAGAGTAAAGTAAGACAAGTGTTCCCTCTCAAATTGGGTTTGTAGTTGGAAAATAATCCCCCCTTGTCCTTTCCTACAATCTGGTTAGTTTAATACATTCTGTTGGCAGTCTGAGAATTACCCACAATGCCAATAAATCACCCTTTTCAGTGCTGTATGCGGTAAGCAGTGGAAACGAATTATTTCAATGGGCCGGCATTGGCCCACCTTGGACCTTCCCAGTGGGACAGGATGCACAAGCTGCACAAGCTGCACACACTTCAATGGCCAGACTCCGACGGGGCCAAGCCTAGTAAGCATGCTCTTAGGATGATCGCACTGGATAATGGGAGCTGCAGATACACCCAGGCAAAAAAATAACCTGCTTTTGAATGTTCATGTCTTTATGTCACTCCCCTGCTGGGAAACCTACTGCGGACCCTTCCCGTCTGTGTTGTCGAATTCAGGGTTGTCTGCCCGGTGCCCAAGCCCTCCAAACCCATCGGCCTCCAGTCTGTTCTCCCCTGCGTGGTTCCTTTGCTGTTGCCAAGCAGACCTGCTTGCCATTCCTTACATTTGTAAAGGCTTTTTCAGCCTCTGTGCCTGTGAGTGTCACGTTTCTTGCTCTGAGGCTGAACCCTAGGGCTTGGCCACTCTCTTCTGTTCGCCTCCCCGCAAAAGCAGCCAGTGCAGACGCCCGCATAACCCATTCTGTCCTTAGCAACTGTTACATGAACTGCTGGTCACTTGAGGGCTGTGTCTTTCCACCTGCACCGAAACCGCTAGAACAATTAGCAGCATGTTCTGCATGTGGCGTGGGATCAATACATGTTGGAAGCCTGACTACCTAGCATTTAAGTTTATGGCCAAAGACATATCAGTCTTGGAGGTAAACCTAAAACCGCAGCATTAGACTTGTCCTTCTCTCTAGCAAGAGCAACAAATGCAAGATCATCGTTCCCACACACCGGAGAGCCCGTCTCTATGCAGTATGAAGCCAGAGTAAAAATCCTAGGCCACAGAAAGCTCTTTAAACAAAGCACCCATAGCAAAAATAATAGATCTCACCATGAATGCAATACACACACTGAACTGAGCACCATCTAGTTCACAAGATGATAGCTTATTCAAAAAAGGAAAACTCAAAACCGTATAGCCAATATAATGAATAATTTATATCAAAAATTTATATACGTATCTGAGATTTACATATACACATATTTATAAAACTATAGAGATCTAGGTGCTAGCAATATTGCTGAGTGGTATGTTTACAGGCTTTTACTTTTTCCTTATTTACCCTTTTTCTGTGTACAGTACACTTTTATAAGAAGCATGCCTTACCTTCATGATAGGAAAAAAACCTAAAGCGTGAACTATTTACCCAGCATTTGTGTGTCAAATACACCTCAGACACATAGATACAATGTGGAAATTTGAACTTGGTCAGCAGCTTACACACCCAAAGGCAGAAAGGGGGTTTTGGAAATGAAAGATTCTAAAAACAACTCAAAAGCAATCACTGTTTTAATCTTGAGCCAATATTTGAATAGGCATTATTTACAGTCAAAATTTTTGAAGATCAAAGCAGCCTTCCCTTCCCCATTGTCAAAGCAGAGAGAAGAGACGAACTTGCTGAATCCACATTTTAAATGCACACAGAGGATGAGCACATGGTGGCTTACCTCATCTATAATGGTATGTTGTTGACTAGAAGAAAGATGAAGGCCAAGAAGTGTCAGGAAGAGAGGTGCAATGTCAATCTTGAATCTCCTGCTTCAATGCTAAAGAGAGGTATTGCTATGCACCCCATCCAAAAGCAATTGAATGACCCCGGTGTGTTTCTACAAAGCAATAAAAGGGAACCACACACTTCAGGAGTGGGCCTTTTTGAAGAATAAACTGACTTTCCCTATGAAGCTGATAAGTGGTGATGGTAGGAGGCAGTGGAAATTATAGCGGTTTCAGTACCGTAGTCGGGTGCTTTTAATGAGTCGCCCTGAGCAAACATACCTAATCAGCCTCCACTATCCATTTTGCTACTGCCCACATCTTTGCAAATTGGTTCTTGTTTTTATGCCTTAATAAGCTGGAAACACTAGAAATCTTTTTCCATTTTTAATTTTTCAAAACCTACCTAGCCATATGTCATTTCTAAAGACAACCCCTCCTTGTTCTGGTTGTTGGCACCGTTAGCAAAGACAGAGACAGCTCGGGGCCTCCCTCCTATTTTTTCCTCTCTTCCTTCTACTGCATTCCATTTCACTGTTTAGTCAGCCAAATGGATATCTAGAGAACTTGATGGGTGACTCCAAAGTCGTCGTATCTCCTGCTTCTCATAGAAAGGGGAAATGCTCCCTAAAACAAAACCTTACTTTCTCCCACCATGGCCCCAATACGTTTGGGCTGCTTCTATTAAAAGTAATGTGGGGGTAATCTGTAACTTTTTCAGGTTCTGAGAGACTGCTTCCTCTCCTCCATCTCTCATTCCCACTATGTAAGTCAGCTATTGCTACAACAGTTCTGTGTAACTCACAAGCCTCAGATGCAATAAAACTGCATGCATTTATTTCTTGCTCACAGTCTGTGGGTTGCCTATGGCTCTGCTGGGATGAGCTGGCATTTCTTGGCAGTTGCTCCAACTGTGGATTGGGTCCTTATTCTGGTAGCAAAGGGAGTTCCTGAGTCAGCCAATCTAGCATCCCACAGCGCTTCTCTCTAAAAGAGACTCCACTTTCTTCCAGCGACAACATCTGAGGTGAGCATTGAGTCTTATTTTATTCTTCTAAGATCTTATTGGGAGATGCAAGAAGTTATCAATCCCTGGAAATTTTTCTACCAAATTCTTTCATGTTACAGCTCTAGAAGGTACATTACTTAATTGGAAAATGACAAATGGTTCACTTGGGCATGTCAGTGATAGAAAACCCAAGCTTCCTTCTGACTTACCTCCTCCACTCAGCCAATTCCATAGCTTACAATTCGTTACCTGATGGAGCCCACTTCCAGTAATAAACCTTGTAACTGTTAGGGTTCTTAAGCTGCATAAAATTGAAAACTCAACCCAAACTATCTGTAACAATAATAAAGTACATGGGCAACCAAAACTCAATTCCAGCTATAGAAGAGGCTTTAGGGTTAACTGACCAAGGAGCTCATCAAGGACACAGATTACTTTCATCGTTCCATTTTGACACCAACACTGCCAGCTTCATCCTAGAGGCTGATTCCCTTCATGGCTCTAGGATGCCCCCTATAACAACTAGGGCTAAATGTCTACTCATTTAAATCCAGTAGGAGGCTGCCTTCCTGTAACTATGCTTCATAACAAGACAGTTGCATTTCCAAACACTCTCAGAAAAGTTCTTTTTGTTTCTCACTGAACCAAATTGATTTGGGCCAGACTCTCTTCAAACTAGGGCAGAAATAGTAAGATTAGACTAATCAGAATCCCAAGATCTGGTCTCAACCAGCTCCCCCTAAGGCTTAGGGGCTATGTGTGGGAGTGAATGACACCTGGATAAAAGAGATCTATTTAGGAATGGAAAAGGAGTGGGTGGATGTCAAGATGACATTTGGTTCAGACTCTAGGTAGTGAGTACTTTGGATGGAGGATAGGATCATTCTGCTCACCAGAGAAGAATATTTCCCACCAGAATGTAATACATTGACATTCCATTTACACATCGGTCTCTTGTGATCTGTGTATTTTTAATTAACTCCCTTGTGTCAGAACCACGTCTGACAAGGCTAAGGGCCAAACCCAATCATTGGATCAAGTTGTATTCACTCAAGTTAAGTTTTTACTCACCATTATACCTTCTTCAGTCTACATCACCATGAATTGACATAATCTGAAGAAAAAGCAAAAGAAGACGCAAAACTTAATATTATGTAATATGCATTAACAAACTGCATCCACAAAAACCACGAAATGAGAGAGAGATTCGTAAGCCAACACTCGTAGCCATTTCTCATGTGTTTTGCTTGTTCTATCAACAACTTCTTTGTATCCAACTTCAATTTCTTATCCCCCACTTTAAACTTATTTCCTTTTGCCATTTCTCCAAAAGTGTCATCAAACAGGATCCCTATTGTCATCTGTATCACGTACGTACAAAATGTCCCACTGCAGAGAAAAGGATTCAGTCCCGCATCATCAATAAACAGGATCTCAAAATCCCTTCCATGCCTAAAAGCCTAGAAACGGTTTTACCTTAATTATTAGGAGAAGTAAACCTGAAATAGTCTAGAGTATAAATGTCAAACATTGAGCCTGTGGGCCAGCTTTAGCCTGCAGAAGGTCATCATTCAATGACACAACCTCATTGTCAACAACTTTACTTCAGTTGGTGTATTTTTTGTGTGTGAAATATTAGTTTAGCCCACCAGGATTTTCATGAGAGGAAATCGGTCCATGAGTAAATTTGATTTGACAGTCTTGTCCCTAGGAAACAAAATGGCATTTTTTGAGAATGTAAGATTAATGCACTAAATGATTATTATTTACCCTACCCCAAACTAAGCCCTCGGAATTTCCAGCAAAATTGAAGCATCAACTGTCAGAAGCTGCAAAATACTAAAGGCAACTACACTTGGCAGCTCAGTGATGTGTGTGTGTGTGTGCATGTGCGTGTGTGTGTGCGCGTGCGTGTGTGTATGGGTTGTGTGTGTGTGTGTGTGTGTGTCCTAAACAACAGAGTCGTCTAAACAAACCACATTTGCACATTGACTAACACCATATTCTGGTCCTGAATTTCTCAACTTGCTTTTTATACAATGTTACTCATAGTTTTTCTCTAAGATTCTTCTAAGTGAAGGCAGGCTTTTTCAAGAACCAATTCAGAATGAAAGTTGATTTTTGCATGATGTCACCAAAAGGTGATGTCACTTTCTTTTCTCTCCCTTGTCTCAAGAAAAATGGATACTAACGTTGAACTTATTTCACCCTTAACACAACCCAGACAGGCAATCTCTAAAAACACAATGTCAGCTAACCTCAAGTTATCAGATAATGTTGTCAGAACCCAGGATAAAGCAAAACTTCCAGGGATGGGCTTCCTAACTCCTATAGAAAATTATGCATATTTTCAACTCTTTTTTAGACAATATTAGACAATTTTACTCTAAATTTTAGACAATTTAGACAAAATATGGTAATTATTTTTAACACAAGTGCTAAAATAGTCTTTTACTTTATTTAAAGGGAGCCAATCAAAAATTTTAGGCAAAAATCCAAAGGAAGTTTTGTTTATGATGAAACTCAAACCTTACCCCTGAACTCTTTAGTTATAAGCAGTGTCTATTTTTATCAACATACAGGACTGTGTTTTCAAGACCATACTATCAACTGCTCAAATCAATTCATAATTCATGTCTCCAGTGGCCAATATTTCAGGAACAATACATCTGCATGCCAGTGGGACTAGAAAAGTGAGCAGAGATGGCAAGAAGAGGAAGGAAAAGGCCTTGGGGCGAGAATGAGGAAAGTGTGTGACAATTTTTAAAGTAATAGTATTAGCAACTCATTTTTTCCCTACAGTAATAATAACAAATAAGCTCTAGCCTACAGAGTTCATATTTTGAATTACATATGTTTATTTTGTCTGAAATCTTTTCCAAGCAGTGAGTTTGGTTCACCCATGTTCAAGCCATAATTGGGAATCATGACACAGCCCCATGTAAGCAGCAGTCAGGAAGCAATAGAAGGAAATTTCATCCTCTGCCAGACATCACCTCAGCATGCCTGCTGGTTGATACTTTGGATGGCTTTGGCCCACCAACATCTATCTGGGAAGACCTCTTAACAGTGGCCTTAAAGGCAATGCCACCTTAAAGAAAAGACAAGCTTGAAGACCATGAGCTGAAGGATGGAGAATTCAGAGGAAAACTGAAAAGAGCCTCACATATGATGAATATTCAGCTCAGAATAAGTAGAAGAGTAGGGCCCTTGGAGGAGCAGAAGCCAATCAAAAAGTCTGCCCTGAAATCTAAATAGGCTGATTACCATCCCCATGAGAGCCTCAGTAATTGAGGAAACAGCAAGGAAAGAACATGGCATTCCAGCACCCATCTCGTCCCAAAGTGTCACATTTGCCTCTGAGGGCAGGGAAGAGTCAGGTTGTCCTGACCTGGGTTAAGATCAGGAAGAAATTGTCCTGGAGAGAATTCTACCCACCCACAACCTACAGTGAGCCCTGGAGTTATGGGAGAGAAGCTTCCCCCTTCTCTCACCAAGGCCTGAATTAGTCACCTATTGCTGAAATAAATCTATATAAGAATCCCAAACTCAGTGGCTTAAAGAATAATCATATATTTCTGACTCACAGGTCTGTGGATTATCTGTGGTTATGCTGGAATTTGATGGGATTGCCTGGCCTTAGTTCCAGGCTGTGAGTTGGTTCAGGTCTGTTCCATGCGTCTCCTACTTAAGGGATCAGTGGTTTTATAGGTCACGTTTTGTATTTTTTTTTTTTTTATGGCAATGGCAGAAGCCCAAAATGGCCAACAGAAACATGCAACATCTCTTGAGGCCTTGGTTCAGAAAGGCACACTGAAACTTCTACACAGATCTCCTTGGCCAAAGAAAGTCACATGGTAAAGCCCAAAATCAATGGGGTAGTGAAATGTACTCTACTCATAGTGGACCATGATAATAGTGGGGAGGGAATACAGAAAATACAGTCTACCAAGATTGAGGGCTTTACCCCAGAGGATCCAATGTAAGTTTTCCAGTCATCCGTATGCAATCTTTTAAGAATATAACCCAAATGTCCATGAACAGATGAATGGATAAACAAAATACAATATACCCACACAATGGAATATTATTCAGCCTTAAAAAGGAAAGAAAGTCTAATACATGTTACGACATGGATGAACCTTGAAAATATTATACTCAGTTAAAGAAACTAGACACAAAAGGACAAAGATGGTATGATTCTATTTATATGACTTTCCAAAAAAGACCAATTTATAGAGACCAAAAGTTAAAGGGTGGTTGCCTGGGACTAGGGAGAGGGAAGAATGAGGATGTATTGTTCAATGGGTACAGATTTCTGTTTAGGAAGATGAAAAAGTTCTTGAGATGAGTAGTGGTGATGATCGCTCAACAATATCAGTATAGTTGGGGCGTCTGGGTGACTCAGTCAGGTAAGCATCCGACTCTTGGTTTTGGCTCAGGTCACGATCTCAGGATCATGAGATCGAGCCCGGAGTTGGGCTCCAAGCTCAGCACAGAGTCTCCTAGAGATACTCTGCCTCTCCTTCTGCCCTTCCCCCACCCACTCGGGTGTACACTCTTTCTCTCTCACTCTCTCTCTCTAAAATAAAATAACGAAATACAAAAGAGAAAAACAAAACAAAACATGTAAATGTAATCAACACCCCTGGATTACACACATAAAAATGGTTAAAATGGTAAAATTTTATGGCACATATATTTTACCACAATAAAAGAAGAATGTGAATAAGACAAGTTAGCATGTGTGGCAGCAAACAATAGGCTCACACATGGACTGGTCCATTTTACCCTCACAACCGTCTTGGGGTAGGATTCATTTTCCATTCAGGAAGAGGCCACATGCTGACAGGATCACTTGCAGGAATAGCCAAAACACAGAAGCCCCCATCTTTCCCCTTACATCTGAGTAAAAAAGGTCATATTGCCTTTGAATGAAGATGAACATTAGTACCACTCAACCCACAATTGGGCCCTGGAACATTCGGTGCTGCCCTTGCCAATAAGGCTACATTCCCTCAAGAGGCATGTGCTAATAGACACCAGATTGATCTACACAAATCTAGGATGTTATTATTTTAAATCTGGTTCTAAGTGCACTGTGTAACCGGAGTCTTAAAAAGAATTTTACCTGAAGCATAATGAGTTGAACAAAAAAATGTACTTTATTAAATCGAAGGATTATTTTTCAAGTCACCAAGAACTTGGCATTTTCCCTAAGAGAGGAAGATTGCTGTTGAATTTTTCCCTCTTACTTCAATACTGAGGTTACTAGCAAGTACTCCGCATTACCTTTTAGATTTCAACTTCACTGTGTTACCAAAAAAATCTTCAAAACAAGAACAGTGTCAGTGCTTGATGTTCTTGGGGCTGGTTCTGTAGCTACTTCTCTTGTTAAAGGGCTACTTTTTAGTTCTGAGAGACCATCATTGAGGCCAGACATTGTAATTCCAGGCTTAATGATAATTGCCGGTCCCTCTCTGCCCCAGCTAGCACAAAGGAAGTGGAAGAGATTCTCACGGAAAGGGGAAGTAAGAAAGGCAAAGAAAATTATCTGGATCTCCTGATGAGCTTGTACCTCGACCAGCTATCACTCGAGAGTTTTCTGCTATGAGACAACAGGGCAATCTTTCCATTATCTGTCCTTTTCATAACAAACACTGATGAAACATTAAGCTAATCCCTCAATACACTGTCCTGCAAGTCTGCAAATTGAATGAGTGCTTCATTATTCAGTTATACAAAGAAATACGCCAACAGATACCTGCATAATGCAATAGCCCGTGGGTATCATAAACGGATTTTAATGTTATCTTGTGAATGCCTGAAATAGATTGTATTTAGTATACTAAATAAAAGAGTGCCTTTCTTCATTAGAGAGGGAGAGAGGGGTACTAGCACTGACATCTTGATGCACAGCAAATGCTCTCCACTTTCCTTCCCTTCCATCTGCATCCTTCTTCTCTACTCAGATTGGAGCCTGGAACCTTAAGAGATTCTGGGGTTTCCTCTCCCTAAAGACCATCAACAAATCCCAGTTATTTCTATAGCTGTATTCAACATTATACTTTAAAGGTAAATGTCACAGGGCAAGATAGAAGTTGTATAGAGGAGGGAGGAGCATAAGAATAATATTTATTGAATGCTGACTATGTCGGATACTGTTCTAAGTGCTTTAAAGCTGTTTAGTCATGGCATCTTCACAATACCCTTGGGGGCTAGGGACTCCTCTTGTCTTGATCATACAAACAAAGAAACCAAGGTACAGAGAAGTTAGGCAACTTGCCTAAGGTCACAGAGCTACTAAGCAGCACAGCTGGAATGCACAAGCAGGCAGTGGGGAGCCCTGCTCTAACCTCCACATCACACTTCCTGCCTAAGGAGCAAGGGATTCTGGGAGCCTCCCACCCTGTCTGTGTCGCCACGAAGCCCAGCTTCATCCAGCAGAAGGACTCATTACACAGCATTCTCAAAGCAATGATTCCTGTTACCATCGCATCACAATCATCACTTTAGAATTAAATATATATAGAAAATTCTTCATCATCCATGACAAGATCAATAACTCGGTTTGTGGTCATTTACCTTAAGAACATGGCCATCCCTCTGAATATTAACTGAAATGGAAGGTAAACACTGAAAGGGGCACTATGGTTTCTTCATGTTTTCATGAAATCTTCAAAATTAATCTTTTTTTTTTTTTTAAGATTTTGTTTTTAAGTAATCTCTACACCCAAAGTGGGGCTGGAACGCATGACCCCAACATCAAGAGTCATGTGCTCTACTGACTGAGCCAGCCAGGCTCCCCTTTAGGATTATCTTTTAACTAACACTTTCAGACCAAACATGAATATGAAAAATATCTATTTGATTTCTTCCATAGTCAAAAACTCACTTGATTCACTGAAAATAGAGAAAGGTGGAATGGCTGCATAAAGGATAAATAACTCCACAAAATAACTTTCAACCATTAAATAGAGCCTATATTTAAAAGAAATATATTCCCAGCAGATGATATTTCTATACGACTTCAAAATCCCCCAAAGTATTCTTTGAATTTGTATTACTCAAATTCAAATTTTCATTTATGTGAACTGTTTCAGTGTCCTCATTATGTTTTAAATAAATGTTTTCATTTTTACATTTAAAGACAAGATAAACCCATGTGTATATTTTAATAAAACATTACTGGGAAGATCCTTTGTAATCATAATCATAATATTAATTACTTTAACAATAACTAAAATGTATTGAGCATTAATGTGCCAGTCACTGGACTAAACTCTTTATACATGATTTTCATATACTTTGCATAACAGTCTTTTGAGGAAGATATTATCTCCATTTTATAGATAGAGAAACAAGGTGTCTGAAAAGTTAAGTCCTTTGGAGAGTGCCTGGGCGGCTCAGTCGGTTAAGTGTCCGACTCTTGATTTCAGCTAAGGTCTTGATCTCAGAGTCGTGAGATTGAGCCCTACATTGGGCTTCATGCTGGGTGTGGAGCTTACTTTAAATAAGAAAGTTGGGTCATTTTCTCAAGGGTCTTTGCAGTCAGATCATGGAAAGAGCCAGGATTCAAGTCCAAGTCTGTCTGACACCAAGACCCAGATATTAAAATCTATGCTATACTGCCTCAGAAGCCATAAGAGAAAGACGTGATGAATTTATCTAAAAATTAAATATTTCTACATATGCCCCTAAATCATGAAAAAAACTGAAAAAAAAAAACCCTGAAACATGTATGTCAAAGAATCAATGTCCTTAAGTATATCTAGGGATTCACACAAATTAATCAGGAAAAATAAGCAAAAGAAAAGAACAAAAAATTCAAATGGCAAATATATTCGTGGAATGTTTTTTCACGAAATTTTTAAAAAGTTTATAATTTTATAAAACAAAAATTATAAATTATATTGTTCTATCACTTTTATCTCATGATACTATCAGATTTTAAGGATTGATATACCAACCGTTTCAAGAATATGAAGAAATGAGCATGCTCATATACTGCTAGAATACGGAACAACCATAAACATAAAAGAAACGCACAATTCAGAAAGATCTAGTTTACAGTTTTTAACATCTCATTTCAAAAAATATGCTTCATGTGAAAAAAAGCAGACTATGTCATACACAGAATATGATCCCGATTTTGAGAGAGGGGAAAAAAAACACTTTTTTTTAAGTATAGAAAAATTCTTGAAGGTTCTATGCTAAAATGTTAATTATAGTTGCTTATTTTGGGGTTAATGGGATTGCAGATTATTTTTTTAACTTTATTACATCTTTCAATATTATGCAAATTTTTACTCTTATGAACTAATTTTTAATTACACATACACACACAAATATGAACCAATTCATATAGCTACTGAGGGAAACATTCTCGATGGTAACCACTCTTGGAGACATCGGTTCAGACTTAGTGCACATCCTTTCTTGCACTGATGTTTTTGGGTGGCAATGTGCCCAGTCCCAAGGATGAAAAAGGAAGGATCTAGGCCAATCGTGGAAATCTCATTTCTCTTTGCTAGCGATTGGTCTAGAAGTAGTCATGTGACCCAGTACTGGCCAATGAGATATAGAGGCAGTCTGTTGATGGCTGTGGATTAAGATTTCTTTCTAATAAAAAGAGTGGCAGATATAGAAAGCATTTTAGTTACTCACATCTCCACCACTTACTTTTTTGCTTGGGATGTTGTTGTATGAGGATGAGATATTTAGAGCTGTGGCAGCCACCTGGAGACCATGAAAAGACATATCACTGACACACTGAAGAGGCGGAATAGAAAAGGTAGAATGAACCTAGCCCAGGTGTTTGGTGATAGAAGTGAGCCATCGAAACAACTCTGTACCTGCCAACTTCCAAGCTTTTATTATGCACATCAATTAAATGTTTTTTATTGTTTAATACTCTGTTAGTGGGGCATTTTATTCCTTGCAACCAAATATGTATTGTCTCAATACTTTATGTAAAAAAGATATCTGAACATATAGGTTTTAACTACATGAATACATAAAGATACATATGTAGATGGGACACCTAGATCCCATTACCTCCTGTTTTCTGAAGAGTCTTAGTCTTTCTTAGACCATCTCTGTCTTGGATATAAAACCTTTCAACTGCTACTTCCCATCGGCTTTAAGTTGTCTTAATCACTTCTGTCCCAACCTTCCCTTAGTTGCACTTCCCACTTCTATATTCCATCCCCTTCAAATCCAAACTCTTGAGAATGATTTCTTCTACCCAACATCTCTGTTTTCTCAACCCTTACTCCTCAACCCACTCCAATCCATCCACATTCATGCTTCACCAAAACAGTGGTTGATAATTTGCTTATGAGCGATGACCTCAGTGTTACCAAATCCAACTTTATTTGTTCAGTTCTCTTCACCCCTCCCTCTTTATTGAGATACTTTGTTCTCTTGGCTTCTGATCTTCTTTCTACATTTGGGTTTTTCTTTGACCTCTCTGATTGGTCCTTCTCAGCTTCCTTTGCCATCTCATTCATAGCCCATTAAATGCTAGGATTCCTCAAAGTTTATTCCTAGACCCATTATTCCTCCCACTTTCTATTCTCCCTTATTGATGTCTCTGTCATCAATTACCATTTATGTGCAGATAACTCATAATATCTCAGACCCATAAATCCAACATTTCTCTTTCAATATCTCAAAAGGTCACCATCTGTACTTGTGATTTTCCTACTCAAATCTGGACCTCTTCTAGTAGTCCCTGTCTCAGTGAATGGTACCAACATTGATCTAGCTATATAATCCTGAAATCTAAGAATAGTCTTTGAGACCTTCATTTATCACCACCCCCAGATATAATTCGTCATTAAGTTTTATGAACTCTGCCTCCTAAATATTTCTCAAATTTAGTCACATCTTTTTATCTCTACTACTATCATTTCTAGCCAAGTTGTTATCTATTCAGCTGAACTATGTAATAAATTCCCAACTGATCTCCTTACATCCATTCTTGCATCTCTTCTGTTTGTCTCCACACTGTAACTAGTATGACCTTCCTTTAAACTCAATTCTGATTATATCACTTCCTTGCTTAAAACTCTTCAGTGGTTTTCTATTGTTCTTATCATGAAGAATAAAAGCTTCAGCTTGATCTGCAAAGCCCTGAATGGTACGGTTCTTATCCCCTACAGTCTTGTTTCCCATCATGCTTTCTACCACACTCTACATTTCTTAAGACTGTCATACCCTCAAACTCACTCTACTACAAAACTTTCATGTAAGTTTTTCCACCTGGAATGTTCTTACCTGTCCTCTTTGCACAGGTAACTCTTACTCATCCTTCAAATTTAAGCTTAATACTCATCTCCCTGACTTTTCTCTCCAAACCAAAGCTCTCCTATTGTAATTGCTCATCGTTTGGAACCCTTACGACAATCTTCAGTAAGAAACTGAAGCAGATGCTGTTGGCTGTCTTCCTAACTACTATTTAACTTCATCATTCATGTTAACGTAACCCCTCTTTTGTTCAGATACTGAGCATCTGTGTTTCAGAAGCCATTCCTCAGCCCCAGGGTGTGAATGTTCTCTAGTATGGGTCAATCACAGCGATTCTATTCCTCCCACCAGTGACTGGATCAAGAATGGACATGAGAAGCAACCCTTGCCAATGAGAAGTAAAAGACACAGAGGTGGGAAGTGGGCCTTCTGAGGAAGAACAAGATAGGACTCATATCTTCCTGCCTTTGGATGACATTGTAACAGGATAAGAAGCTTAAGAACATTTCAGCCATTCTAACCATGAGAAGAAAATCTAAATAACACTTCTGATTGTGTGTCACGTGGTAAGCTGCACTACTGACCCCAATTCTTCATTCCTCTGTCATAGACATCCAATCCCTTGCCATGTCCTCATAGTAGGAAGAGTGATCTTCCCTGTCCTTTGACTTTGGGTTTGTTCATGTGACTTGTTTTGGCCAATGGGATGTTAGCTGACCTGATGAAAGCAAAGGCTCCCCAGGTGCCTCCATGGTTTGCTTGGTTCTCTTGTTCTCTCCAGCGATCCACCATGAGAAAAGCATCCTCTAGGTAGCTGCTTTCCCTTTCAGCCTGGTACTTGAATCAGTATATATAAAGTAGATCTAGGCTTAACCCACCCCCTAAAGCAGAGTTGCTTCTGCCAGTCCATGGGCCCACCACCTAAAGCACCACTGCTCTGGTTGACCTGCAGAACCGTGATCATAAGAGTAAGTGCTTCTTGCTGCATGCCATTGAGTTTTGGGGTGACCTATTATGGAGCATTACTGTGGCAATAGCTGGCTGATGCATCTGCAAAAACTTCCCAACTGTTGCAGACATTATTTAAATAATCATATAATTAAATACAATTCCCTCTCACTAGATTATAAGGTCCAGAGGGCAGCAATTGTGTCTACTTTCGCCCTCCATTGTATCCCAGTACCTAGCACAGTAGATTGCATAATAAATATTTACTGAATGGATATTATTAATGAGAAAGAGAGGCTGCAATAATACATACCGAAAATGTTAAAATCAGATGATAGGATAATAAGTAACATTTATATCTTCATTCTTTTCTATATTATAATAATATTTTTCTGTATTGAAATAAGGCTCTTGTATAATAACCATGAATTGCTTTTATAATCAGGAGTAAAAGCAAAAAAAAAAAAAAAAAAAAGAAGCTATTTCCACTAAGAAGAAAATATAATTATTTAGAAAGAAATACTATCATGGGTCAAACAAGAAGTCATTTGCATGAGTTAAATCTACATATAGTTCCAAATTGAAAAGGCCATAAATTTACACAAAGGAGATGAATACTCAGGTGTCAGGACAGTAAATAAGGTCGTGGTTAGCACCAAAATTTAAGACCTGGCTGAGACACACTGTGCTTTGCTTTGTTTTACTTCCTGGAATCAGAGAAAAAATGTCTGAGGTAAGCTCATAAAAAACACAGAAATTTAGGGAGACTGGACCAAATGGAAATGCCAGTAAGCTACTTGTTATTGACGAATTGTCTCTCTCAGACTCATTTTACAAATTTATAGTAAAAGATTCCAGAGGACATCTCTCTAGCCACATCTCCTCGCCTTCCACCTCTTTCTACCTCCTTCCACCTCTTTCTACCTCCTTCCACTTCCAATTTCCCTGCTTTCTGCTCTCACCCCACCCTCTAAGATGGGAGACCTTGCTCTCTTCCTAGGGTCCTTCAGGCCCCTCCTGATTTCACTTGATTCCTTTGATGATGGCATCTCATGTTTCAAGGATGCAGCAATCAAAAGAAAGAAACTAGATGGCAGACAACCACATGGATCATTCTGAAAAATAAAGCATTGGAGGAAAAGCAAAAACTAAGAAAAAACATGATGTATAGTAGAAGATAGTTTATATCAATTTAAGATGTATACATTCACATGTATCTCTTAGGTTAGCTCCATATATAAAGACTTGTAAAACATTTGAGATAATGAGAGGAGAATGAGCCTGCCCATGGAGGATGAATGGCAGAAGGAAGGAATGAAAGAAGAGAAAGACAAGGGTGCACATTTATAAGGGCAAAACACAGATTTCACTCCAAATGTTTTAACTGAAGGGGTATTAATAAAGGGACTACTTACAGTGTCGTGGGGAGGATGAAGGTAAAAAACAAAGAATGAAATCTTGCCATTTGCAACTACCTGGATGGACCTAGAGGGCATTACGCTAAGTGAAATAAGTCAGACAGAGGAAGACAAATACCATATAATTTCATTTATATGTGGAATCTAAAAAACAAAGCAAATGAACTATCAAACGAAAAATAGAAACAGATTCATAAATACAGAAAACAAATGGGTGGTTGCCAAAAGGGAGGGGAAGGGGGGTGGTCAAAATAAATGAAGGGGTTAGGTGGCACAAACTTCCAGTTATAAAATAAATAAGTCACAGGGATGAAAAGTACAGCATGGGGAAGGTAGTCAATAATATTGCAATAACGTTGTATGGTGACAGATGGTAACTAGACTTATTGTGGTGAGCATTTTGTAACATATATAATTGTGAAATCACTACGTTGTACACCTGAACCTAATATAATATTGCATGTCAATTATTCTTCAATAAAAAAAAAAAGATGGGAAGGTATATTGGTTTTCTATTGCTGCTTTAAAAAATTACCACAGATTTAGTGGCTTAAAACAACATAAATTTGTTACCTTACAATTCTGTAGGTCAGAAGACTGGCATGGAATCTCAATGGGCTCAAACCAAGATATCAGCAAGGCAGCATTCCTTCTGGAGGCATCGAAGAAAAATTTGTTTCCTTGCCTTTTCCAGCTTCTAGAAGCTGTCCACATTCCCTGGCTCATGGCCCCCTTTCTCCATCTTTAAAGCCAGCAGCAGCTAACCTCTCTCTGACCATGCTTCCATTATCTCCTCTCTTTCTGACCACAGCTGCCTTCAAGGACCCACGTAATTAGATTGGGTCCATCCAGACAATCTAGGATAATCTCTCATCTCGGGGTTCATAACTTCAATGGCATCTGTAAAGTTCTGCTTACCATGTAAGGTAACATACTCCCAGGTTCCAGGGATTAGGATGTGGACATATTTGGAAGACCATCATTCTGCCTACCCCAGAAAGCAATAGCAGGAAGCCATTAGGATCCCTAGGGCAGAAGGGGCAAGGGGAGGACATAGTGTTGAGGGAACCCCAGGGGAGCTGGAACCTAGGAACTGTCCAAAAGGTGCTACGGTGAAGAGGGGGGCAACCATTGCCAGACACTGCTCTGAGGAGTAAGTGTATGGGGGAAAATTACCCCAACCTCTCCCACCCCACCCCCATTCTCCTGCCAATGCCTCTCATCGGGCAAACCTAACCAGAAACCACGCAACAAAGGAGCTTGGGTAATGGAGTCTGCAGTGGTTGGCATCCCAAGGCAGAGAAGGGTGGACATTCTCCATTAGTGCGGGCTGGGGGGGGGGGTGTTGCTGAGAGAAGAGTTCGGGGTAGCAAATGAGGAATAACCTGAACGTACGCCCTGAACTGGGAGGAGTAATAAATTCAGCTCTTTGCGCTTGGGGTCATAAAAGAAAAATGCTCTTCCAGAAAGATCCACTGCTACTTCAAAGTAGAATCAAAAGGGTTCGGGGGAGGGGAGGGGCGCCGGGATTGTGGAAGAAACATTTTTCTTAAAATGAGCACAGAAAGATTTGGATGGAGGAAAATCAGTGTGCGGTCTACATCACATTCACTCGCTTCTCTCCTTCTCTTTACTTTGTCATGCGGGAGAGCCAGGTAGAAATCACCAAGCGAAAGGTGGAGAGGTGGGGAGAGGCGTGCAGGAAAGACAATGAAGGTATTGGCAAGAACAGAGTAGGCAACTTAACACTTGGAAGCAACGCTTATTCAAAGAGGTGCAAACGGCAGAAATTCTCCTTCACGATGTCAGTGTGTGCTTTTGACTTGGAGTTGGGTTCACATTAATTTATGAAGCACTGAGAGTCTGGGTAGCTGGAACGGGATCTTTTACTCTACAAACTGCTAATTTAACTACGAGCTGGATTCTGATGTCAATGTCTCCCATAGGCACCACTTCCAAGACCATTCCTCCCTGTCCTCTGATTTTGTTATTTTTAGAGGACAATTGGCCCCCTTTGATATCCACTTCATTTTATATCCAGACTATAAATTTCTCTTTAGGCACAGTTCCTGTCTGATTTTGAAGCTTTGAAGACTCCGGTCATGGCGAACTAAAAAGTACAATTTGACAGACACTTCCAAAAGAAGGCAAAAGCTCTTCCTATTACATATACACCATAGGTCTGAGACCGTCCTCAAAGCCACTCTGGCTTTACCCAGAATTTCCAAGGGTTTGGAACCATTCCCACACGCAGGAAGTCACTTTGAGGGGGCACCCAGCCTAAAAAGCTGGCCCCAAGATGGTTCTACAAACGAGCAGTCCAGGAAACTCAAAATCAAGACCAGGTTGGGTGTATGGGGCCCGAACAGATAGGGCAGCCACTCTAAATGCTGAAATCTGAACTAAAACTGAACAAGGAGCCAGAAGATCTTGGTTCTGGCTCAGCCTTAGACAAACTTGAGCAAGTCTTGTAATTAGGAAGTGGCTTATTGGTTTCTATCAGCGTGTGCAACCCTCAGCTCACAGAGTAGATTGCATTTATCTTGATTGAGCACTTACTCGGGACCAGGCATTGCAAAAAGCCTACTTAATCCTTCTCAATAAACATGAAGTCATTTCTATTGTTATCTCCACTTTAAAGATGAAAGAGAATTTGAGGAGTTTAAGTGATTGTGTCACGAATTAACACTGCTAAACGACAGCGGCAGGATTCTCAAATCCCAGAGCCTGAGGGTTTAACCATCATATAACAAATGTAATTCAGTTGACCCTGGAAAAGACTCCTCCTGAGTTTTTAACAGAAAAAATAAATAAATAAATAACCAACGAAGAAAGAAAGAAAACTCCATTGCCTAATGAGTTTGCTCACATAAACAACGAACTAACATTCCACAGGTTAAAGCATTTTAAAAGCTCGATCGAGGAAATCGGAGGGGCGAAGAACCATGAGAGACTGTGAACTCAGAACAAGGGACTGAGAGTTTTGGAGGGGAGGGGGTGGGGGGATGGGCGAGCCTGGTGGTGGGTATTGAGGAGGGCACGTATTGCATGGAGCACTGGGTGTGGTACATAAACAATGAATCTTGTAACACTGAAAAAATAAAATAAAAGTATTTGGGGAAAAAAAATAAAAAATAAAAAAAGTTCGATCTAATACGGAACACTGACTTCACTTGCCACAGAAATGGCACTGGTAACAAAGGGATTGTTACAATGTTATCTTTATTTCTTAAACGCTTTTACGAAAGTAGAATTTAAGTAACATAAAATTCACCATTTTTAGTGTACAATTCAACAGTTTTTGGTAAATTCAAGGAGTTGGGCAGCCACCACCACTATCTAATTCCAAAATATTCCATTATCCCAAAAGAAACCCCAGACCAATTAGCAGTCATTCCCAATTCCCCATCCCACCCCACCCCCACCCCCTGGCAACAACTAATCTGCTTTTTGTCTCTATGGGTTTGCCTATTCTGGACATTTCACATAAAGAGAATCATACAATACATGATCTTTTACATGTGGCTTCTTTTGTTTAACATACAGTTTTTGAAGTTTTCAAGAGGGAGCATGTGTTGGTACTTCGTCCCTTTTTATTGTCCCATAGTATTCTATTGTACGGATATACCACACTTGGTTTATCCATTCACCAGATGATGGACATTTGGGTTGTTACTCTGATGGCTAATCATTTTGAACAGTTTTTCATATGCCCATTGGCTATTTGTATAACTTCTTTGGAAAAATGCCTACTCATATCCATTGCTCATTTTTAGATTGCAGGGTTTTTAAAGGTTTCATTTAATTTTTTGAGAGAGAGAGAGAGATAGAGAGAATGAGCAGTGGGGAAGGGCGGGGGGGGGGGGAGAGAGAGAGAGAGAGAGAGAGAGAGAGAGAAGCAGACTTCCCGCCGAACAGGGAGCCTGATGCAAAGCTTGATCCCAGAACCCTGAGATCATGACCTGAGCTGAAGGCAGACGCTTAACCGACTGAGCCACCCAGGCGCCCTTAGATAGGGTTTTTTAAATTACATTTCATTTTGTATTATTGAGTTGCAAGAGTACTTAATACATTCTAGATAAAATTCCTATATTAGATCTATAATTTAAACATATTTTCCCAGTCTATCCCTTGTCTTTTCATTTTCTTAATGATGTCTTTTTTTAAGATTTTATTTATTTATTTGAGAGAGAGAGAGAGAGGGATAGAGTGTGTACACATGCGCAAGCAGGGGAAGGGGCAGAGGGTGAGGGAGGGAGAATCTCAAGCAGACTCCACACTGAGCCTCGAGCTGGCGCAGGGCTTGATCCCATGACCCCGAGATCATGACCTGAGCTGAAACCAAGTGTCAGGTGCTTAAGCAACTGAGCCACCCAGGCGCCTCTTAATGATGTCTTTTGCAGTATAAAATTTTTTACTTTTAAGAAGTCTGATCCTAAGGTCATAAAGATTTACTCCTGTTTTCTTTTAAGAGTTTTATAGTTTTTCCTCTAACATTTAGCTTCATGATCTATTTTGAGTTCACTTCTGTGTATGATGCGAGGTAAGGGTCTAAATTCATTCTTTTGCATGTGGCTATCCAATTGTCCCTATATCACTCCTTTGAGCCATAGGTCTGTCCTTGTGCCAGTACCACCCTGTCTTGATTACCTTTGCACTAAGTTTTGATATCATGAAGTATGAATTCTCCAACTTTGTTCTTCTTTCTCAAGACTATTTTGGTTATTCTGAGTCTTTTGCATTTCCATATAAATTTTAGGGTCAACTTGTCAATTTCTGCAAAAATAAATAAAAAAATAACAAGCTGGAATTTGGGGAGGGATTGCCTTGAATTTATAAGTCAGTTTGGGAAGAATTGCCATCTTAATAGTATTGAGTCTTCCAAGCCACAAACATGCAATATCTCTCCATTTATTAAGATCCTCTTTCATTTCTATCAGCAATGTTTTGTAGTTTTCTGTGTAGAATTCCTGCTCTTTTATTAAATTTATTTCTAAGTATTTTCTTCATTTTTTTAGGCTATTGTAAATG
Source organism: Potos flavus (assembly GCA_028534135.1). Classification (NCBI taxonomy): domain Eukaryota; kingdom Metazoa; phylum Chordata; class Mammalia; order Carnivora; family Procyonidae; genus Potos; species Potos flavus. The sequence goes on from CM052901.1 coordinate 70,841,022, forward strand.
GGATTGTTTTCTTAATTTTGTTTTTTGGAACATTCATTGCTTATAACTAGAAATACAGTTAATTTTTGTATATTGGTAATGTGTTCTGTGACTTTGCTGAAGCTGTTAGTTATAGCAGTAACTTTTGTACATATCTTAGCATTTTCTACACATCAAATCATGCCATCTGCTCATTAGGACAGTTTTACTTCTGTCTTTTCAACCTTGATGCCTTTTATTTCTTTTTCTTGCCTTAGTGCATTAAGACTTCAAGTACATGTTGAATAGGAGTAGTAAGAGAAGAAACACTTGCCTGGTTCTCAATCTTTAGGGGAAAGCATTCGATCTTGCACCATTAAGTCTGATGTTAGCTGTAGGGTGTTCATTTGCCCTCTTTAATCCAGCTAAGGAAGTTTCTTTCTATTTCCAAGTTGTTGAGAATTTTTAATATCTATGGATGTTGGATTTTGTCAAATGCTTTTTCTGCATCTACTGAGATGATCATGTGGTTAGAAATTTATGTCTTTTTCCTTTTGAGTGGAAATAGGCAGTTGTGCATGAACACCCACTACAATATTTGTAAGGGGAATTTATGCTATTAAATTTGCAAATAGGGTTCACTGCGTACGAGATAGAGGAACTTATCAAAAATTGTTAATTTATTCATGTCGGCCTCCTTATTAGAAAGCTCTTTGACAGCTAAGTGAAAATATGCTACTCAGCAAATCTCTTCAACAAATACATATAATCCGGCCATCCAAACTAATTTCGCAGATTAAGTCTTTTTCTTATCAAAATGTTCTACAGGGGTGAGAGGGAGACTGATTTGGCTGTTTAATCAAGAAAGCACAAGTTTTCACGTTCAAACTGAATGAGCAAATTGACATTAAGAGTGCATTTATTTTGTATGTATTTCATTGAGTTCAGTGTAGTTTGGCAGACTTTAAAACTATAGACATATTGGGTAGAAATAAAAATGTAATTTCAGAAGAGATTCATACACTTTTATGCACTGAATTATACTTTAAATTGCTACAGTTTTCTTTGAAAGGCAAACCTCACAACATATCTGAATTATTAAGCATCTGTTCCATAAGAGTGGCTCAATTTCAAGAAGAACTATTTAGGCTGAACACGAACTATGCCCCCTAAGAGGATATGCAGTCCCTAGAATTTGAAGGTGTATATGATTTCCAGGATTAAACTGAGGTTTCTCACCATGTGACCATACTCTTGCTCCCCACGATTTTTAAAAATGGAACTATATTTCATAAAAGTATAACAACAAAGATGAGACTTACCAGTCATGCATTCATTCAACAAAAATTTACTGATCACCTACTATGAACCAAGCACTGTGATAGGCACTAATAATTCAACGGTAGAAAAATAGAAACAACTTTTGTCTTAAGAAGCTTACATATTAATGAAGGAGGCAGATAATTGCATAAGTAATTAATTATAGTTACAATCACAGATGGTAAATGCCATGAAGGAAACATACAGAGTATTATAAGAGAGAATAACTAGGGGGACCCAACCTAGTCTGGAAAGGTGACAGGCATACTCTTTGAGGAACTGGCAGTTCAGTTGAAATCGAAAGTATAAGTAGGGATTTGTCTGGCATGCTCTTCCCCTTCCTTCCATTTGCCTTAGCCCTTTCATTCTCTTCTCCTGGCTAAGGCATATACAAGGGCAAAGGTCATGAAAGAGTTCTCTCAGAGAACTGAGAGAAGGCCAGTATGGCTGAAACTTTTAAGGCTGGGTTTTGAGGACCTTCAAGATATAAAGATGAGAAAGAAAAAAAAGAGTCAGGAAAAGTGACCAAGAAAGAGGAGCCAAAGAGAATCTGGTGCTATCAAAGCCAAGAGAGTAGACTATTTCAAGAAGGAAGATGATAGATTATATTGCATGCTACTGAAGAGTCAATTAAGATAGGACTAAAAAGTATTCATTGGGTTCAGCAATATGGAAGACACTGGTGATCTGAGCAAACGTGGTTTTGGTAGATGGTCATCGAGCAAAATGCCAAAGGGGAGTGGATTAAAGAGTGAATTAGTTACTATAAGGTAGGTATTGCCGTTGTTAAAATAAACTCCAAAATTTCACTGTTTAAACACATAAGACTTTATTTCTTCCTCTTCCTTGTGGAATATGTACTGTGCAGATCAGCAGGGATCCCTGCTACAGCCACTTGATTACGTAGAGTGACAGAGGTTCCATCACCCTAAAGTTGGACCATCTATGATATGCACCTGTCTCAGTAGTTGTTGTAGGGGAAGAAAGCATGGAGACTCATGTACTCACTCTTAAATTTTGGAGGTCCATTGGCTGGACTACTCACATGGTCTCATACTGCAAAGAAGCCAGAAAATGAAGCCTTCCATGTGCCAAGGAAAAAGAGAACCAGATACTAGTGATCCCTAGTAATATCTACAACAACAACAACAAATAAGAAATAATGAAACAGAGACAGTGAGTGTAGGCCACCATTTTATGAAGCTTAGTTTAAAAAAGAAAAGAAAAGAAATAGAATGAGAGCCAGACAGAGATAGGATGCCTGGGGGTGGGGCTGGGTATGTCTTTACGTGTCTGCCTATGCTTGGAGAGCACTGCCTAATTCAAGTTCCATGTTTAGGAAGAATCCAGTAGTGACAGTACTAAAGACAAGAGAGAGTAAAGAAAAATAATGAAACGAGGTTCCCCCAGAAAGCAGGAATGATGGAATCCAGAAGACACTGGAGGGTTTGACCTTTGATACAAGGAGGGGCACTTTGTGCCTTGTGGAAGGAAGAAAAAAGAGCCATGAGTTAACATGTAAGTAGATTTTGAAATTCAATGGCCAGAGGGTATGGGAGTTCCCTTCCAATGGTGTTCATATGTTCTACATGTATGAAGTAGTTTTCTACTAAGAATGAAAAGAGTGTGGGGGTGAAAGAGACGGTCAGACGGAAGATAGAAAAGGTGGAAAATGGTGATTTCCAAGAGTGGAAGGTGAGGCTTGCTGGGCCGTGTGGAAGGGCTAGTTGGGACTGGTGATCATAAGCTTATCATGATTATTTAAGTAGTTGTAGATTTCCTCCAGCAATGGTGGATTTCACAACTGATCCTTATAGAGGTGACGAATGATGAGGTTTACCCAGGAAATAGTTTTGCCAGGTGATACTGGCTGAAGAAAAGGGGAAAATAGTGGTTAAGAATATTTACAAAGAAATGATTTTAATGACGAGATCCACCTAAATCAGTACTGGATAAAGAGGGAAGTGAGATCCGGAGGAAGGTGGTCTATAGGGGAAGTGAGGAACTGTAGGAACCGTTAAAGTGAGTGTACTGGAGCAATAAGCTGGAAAGGGAGGGAGCTGTGAACAGAGTGAGACAGATGTTCAAGGAGTACACGTGGTGATGGTGTGGTTTTCATTGAGGACGGTGTCCACTCTGATCGTGGAATTGAGCAGGTGATAGAGGGTGGGAGAGAAAGCCATTGAACATGAAGAGGTCCAAGAACTGAGCAGCCAGGGGGTTGGGCAGGGTCCTCCAAGGGACATTTAATTCACTTCCAGAATAATAAGGATGAAAACTGTGACATAGGGACTAGAATTTTTTTAATAAATGAGGAAGAGGGTACACAGGAGGTTAACAGATGATTCCAAGGAGAAAAAGGAGAGGATAATACACCCTCAAAAGAGATGGGGAAGGAGCAACGGTCTCAAAGTGACAAATGAATCTGAGAGTACTTTAATTAAGCTCTTCTGAAGAAGTGTAGATCCCATTCAATCTGTAAAATGTCAAGATTCACATCAACTTTCTCGGAAATTGATTAATGACCAGCACTTGACCTAGAAATATATAAATTTGTATGAATAAAGTTGATTAAACTACTTTTGGACTGCTTTGGTATTTATATCAAAATGCACATTTTTCTATAGCTAAGAATCCAGACTGCGCTGTTGTTATTTAATTTTTAAAAATGTGCACGGCTGTACCCATACAGGGTTCTGATCACGTAAGCACAGCATTCATTCCTTGCCTGAACTCCCTGCTCTCATCCATCCTGCCTCTCACTCAGGAAGGGTATCAGAATACAAGGAATGCCCTTAAGCTTGTTAAAATTTATAAGAAAATAATTCTCAAAACACACTTGAAATATTAGTAACCCGTTACTTGCTTCTAACCTGACAATTAAATATAGGGCCCCAGTGTGTGGAGACTCTTAGCACAATTTATCTACAACCCTTGGGCTATTCTTGTGAAATCTTTTCCCCCCTTTGTTGTTCCTCTTGCCCAGTATGAAGATGGAGTCGGAGGAGGGTAAGAGGTAGTACACAATTAAAATTTCCACATGGTTCTCTCTGTTCTCTAGAGCTGGTCTAAGCATGCCTGTAGTTAATTATTTATAATTATCATTTCCTTTACCTACAATAGCTGCTACATCAATAAGCTCTCCATTAAACGCTCTTCCAGTTAAAACCTCCTGAGAGTGCCACTTGTACCCTGCGGGGACTCTTGACTCTGCCCTTACTAAAGCATTCCAATTTTGTTCAATGTTCTCCAAACTCTACTGACCCAGACAGTTGGGGAGTTTGAGAACCAGTAATGACAGGTCAAAATGTTCTCCACAGAGCACTAGTTTGGGGGCACTCTAGCTGGGCCTGCTGCGCTGAGGGCCACGTAAACCTCATTAGGACCTAAGCAGGTGCACGCACGGACTGGTTTTCCTTACATGGTTGTGATGCCATCGCATATGCGCGATGCCTGCTCATCACCACACACACAGTACGCAAAGGAGCAAGATGGCGTCAGTGGTGTCATATTATCACCGGATAACAGATGACGGCGACATGGTTTGCTAAAGACAATTTTTGCCACCTTACATACGAGGTGGTGTTCTAGGGTGATCTATCTTGGGAGCATGAGGGGCTTAGTCCTATATAAACTGACCGAATCTCTCTCCAAAGAGACCGAATATTCCACTACCTACCATGAGCCACATCAAATCTCCTGCAAGAAACTAGGGAAACTCAAAACTGCTGCTCGCCGACCATCCCTCCCCGGCCCAGTATCTCCTGGTAGGCTCTGCTGGGGATGTATCCTTTGTGCTTATCACAGGAAACCATGGCCTTTACAAGATTTGTGAGTCAGAGGGCTCATTTTCACAGAGCCTTCAACCCAGTCCTTTGCGAGATGTTGCAAGCTCTCTGGGAAGCTGCTACAGGTTGTTAGGGAAAAATAGGCAGTAGGGTCAAGCATATCTGGAAAGCACCGTGTTAAACAAAATGAACCCGTTTTCTGCAGAAACGCTCAGAAGGTTTGCTCTGCTGCTGTGAATTAGGAATGAGGTGTGTAGGGTTTACCTTCCTGCATAGGATAGGGAAGATTTTGTTAAAAACACACCCAGGGCACCTTGGGCAGCACTCTCCTATGGTTGGAAACATTGTGGGTGTTGGGGCGGGGTAGGGGGGTTGCTACTGAAAAGGGCAAGACAAGTAAGCAGGTTTTCAAAAGAAGGGGTTCGGTCCCTCTCAATCCCCTGGCTCTCGCTGAACCAGAAACAGGAGTCACTATAGAGCGGACCAAATTGTCCCACTGATTGAATTTACTCAGAACACTTCATTTGAAATTTGGCAACATCCCTGATTGTCAGAGGTTTTTAATCGGATACAAAAGGTTACAGAGGAATACTGCTGCCCAAATCTGGCAGCCCATGGAAGGCTTTTTAATTAACTTTAAAAGGTCTGTGTGAGTCCTACACATGGCAGGATATATAAAACACCCACACTCATCACTGGAACTACTCCAAACTCATTTCACTCGCATTTTTAGAAAGAGCGAAATTTCTTGTTTTGAAATTCAAGTTTGCAAATGATTCCATGTAAAAAATAAAATAAAATCAAGTCTTCCCAACAACATGAGTTACAGGGTCAGCAAGGCCTCTCTATTCCAGCTCTTGGTACTTCCAGACTTAAATCCTCACTGAGCTTTTGTTCCTGAAGAGGAGGAGGGACCCTCCACGGATGGGTGATACAGGCAAGAGGAGACCCTCGTGGGAGAGCTTACCAATGATGACACTGGAACGGAGTGACCTTGAGACTTAAATAAATCCACACAGCGAAGAGAAGACAGCAGGAAGTCATCCCGAGCAAAGCTCGGGGCCTCCCTCCAGCCATGCAGTGGGAGTCGGCATGATGACAGGCTGAAGAACTCTCGCACGACGGCCACGGAGATGACCACGGATGGGTCGTGCTCTCTCCCTACCACCACAGATGGACAAAAGTCCACTTTCAAAGATCTTTTTCCTACCTGATCCCTCCACCCCCAGAATGCCAGTGTAGACATTCCACCTACTGTGTCATTGAAGGTAGACCTGGAGGGCTGTAAGGTGCAAAAGAATTCCCTCTGGAGAGACATCTAATCCGAAATTCCCAACAGCTAGGCAGTGGGCACCGTGTGTGTGTGTGTGTGTGTGTGTGTGTGTGTGTGTGTGTGTATGTCGGGGTGGGGGGTAGTGGGGAGTCAGGTGAAAACCATGAATTCATCTGAGGACTGGTTAAGGAAAAAAAATATCTCTCACGCATGTATGGACTATTGCTTTTTTTCCAAATCCTTTGTAGAGGCCGTTGTGATGAGTAAAATTCAAAGCCTAAATAAATAAACTAAGTAATGTTTTTGAATAATCATATCTGGTATATATTTTCTTAGTCAATGGGTCATAGAAGAATAACCAGAGTAGTAGTTTCCCTAAATATTTATATATTTTTAAAATTTTATTTGTTTGTTTGTTTGTTTGTTTATTTATTTATTTTAGAGAGTGAGAGCAGAGCGAGAGGGACAAGCAGATGCCCTGCTGAGCAAGGAGTCCCACGCCAGGCTCGATCCCATGCCTCTGCAGTCCTGACCCGAGCCTGACGCTTGACCGACTGAGCTGCCGAGGCACCCCAAATATTTAGATTTTTAAAAAAGACTTCTCATAGCCAAGGAGGCCGAGAATGGCTGGTCGAATCCTCTCTTGGTTTTTAGCCAGACCTGCTCTGAAACCTCCCCACATGGGGCTTTCTTGAACCTCCGGCCAGTCCAAGGGGGTGTCTCGAAATGTAAGGAAAAGATAAGCCCGCCCACGACGGCGAGCCCCGAGACTGCCTTCCAAAGACTTCCCCGGACTGATGAGAAAAGTGGCCCCTCTGCTGAATGCACTAAATAAATCATCGTCTCTGGCAAATTGGTTATGAAAGCATGTGCTGAGGACTGCTACTTCTAAGCAGAGGTGGTTTTTGTTTAACCTGCATCAAGGCATTTAGTGCTGACACAGGAAAGTCCAAAGCTGCATATCAGCAGGCCCCTTTCATAACACTTGAAGCTCTCCTGTCCTTATTACCAGCCCAGCTCTCCAGCCCCGACTGCTATTTGCCTTGATGTAAGGACCTGCCGGATTTATTAGCTCGCCTGACATGATCCACCCTGAGACCCCTACTAATTGTCTTACAGAACCCAAAGGAAAGCGTTGCCATGAAGACACCATGTGACAAGAGACATACAGAGACAGGTCTAGATAAACTTAGACATATACATTATCAACAAAATGGGCCCCATAATAGGAAATGCAGACGCAAATGCACACACACACACACACCGGAAGTCAAGCTCCGTGAGGACAAGAGTTGTGTCTGTTTCACTCCCGGCTATATCCTTAGCATTGGGAAGAGTGCTCGGCACATTGCAGAGGATGGGTCCATGTTGGGTGGGGAGGCGAGACATGGGCAGCAGCAGACTGCAGAATATAAAAGATGAAAACTTGTCTTCTAGATGGTTGGAAAACTCTTTAAAATTTGGCCCCCGATTCTAGCTACCTGGCTTACCTGGAGCAAAACTTGGGAATTCGATCTGTTGTCTGGTTGCTGAAATCACAGGTATGAGGAAATGATCTGGAATTAGGTAGTTCTGAGACTCTCGCTCACATCAGAATCCCTGGGGGACCTCGCTAGAGCAGAGGGCTGGCCCCCCCTCCCCCCGGAGATCCTGAGTCAGTAGGTGTGGGGCGGGGCCACAGAATTTCAGTTTCTAGCCAGTCCCCCAGGTGATGCTGAGCCGGCTGGTCTGGAGACCAGGCTTTGCGATCCACCAGCCTAGACGTTTCAGGGTGAACACAGACCAGCCACTGATGTTTTCTCATTGGTTTTCCCCTGTGTATTCTTTCTGTTTGTTTTTCCGGAAACCAATCTTATTTTCTCTCTTTTCAGTTCTTGAAGGTAAACACATCTTACAGTCGGGACGTTCTAGAACTTCATCTCAATACCTTGGGCTCGACACAGAGGGAAGGGAGGCCAATAAAATGGCTGCTCAGCCAGCTCAGCAGGCAAGTAAATAAGAGACCTTTTCATTGATCTCCTTTTGACTTTTCTGCCTCCTTCCTTTCCACTTCCAGTTCTGTGCTACACACACACACACACACACACACACACACTCAGTGTGAAAAGATCGAGTTCTCCCTGGAAATTCTCCCTGTCTAATAAGAGCTCCTCTGACTCCGGTCAGAGTAAGAGGCTGGTACTTTCCCCTGAGTAGCAGATACTTTGAGTGCCCCCCACCACAGACCCTTACTCATCTCTGATTTTGGCTCAACTGTAGTAGATAATGTCTTTGTGAGCTGCCAAGAATCCCACCTCAAATATCTGCTGGGCCGCTTTGATTTCCTGTAGTAAAGTGCTCACAGAAACCCCGAGAAATGGCTCAGTGTGTGCTCAGGACAACCAGAAGTCTGGGGGATGAATGTCCCTAGGGAACAATCCTTTAACTGGGGGCCAACGTATGTGGATAAATGCCCCAGCTTTTGGTGACACAAACCTGAGCCAGACTCTACATGTTCCTCAGACCTCTCCAGAGGGATTGATTCCGCAGGGGCCTATAGCCATGACCTGCTCGACGACATACCTCTTACTGGCTTGGTTTCCTTTCCTGTTTCTCTCTCTTGCTCCCTCATTCCTGATACCTAGGGTCACTTCCCTAGTAAACTACCTGAACCCAAGTTCTCCTCAGGCTTGCTTTCTGGGAACCCAATCAAAGACCCTGTCCCGGGTTGGGTTCCCTCGAAGCTGACTCTGAGGAGATACAACTCTAAGAGGATGAGGAAAGCCAAACCAGCTGCCAAGGTGGTTGCAACTGAAACCTCAGCCAGTCCTGACGTGACTCTCAGGAGCTGGGAGGGCCCCTCAGAGTTGTCGCAGATTGAGGCAGGGGGCTCGGCCAGTCATGGGGCCAAGGTCACCCCCGGGAGGTGGCCTTGCCTTGGGTGAGAAAGTTCCCTGAAGCCCCCAGAAGGTTTCCAGGGAGGGGCACATCTCTGAGCCATCCATGGTCCGTACTCCCAGCAGCTGGAGTAGGAGTGTGTTGGTCCTAAAGAGGGGTCTGGGCCAAGTACAAGGGATCCCCGAAACATTGCTTTGTCACCCCTTCTCGGCAATGCTCCACGGCCCTGCAAGTTCAGTCATCTCTGTCTGTCTCCCGCAGCCAGCCTTGACTTGAAGGGGGAACTTCCCTGCAGACTCAGTGTTTAGAAAAAATAAGTTAAATATAAGTAAATATATTAAAGAAACCTAAAATCACAACTGTAAAAATTGACTACAAGGTACTAAACTTATGTGCTCGTATATAATTAAATCCCATCAACGATGTGATGTTATATTCAAAACATCCTTTCTCAGAAGGGGTGTTTCTTCTAAGCTGTAGTGTTTTGGGTTGTGGACTTTTTTTTTTTTTCACACGTCAAGTGAAGACAAAAGTGTCTGTCAAGGCACTTGTTATAAAAGGGCAATTAAAACATCCTGGATCCGGTATAACGAACGGGTAAGAGCCCTAGTGCTCCTGAAAAGACTTCACTAATTACAGTCTCCTTTACTGGCAGCCCCTCCCCCACCTCAAAGCAGGTTACCTCACTTTTCAAATTTGAATAAAAAGCATTTGGGGCTTAAGGACTCTCTTCAAGAGCAAGAAAGCGTCCCCCCCCCCCCATCTCACATACTGGCAAGGAGACCTCCACAGTCACTGCGCTCTCTGGAAGCGAAGAGTGACCCCGACTCCCTCAAACGTCTGTCCTTCCGGGGATCAAGGTATGTGTTCACTCATCATCTAATGCCTTGTTTTTGAAAAGCCCTCCCTTGTTAGTTGTACTTTTAATTGAGATCGTTGTTAGAGGCAAGTGCAAGTTTAGGAAGTAATACAGAGAGATGTCATGTAGCCTCTACCAGTGTCCCCCGGGGGGTAACTATAGCAAAGCTATAGCTCGATGCCACAACCAGGGCAGTGACATGAATAGAATCCACCCACTGTCTTCCGAGTTCCCCAAATTTGCCTGTGCTCACTTGCGTGTGAGTGCGCCTGCATGTGTGTGTTTTGTTTTACTATCAGCTTATCTCATGCACAGGTCCCTGTGACCTCCACCACACTGGAGATACAGAACATTCCATCACCACAAGGATCCCTCTTGCTGCCCTTTTATGACCCCACCCACCTCCTTCTGGCCCCCTCCACCATACTCTCTCCTTCCACACCCGGGTCCTTAACTTCTGGCACCTGGAAACCACTCATCTGTTCTCCTTTCTAAAAACGGTGTCATTTCCAAACTGTTAGGCACATAGAATCACAGAGTATATGACCTTCTGGGATTGGCTTTTTTCACTCAACATCGTTTTCTGGAGAGTCATCTAAGTTATATCCATAGTTCATTCCTTTTTCATGCTGACTGCTGAGAAGTAGTCCATGGTCTGGATGTGTTATAGATTATTTAACTCTTCACCAGCCGAAAAATATCTGGGTAGTTTCTAGTATGGAAGTATTAGGAATAAAGTTTCTATGAACATTCATGTACAGGTTTTTGGGTGAACCTAAATTTTCATGTCTCTGAGATAATTGCCCAAGGATACAATCCCTGGATCATGTGGTAGTTGTATATTTAGTTCTTTAAGAAACTGCCAAACTGGGGCGCCTGGATGGCTCAGACGGTTAAGTGTCTGCCTTTGGCTCAGGTCATGATCCCAGGGTCCTGGGATCGAGTCCCATGTCGGGCTCCCCGCTGAGCAGGGAGCCCACTTCTCTCTTTCTCCCCCTGCCACTCCCTCTGCTTGTGCTCTCTTTCTCTCTGTCAAATAAATAAATAAAATCTTATTCCTAACTCTGGAGTTCCGCAGTTCTCATTGATCGGTGAACTTGGTCTTAAAAAAAAAAAACAAAGAAACAAAGAAACAAAGAAAGAAACTCCCAAACGGTTTTCCCGAATCACTGTACCATTTTGCATTCCCACCGGCAGTGCATGAGACCTCTAGATTCCCTACATCCTTGCCATCATTTGGTATCATCACTACTGTTTACTTTAGCCATTCTGATAAGTGTGTAGTGATATCTTACTGCGTGGGCTTAATCCGCATTTCCCTGAGGGCTAATGATATGAACAGCTTTTTGTGTGTTTATTCACCATCTGTATATTCTTTTCTTTGAAAATGTCTATTTTCTGCAGAGATTTTCCAGTTTTTTTTTAAATTTATGGGCTGCTGGGTAGGGAGAGGTTTCCCTAGGCCAGGCAGGCAGGTGTCTCTGGGTGGGGGAGGGGAGTCATAAGCCCATGGGGACAAAGAGGCTTCTTGGCCTGCTGGGCCATTTGGGTTGGGATCTCTCTAGCTGGTGCTGCCTGCTTAGGCAGCTCTCAGTATCTCTTGGGAGAGAAGAGGAGTCTCAGGCTGAGCGAGGAAGGAGAGCCCTTCCCCCTGCCACTTACTGCTCCCCAATGATCTCCCTTACCAGTGGTTCTGGGCTCACTTGGTGTTCTTAGAAGGACTTCCGTCTGATCTGGGAGAGAAACGAGCCCACCTGGGTGGTCTTCTGTAGCTAGGTTATGGGTCAGGAAACCCCAGGCCTGGTCATCTTCTTCTGCTGAATGGGGGTGACTGACATTACAATGCCCCGAAGCTGTGCTGTGGTTTTAATTCGGGGGTCCCAAACCAGTTTACCTTTCTCCTACCACCTTTAAGACTTCTCCTTTGCTTGCCTTCTGAATTAGAGTTGCAGGGTTTGTAATCACACTTAGCTAGGAAGAGCGGGGAGAAATATGCATAAACCATCTCGTCTGGACTGGAAGTCTGCAATGTTCTTTTGAGTTTGTATTTCAGCTCAGTTACAGTTTAGTTTCACCTTCTGCCATAGAGAGAGAGAAAAGAGAGGTAATTTTCACCCAAGCTGGCTCTTCTGTGATCTTAGATGTCGTTCCCAGAACATTACTCATGGAAGTTTGGAAGAAGGCGAATTCTCTCATTGACTCCAAAAATTTTAGAGTCAAAGGAATCTGAGAGATTATGTAGGCCAGTGATTTTTAAACATTCTGAGTCATGAAACACTTTCCTCTTCAAATAAACTCCAATGGGGAAGGTCAACATTTTGACGTTTAGTCAGGCTATGTGGGAGGTGTAAAAGGCGAGACTCAACCCTTCACTGTTTATTCCCCTTTCCCCCAATCAACAGATTCACAATCTAGAGGTTTTAAGGAGAACAGTTCACAAAGACCCATATAGTCCGACCCCTTCTTTTTATAAATGAGTCCTCTGAAGCCCAGAGAAGGTATATAATTTGCTTAAAGCAACAACATATTAGTGGCACAGCTGGTATTAAAATCTAAGTCTCCTGAGCTAGCAAGTCTAATTCTAGATCCTTACCCAAAAGAAATAAAAATATGTGTTCAGCCAATGACTCGTACAAGAATGCTCATTGGTGGCTTTACTCAAAATAGCCAGAAGCCAGAGGCAATCCACAGGCACATGAACAGGTGAATGCATGTGCCATCGTGCCCATACAAGGGAATACTACCCAGCAATGAAGAGAAACGTGCCATCAATGCACACTAAACATGGGTGAATCTCAGAAGCATCATTTGTAGTTAGAGAGAAGCCAGACGCAAAAACAATCCATATGGTATGATTCCATTTATATAAAGATCTCAAATTGACCTTAACAATCACATTTTTCCTCATTGGGACTTGGCTATGACACTTCCGTCCTAAAATATATAGGTTACAGAACTCCCGGTCTCCACGTCTATAAAACGGAGCAGCTGATCTAGATGGCTTCTATGGCCCCGTCCTCCACTAAAACAATGAGATTCTAATGCATGGGATGGGACAGTGGGAGTCGCTACATAGCCAAGAACTTGACCAGAAATATGTTACAGGGAGAAGACGGGAACTGGTGCCCCCCTGGAAAGACACCAAGAGGGACTCTGAGAACGCATGGGTCCTTCAGACACCTATAGAGAACAGCAGCCCAACCATGATTTTCCACCCCTACTAACCATCATCCAGGCAGGGTGCGCTGTGTCTGCGTCCCCGTTTTGTCCACAGTGAATTGGATCAGGGCCTGAGAAGAGCTGAGGGCAACCATATATGGGCTGAGCAAGAAATGCAGGGCACCCTCAACGGGGGGCTCCTCCTGGGCAAACAACCCACTCACATCCTCTGTCTGTCTATCCAGGCCCTGTTCTGGAACTTCAACAAGAATGAGGTGTGTTCCTCTGCTCATGGCTGTGGCCCAAGCCAGTGAGGACTATTCTCCAGTTGACTAATGAAGCCCACAGCTCCTGCCTTAGCCCAGAGAACTCAGCCCTCACAGAATAAGGTTGCTGAAGGGGCAAATTCTTCTTCCACCACAGATTCCTCTGTACCCTCAGTCACAGATTCCTTTTGGTAATGGGTATTTATTGTAGCCTTTCTGTGGGAGCCTTAAAAATTTGACCATCGAGCCTGGAGAAGCCTAGAATCAGAGGAGAAATTTGCCTCCCAGCAGGCAGGCACAAATAGAAGAGTGGACACAACTCTCTAGAAACCCCCTGCTGACTTCAAAAGACCAGCAAGGCCTCCATCTCTCTGCCATACCTCATTCCTTTTGGAAGGTTGTATCAAAATCAAGGCCTTTATTTCATTCAACCCACAAGGGTGAGTACTGATCTGCTTGGGTGAATTGCAAGACTCCCAGTGGATCATAGTTTCTAGCTGGTGGAATCATTGTGTATTAAGAGGTCTTCTGGAACCCACTCAGAAAATGGGGCACATCAAGACCAACTCTGCTGGGAGGGTGGCAGGAGAGAGAGAGAGCAGGCTGCCAAGTTCTCTCCCCTACCTACAGCAGGGCATTGAAGTAAGCAGGATCTCACCTATGTCTCATTTTCTGCGACTTCTCTGCCCTTACTCTAGGCCAAACACCCCCCACCACTCACCCGGGCTATACAAGGCACTCATAGTGGGTTATGGGAGAGGAGGGAAGGGGGCAAAACAGGAAGCAAGGAGACCAGAGTGATTTTTTAAAATACATTGCTTCCTGTCTGGCCCATGCTAACTTCTAAAGGCCAACATTGCTGGCTTCCTAATCTACTTTGATTATTAATAATTGAGGATTTTACCCTGTTTGGTCTCTTCAGTTGTGAGTCACAGCAGTCAAACCTGGCTAACTTCAACCAGAATTGAAGGAAAAGCTGAACAAGCAGGACTTGGGAAGGGCAGGAGATTCATTGGCTCTAGGAATCTCAGAAACTTACACAAAACCTCTTCACACACACACGTCAGAACAATGACTCTGAATGTTCTCTGTCCTTGGTTACTCTAAGATTCAAATCCTCAAGACGTGCACTCTGATTGGCCTACCTTGTGTGATGTCCCTGCCCCATGGCCACTGGGACCATATAGAATGAGGGAAGAGTCTGGGTCTGGTTATCAAAAGGGGAGAATAACCCTCATATTTACCATAGTCTCAAAGGCCCTGCTCCATAGCCCAATCATTTGATATGCCACTTGCCCCATTTCCCCTACTAAGGCCCAGTGCCTGGAATTCATCAAACCCTTTCTTGACTCCAGACCTTCACACTTACTACTCCCTCTGCCTGGGACACACATCACTATGATCTTCGCCTGGCTGACTTCTGCTCACCTCCAAGATCTCAGAGTGGCCATCCCATCAACCTTCTCCTCTACCTCTGGTCTAAAATAGATCCTGTCCTTGTTCTTCAGAGCGCGTGTTATAATTTATTCTCATCAACGCACGCTATGCTGTTTAATGTCTGCCTCTCCACTAGGCCATAAACTTCACGATAACAGGCGTGGATTTTGGTCCTCAACATTTTCTGCACTGCCCAGCAGGTCGATAGCACGGAGCACATATTTGTAAAGGAACATGAAGGAAAGAGAATTTTCCCTCCTTCTTCTGGCACTGCAGGAAGGAGTCAGAATGCCCTTCACCCCTTGAGGAGTAAGGCTATAGTTTGGAAGAAGACACTTTTAGACCCCCAGCTAGCTCCCCAAAGCCTGGTGGAGTTCACCAGAGTTCAGAGTGAAGGTTTGGAGACAAAGCCACAGCTCATGAGAAAATACTGCTTTGCCATTTCTTGTTAGTCTTTCTCCCGGGCGGATGATTTCTCCAGGCATCTCAGGAGTATGAGTGAGAGATCGTGGTAGGATCGAAGTATCAAATTCCTAATGCCATTTCATACCATTCCACAATCACCATAATTTCAATTATCTGCCTCTGAACATTTTTATATTAAACATAAAAATAAATAAGCCCTGAGGATGAAAGAGCCAGCACAGGGAACATAGCCAATGGTACTGTGCTAGCATCGTGTGGTGACAGACGGTAGCGACACTTGCGGGGAGCATGGCATCATGTATGGACTTGATGAACCGCTATGTTGTACACCTGAAACCAGTGTAATACTGTGTGTCAACTATATTCAAATTAAAAATTAAAATAAATGATAAGCTCTCAACATTGGGGAAAAATACCCATAAAAATGAAATAAGGGGGAAAACTCCAAGGCCCTTGTGGTACTGGTTCTAAACAGAGGGATGAAAATAAATAAATAAATAAATAAACAAACAAACAAACAAACAGGGGATGAATAACGTGCATATAGTTTCTCAACAGTGACTACTGGGAAGTGAGGTCTTACCTAAGGATGGCATCATTAAAAGAGAGAGTTACCATTTTAAAGGCGGAGCTAGGGCCATGGTTGAGTTGTTGGCCTCTGCACCCGATAGCCCTGGATTCGAGTCCTGACTCAGTTACCCAATCTTAAGCTTAACCTTAAGGTTAAGTTAACCCAACCTTGCTTAAGCTCTCTGTACCCCAGCTTTTTTACTATGAAATGAGACACAGGGGTCATTGCAATGTCCACATTGTGGAGTACATACATGGGACTTAACATGTGGGCCTGGCCCCCGGGGAACAGGAATACATGTTAGTCGGCCATTATGGTGTGCCTAAGGCAGTGTGTAGCAGGTGCCTTAACAAGTTTGGGGACCTGTTCAGTTAAGCTGGAAAGTAGTTTGGGGTAGGTGAGAGGAGCTGAACTCTTCTGCTTTAGAAATTAGAAGAAATGTGGGTGTTCCAAGGCTGGATACCACAGAGGAGAGATGAGATCATCCAAGGTAAGAAGCAGCCACTGGGAATTTCCCACTGGCCAAAAGAGTCCTGAGAATGTGGATTTATGAGAGTTAATTTCAAGTCATTTACTGGAGTGGCTGACACCCTCGAAATGCTGCTATTCAGAACTTCCTTGGGTGGATGATGGTTCTGGGAAATCGGGAAAACGCAGACCTTTTCCTTTGGAGATCCACATTGAAGGGTCAGAAAGGGCAACAGCCAGAGAACTCTGAATAACAGTCAGGATCCCAGGGCTGCCAAGAAATGGGAGCAGCGTCTTAGACTCAGGAAAAGGTAAGCTTCTCCCTGACAAGTGGGCTGTTGGGCTTCTGGCCATGTGCAGGGTGATCAGTATACTTTGATCAAGCATAATTCATGAAATAATGAAAGTTCAACTGTACTGTTAGCTTGTCCTCACACTTTCCTCTTAAAGGTAATTCAGTGGGAGTGACTTTCCCTGCCCCTGAATGAAAATGCCTGCAGGCCCATGAATTTCCTGCTCCCTCTTAGGTAAAAGACAGTCCTATGCTCATTTTGCACCCCAAAAGAATCTCGATTGTGAAATTAGAATGTCCAGTCTAAGACAGGAGGCAAAACCATGCACTCGATTTAGCCTCGTAACTTTTTGCTTTCCCAGCTAGGGCTTCAGATTGGAATCTTACAAAGGGAAGGTGTGCAAGGTGACTTCTGGTCCACTTCCTCAACTTGCATGTTACCTCTCTTCCCCCTCTCCCCCTTCCCCTCTGGCCTGGGTTCAGCTGGGCAGTTCTGCTTTTGCTGAGGCTGGAACATTCAAGATGGCGCCTTGGCTGGGATGGCTGCAATACTAGGGGGCTGGCCAGGGATGTGTCTCACTCCATGTGACCTCTCCACATGGTGAGCTTGGGCTTCCTCAAAGCACCCTGGCCTTCAGATACTCAGACTTGTTACCTGGCTTCTGAGTTCTAAAATTAAGTCCAAGCTACCAGTCCTCTTAAAGGCTAAGAGTCAATTCTGCCACATTCTATTGGTCAAAGCAAGTCACAATCCCAGCCCAGATTCAAAGGAAGGAAGGACAGACTGCACCTCTCAGTGAGCCGAGCCAGAAGTGTGTACAGAATGGGAGGGATTATTGGCAGCCATATTTGGACACTATACACCACAGTGATGGTGGTGGTAGGTAGGGGTAGGAAAATCTGACTTAAACAACTCACTCTCTACCATCTGGTCCTGGCAGATGTTTGAAAATGACTCTTTCTTACACGTCACCCTCAGAAAGTTAAATTACCAGGCAACCTTCCCTACTGTTCTTTTCTTTTAAAAAAAAAATATTTATTAGAGAAAGAGTATGAGGGGGAGGGTCAGAGGGAGAAGGAGAGACAGAATCCTAAGCAGGCTCCATGCTCAGCTCAGAGCCCAATGTGGGGCTCAATCTCACCAGCCTGAGGATCATGACCTGAGCTGAAATCAAGAGTCGGATACTTCACTGACAGTCATTCAGGCACCCCCCTGCCCTGCTCACAGTTCTTTTCTTTCAGGTAGCTCTATCTCTGAACTCTGGGGCCACTTGTGATTACTTCCTTAGTCACTAAGAAATGCAAGTAAAAGAAAACTTCCTTCAAACCTAATCTGGGACAGAATTTTTTTTATAGGATATAATTCACAATCCCCTTTCTGAAGAACGTTTAAACAATTTTCCAATAAACTCAATGGGATTAAGTCTTGGCTCTAGGAAATGAATTACCTACCAAGTTGACTGATAGCCGACTGTAAGTCAAGAGTCTAGTGCTCTTAAACCAGCCTGTCATATTTTGTACCAAAAATTATTATTTAGCCATTCTCTTTTCCTATAAAACGTCCCTACCAAGAGTAGATCTTTGAATTGGCCCATATGGTCCTCTTCCTTCACAAGCATGGTTGTAAGAAAAGTTTAAAATGAATGCTTCTAACTAGAGTGGAATTTCCTTTAATATTAGCATATACATCCTGCCCCATCCCTCGCCCTACCAAACCCTCGGTAGGATAGCATAGTCACCTTGATCCTGACACTGCGAACAGCTCCAGGTTTCTCGGGTGAAGGTCAGGCCCCAGGCAGTATATCTCCAACTGAATGAAACACATGTCAGACACTCTGAGTCATTCCACAGAAGGGCCCTTCATTAGGCTTGATTAAGGAAGGAAGCCCCCATTCCAATACTCTCCCATTCACTACCAAGGAGGGTAGACCTTCTAGGAATCCATTCTTACCCAAACTTAACAGTATCATTTTCAAATTGCATTTTGGTCTTATATTTTAGTTTGGAAATTTAATATCCATACATTAATGGCTTCACTCAAAGTTAAATTTTATCATGCTGTTACTTGTATCATAAAAGCTTGGGCTTTTTTCTCTATGAAAGGGAAGAACAGCCCCATACAGAGAAAAGTATTGACAAGAACCAGGCCAGCCATATGTGGATTAGGTATATAAGTTCATTTAACTTCAAACAGCTTACCCAAATTATGGAGTTTGTACCTGAATATGTCTAATGAGGATGTTACTCTTCACCTTTTCCCAGCCTGAAAATAATTATAGTTCCTAATTTTCCATCAGTATACACTGAGATCTGCCAAGTTGGTAGCTACGTCATACCTCCTTCCAACCTTGTGGACAGGCTCCAAATTTTATGTTACTGCCATTGTCTTGGAAATTCAAAGTATGGGTGATATTCTTTCATTACTTAGAATTGAGAAATATTTATTTTCTCCCTTTCATGTCCCAGAGTCACAGAAACCAAACTCTACAGAGAACTGTAGAAGCCAAAGAAATCTCTTTAGAGTTTATAGTTTCCATCTGATTATTTCGACTACAGTCATAGATTTCTTCTAACATGCCATTATGGGCACAGGGAGTCTCTGACTTATGACTTATGAAGACCTTGCTTATGGATCTCTGCTTAAGCATTTTCTTCCCTCTGTATTCTGAAGGGTCTGTAGCAATGAGAACGGAAGGGAAGAAAGGATGCAGGGAAATTCTAAAAGCACCAGAAAAAGCACCTATGATTTCTTGGCTAGCAAAATTTGGTCTTTCATTTGGAACATAGATGAATAGTTCACCAGACTGTTGTGTACTTGAACACCCATCATGATTATCATTCAAGAATGTTTTTTCTTTCTCTTAAAAAATCTAAGTTCGTAGGAGTCTTCCATATGAAAGTGGAAGTGAAGAGTGAGGAAGGGCTCAACTCCTGCCACTGGATTCTCAAAAGAAAGAAAGAAACTAGAGATGTAAGCAAGATAAAGTACGGTCCGTTGCATTACCCCAAATCACCATGTTTATGACAATTAAGCCTTCCTAATATCTTGACCATTACCTTTATTTTGAGCTCCTCATTAAAAATTTAATGGTAAAAGAACCCAAGACAGAAAATAAAGATACTCCACAAACTGAAAACTCTCTCTGAGGAAACTTTAGCAATCATATTTGACTAAAAATCCCAGTGCCCAGTTTCCCTTCCCCTTCATCCACTAGTGAAGTCATAAGACTTGAAGGGACTTGACAGGTCCCCATGATGGATGTCTCTGATCAATGGCTGTCCAAGCTCTCTAGGACTACCTTCAGGGACAGCTAGCTCACTACCTTGCAAAATAACCCATTCCGTTGTTGACACCTACTTATTGTCAGCTCTTGTATCCAGCTAAGAACATGCTTCCATGTGACTTCCTCCCTGGAGCGGGTTCTAGTTCTGCTCTTTAGAGCAGCATAAAACAAGTCTAGTCCTGCTTCCCAATGGGAGCACTTCAAAGGAAAACAGTAAAAATTCCACGTTCCCACATTTGTTACATGTCAATTGTCTATTACTGTATACCCCAAAATTTGGTGGCTAAAAATAACCACCATTTTTATCACTCATTATTCTGTGGGTTAGGAATTTGGGCAGGTCAACAGGAGAGCTCATCACTGTTCCATGTGACTCCACTGGGCCTGGAGGGTGGAAGATGGACCCACTCAACCATCTATTTTTGAAGTCCCACTCCATAATAAATGACTGGTGCTGTCTGTTGGGTGGGCACTTGGATTCTCTTTCACGTGGATTCTCCCTTTCCACTTGCTCACTCATTCAGTCACCCAATCTGAGTTTCGTTTTGTAGCAACTCTCTTATAAGAGAGGGCAAAATCAGAACCTGTGAAACCTTTTAAGTCTTAGGCCAGGAAGTCACATAGTCACTTTGGCCACGTTCTACTGGCAAGTCGCAAGGTCAGCCAAAATTTAAGGGAGGGAAAATCAACTCTACCTCTTGGTAGGAGGAGAGGCAAAATCACGTTACAAAAGGGCACATGGCCTGGGTGGAATCGTTGCAGTCATTTTTGGTAACAACCTACCACTGAAGGTTACAACCTAGAACAAAAAGAGTCTTCGCCATCTGGCTCAGCGTCTTATAGAAGTACTCTAGTTGCGGTGGCACATTTTATAAAGGGTTATTGACAAACAGGAAAATCACAGAAGAAGAATTACAAATGGGCAATAAACATAGGGGAAAATGCTGAATGCCAATAGTAATGAAAGCTCACAGAGGACACTTCTCATCTGCCAAAGTTGCTAAGTCTTTAAAAGTTATCCACCTCTGAATGTAAAGGATCTGTAGCATAAACATTTGCAATTTCAACTATTTGAAAGCAATGTCAAAGGCTACATTCGACCTGTAGTAATTTGGAAGTAAGCTAAGGCCCAAATTTGAATGCCACACTCTAGGAGTGCAGAACGGAGTCACTGGAACTAGAAATGGAGCTCTGGAGAGCCTCTAAAAAATAAATCTCAATTCAACTTTGCTATTTTCTGCTACTTCTGCATGTCGGTCTACTTATAACCTGGAAGGAAATATGCCAAAATGTCAAGAATGCCTGAAGAGTGGGTGATTTATACTGTCTTCAATTTTTTTTTGTATTTTTCACATTACTTTGTTTCCAAATATTTTACTTTTATACTCAGCTAAAAAGAGTAAAGATTAGGCCCAGGATTGAATGCAATTTTCCAATTAGGGTTTCTCTCATTTTCTTGAATAAGACAAGCACATCCTCCATCCAGATCTTTGCACTCATGTTTCCCTCCGCATGAGGTGCTCTCCCCCGCCACATTTTATTCTTTAGTGCCCTCAAATCTTTGTCCAAATGTCAGTGAAGCTAGGTCCTGTCACCTTATTTAAAATTGCAAATAACCCCTTGTAATTACAACACTGCCTTTCTGCCTTCCCTGCTGATTTTTTCTTAAGCTCTTATATCTATCTAATAGCTCGTATAACTTATTTGTGTATTGTCTCCTCGCCCCTACTCCTCATAGAATTTAAGTTGCAAGCGGGCAAGGAGGTTGTATCCCCACAGCCTAGAACAGAGCCTGACACACAGTAGGTCTTCAGGATATGTTGTGGTATGATGAGCTTTTAAAAATTGGATTCAGTCCTGAGATCTGCATCCTACATTTCTCTTCGTTCAACCTCCAACAACATCAGGTTTCTTAGCAGTCACGCTACACACCTGTCTCTTATTAAATTTGTTGTCAGTGAAACTCCCAGACCTTGTGCACAGGAACTACTGTCATATCCTGTCCTGCTATAAATCATGACTCTATATTTTTTATTAAATTTTAAGTTCAAATCCCTGCATTTATCTTGCAAGTGTTGGCCATCCTTCCAGCCGGTCAAAATTCTTTTTGAATTTTGATTCTAACATCTCTTGCATCGGCCACAGCTCCCAGTTTTGTGTCTGCAGATTTGATAAATGTCTTAAACATCCTCATTGGTTTGTGTGGGGCAGGGCCTAATGAACAAGTGGAAAGTATCAAACAAACGGTGACTTGTACCAGATAATTTATGCATATGTACTTTTTTCTTGCTTAATCGTCTCAATGACACCGTGAAATGGATGTTATTTCCAACTTACAGGTGCAACAACTGAGGTTCAGATAAGTAGTCCACTTGCTCAAGGTCTCATCAATAATAAGTGGTAGAACCAGGATTCCTACTTGGATCACCAAAACCCACATATAGCTGTTATCTAAAGACTGTCTCGAGGCTTTAGGGCCACCAAGAACCCTTAAATTCTAGAAGTACTTCGCTGGCTACAATCCTAATTGAAGTTACAAGCACTGCACTTAAAATAATACTTCTGGGCCAATGGTTAACTCTCACGATGCTTCAGGATCACTTGGGAAACTTCAACAAAAAAAAAAAATTACTGGGGCGCCTGGGTGGCTCAGTGGGTTAAAGCCTCTGCCTTCGGCTCAGGTCATGATCCCAGGGTCCTGGGATCGAGCCCCGCATCAGGCTCTCTGCTCAGCGGGGAGCCTGCTTCTCCCTCTCTCTCTGCCTGCCTCTCTGCCTACTTGTGATCTCTCTCTCTCTGTCAAATAAATAAATAAAATCTTAAAAAAAAAAAAAAAATTACTGCCCAGGTTCTACCTTCCAGAATTTCTGATTTAACTGATCTCTCATAAGACACCCTATTTTATGTAACTTGCCCACGTGACTCTAAGGTGCAACTAAGGTTGAGAATCACTGCGTATAGACAAAGTGGAGGAAATGCAAAACTGCCAATGTTTAATGATTTCTAAATGAGAGAGATGCTACATTTGCAGAACCCTCAGATGCTCTCAAAAACCCAGGCATACATTACAGAGGCATATACAACCAACACCAACCCCCACTGTTCTTCCTTTTCTGGACTCCACTCAGGTTTCCACTATCACCTTTCTGGAGTGTTCTATATGCCTGTGATACTACGCACATGTGCGTGCGCACACACACACAGACACACAGTGAGACCTTGGTATCCTGTGGAGGTAGGTCCTAGGACAACTCCTTTGATGCCCATGAAGTCCTTCCCTGGGGAGATCCCTAATGCCATTTGGTTTTTTTCCAAGATTGAATAAATCATATTATGTTTTTTATTTAAATTACACCAAGAAGCAAACATTTACACCAGTGGGCGTTACATGAACAGATCTATTTCTTTACCATCCTTGTACTTTTGTTTTGCTTTTCTGCACAAATCTGTTTTATTACTCATAGGCTTAAATCTACTTATGTCTAAAATACCGTTTGAATTTGAACGCATTTATATATTTTATGATTGTGCCTACTTTTAATTGTTTTGCTCCTTTACTTTGTTTCCCTAGGCCACACTGCCTCTCCCTCCATTTTATACACTCTCACAGACAAAAATCTAAAAGAGCGATGTAGGGAAACTTCAATTTTGGCAAACACGGAACTGACCCAGGTGTGAAATAATAACGCAAACAACAATTTTCAATCCCATATTGGTGGGAATGCATCTCCCAGAGGTTTTTTGGTTTTGTTTTTGTTTTGTTTCCCTCCCCCCACCCCACTCTCATGAAGCATCAAATCCCTAGCCAGGTGACTTTTAGGTGGTCAATCTGAAACTACAGTGAATGTGTGTGTTTAATGTTAATGGGCCCTACCTTTCTGGGGTAAGCAAATAAAGGCCTTCAGAGAATGTAAAGAAACCACAGTGAACATCAATCAAAAGCCTTTAAATAGTAGCATACCTTTACTACATCATCCCTCCTGAGGATATCAAACTCTAGCAATCTGTAATGTTGAGACCTCAGCCGTGTACGCACTGTGTCATGAGGATTGCAGCATGTAGCTTGTGTCTCACTGTACTTCTCTGACAGGCACAAAGAAATCAGCCCAAGAACCATCTGATGGCGAGGAGGAACTGCGTGTATCAACGCCTCTTGCTTAGACTTCCTTGCCTCTCCCTTGGGGGTCAGGCACCGTCCTCGATGGCTTTTCTATTCAAAATGTGTTGTCTGGGGGACTACCATCTTTTCCACATCTTCCTCCTCATCACAGTCCCTCCAGCAGACAAACACACATCACCCCCCTCCCCGTTCTCGAGCAGGTCCCTTGCCAGCTTATTCCACCTAACAAACCTTCCATTCGATCCATTCATTCCAGTAGCTGTCATGGCTCACCCACCAGGTGCAGAGTCCTGAGCTAGATACAGAATACAGGTCATAAAAATAGCTCCCTGGCTCTTTACGTAACCAGTGGGGTTGTAAGGATTCTGAATAATGTAGGTATGCTACCTCCATTTTACGCATGAGGAAATGGAGGTTTAAATAGGGGCCTCTGGGTGGCACAGTCGGGTAAGCATCCGACTCTTGGTTTCGGCTCAGGTCATGATCTCAGGGTCGTGAGATCCAGCTCCTCATGGGGCTCCACGCTCAGTGTGGAGTCTGCTTGTCCTTCTCCCTTTGCTCTTCTCCCCGGTTGATCTCTCTTTCTCTCTCTCTCTCTCTAATAAAGAAATAAAATCTTTTAGATGAGAGAAAGAGATTAGCTCACTTGCCCAAATCCACACACAGTTAGTAAGTTATAGAGTAGGAATGGAAGCTCATGTCAGTCTAACTCAAAAGATCTCCTTATGACTGCCCTAAATAAACTTCTTTCCCCTGCGGTGATAGAGGGGCAAAGAGATATAGACAATTTTTCTGGAAAGTTCATTAGGGCTCTGAGTTCAAAGGTGAACATTTTCATTTAAAAATGTTCGAGAAATCGACAGGGTTTTGGGAAGTAGGTCTTTGTAGGCTTTGGGGTGGAAAATTGTTTTTAAATGATATTTTACAGAGCCTAATCTAGCAAAATTAACCAGAGGGGGAGAAATGAGTCTTAACAGAGACCAGGTAGCAAGTGGCTGATACAGAATTAAACATGTGGCCTTTGGGGTTCATTACATCTAGGTTTCAATCCCAGGTCACCAAATACAGGCTGTATAATCCTTGGGCATGTCGCTTAACCCCTCTGATCCTCTGTTTCTCCCCTCATCCTATAAAAGGGGGAGTGTGTTACATACCTCGCAGGACTGTGTACTTAATATCCTACTAATAGTGCCTAGCACACAGTAAGGACTTCCCTATGGCCAGATGGGATGGCATATTGAAAGAAAGTAGTGGGGAAGAGAAGGGTTTGGAAGGAACCAGACCCACTGTGAAGGAAAAATTGAGTATATTCAGTAAATGATTGATGAGAAGGTTGACAGAGAAGGATTGAGCAGAGCGCTTGGCTTTGGGGCTCAGTGAGCCCCGCCCCAATAGAACGCGCTAGTAACCAGTAAACAGTGCTGCTCAGAACACGACTGGTCAACTGTGCAGCACTTTTGACTTGACAAGAGCCCTTTCAAATCCCTTCTTCTGTTTTGCGATAACATTC
The DNA here is from genome assembly GCA_028534135.1 of Potos flavus. Classification (NCBI taxonomy): domain Eukaryota; kingdom Metazoa; phylum Chordata; class Mammalia; order Carnivora; family Procyonidae; genus Potos; species Potos flavus. The sequence continues at coordinate 70,866,630 of CM052901.1, forward strand.
TGACCCATACTGGCTTAAGGAGACAATCTGTTCGGGAGAATCCCGATAAATATTTGCATGCTAATAAGAGGAATGCAGCGATCTTCCACATTCTCTTCAGTAGTCACTGCTTTTGGTCACAGTATAAACATTGTGATGGTCACAGTTGGTCCTTTGGCGAACTTCAAGCCCCCAGTGCATCTCATAATGATTGGCACCCCAATGCTGAGTCCACACACAGCCCTACTGATACACAACTATGCAAACACATTACAGGGCTGTTCCCTACCATGTGGTTTGTAACAGAAGAAAAAAGGAAAATAACCTAAGTAACCAAAGGGAAGGGACAGATTAAATATATTATGATATATTAATACCTGGAATACTATGTCATGTTCTTTTGAACAAAATGTATAAAGATGCAGATAGAGAATAATCTCCACAATCATTCTTAAGAGGAAAAAACCAAGGCACAAAACAATACAATCCTGTTAGCTTTTTTCCAAAGAAGATGTAGAGATAAGTACACCTAGATGCGCATCAAAAATTCTTAGGAAGATTCCAGAAATGACTAACAGGGTTATTTCTGAAGGGTGGGCGTGGGTTAGAGGGAAAAAGTAGTCTACACAGCAGTTTTGGTTTTATAAAGTCCTATTCTGTTTGAAATATTTACTTTGTGAATATATTCTTTTTATGCTAAAAAAGAAAAGTAGTTAAAAAAAAATCTCTAGGGAAGCCTGGGTGGCTCAGTCGTTAAGCGTCTGCCTTCAGCTCAAGTCATGATCCCGGAGTCCTGGGATCGAGCCCCACATCGGACTCCCTGCTTGGCAGGGAGCCTGCTTCTCCCTCTCCCACTCGCCCTGCTTGTGTTCCCTCTCTCTCTGTCTCTCTCTCTCTGTCAATTAAATAAACAAACAAAATCTTAAAATAAAAATAAAAATAAATTTAAAAATCTCTGTGGTTCTGTGTCCTACAGGCTGAAAACACGCCATCAAATCCAACAGGTTAAATTAAAGAGACAGATGTGCCTCTTCCCCAAGTCAATGATTGTGTTTGTATTCTGTATGCTATTAGGTGATTGTTTTGCTCCGGAGGAATTTTATTTGATTTTAAATTAGAGATAAGTGAGTTATACTCATAGGGCTATTGTATTGATACGGAGTGCTGGAATTGAATGCCTATTGGCAAAGACATCCTCATTGATAGGTATCATGAGCAAATATCTTTCCAGATGCCTGAACAGTAGTACCTCCAACACAACAGTATTACAAGTAATGTCAGCTGATCTTTGGGTGTGCCCCCTGTGTGCCCAGCTGGGTCCTAGGGGTCTCACCTGCATTATCTCATTTAATCTTCACAACACCCTTGCCAGGTAGGTATTCTTAACCTCATTCTCCAGATGAAGCTAACTCTTACCCTCCTAGCTAGAGAATTCTTTCAAATTGTTTCTTGAAATGTTTGAACTTGCAAGTTACGGAAACCACATGCAGAAAGCATGCTTAGTTGTCATCACAGCATTGAGTACTTGGCACTTTTTTAAAGGCCCCAAATCCGGGGCGCCTGGGTGGCTCAGTGGGTTAAGTGTCTGCCTTCAGCTCGGGTCATGATCTCAGAGTCCTGGGATCGAGAGCCCCATGTTGGGCTTCCTGCTCAGCGAGGAGTCTGCTTCTCTCTCTCCCTCTCCCTCTGTCCTTCCCCCGGCTCGTGCTTGCTCTCTCACTCTCTCTCTCAAATAAATAAATAAAATCTTTAAAAAAAAAAAAAAAAGGTCCCCAATCCTCTGACATACCAACATGTTAGTTAACCCCTCCAAAAATTCACCTGTAGGAACCCTGGAAATCAAACATGGCCTTTGGGGTGGATTCCTGAACCTCTTGACCTCAGTTTTTCATCTCTAAAATGGGAATAGGAATAATCTCCTGACCTCCTCCAGAAATTATTGAAAGGATCGAAGAAGGTAATTATGTGAAAACTCCAAGTAGGGTGGTGGAACGAAAGAGGTACTTGGCTTATCTTCACAGGCAAGAAGACTTACAGTTGACAGTGATCAACAAATGCAATGTGTTTGTTTCACAGAGTCAAAGATTTTTAGCACTGCAAAGATCCCAGAAACCACGGCTCCCTGATTTTCAAGATAAGAGCCCTTGGGGGAAAAGAGCCAAAATGACCTATCTGACAATGCACAGCAGAATCGGCCCTCAAACCTCAGCGTTTCTAATCCACATCTCAGACACTTTCCACTTCCTTGGCTGTCTCCCCTTGGGTCCTCATCACTGTGTCCCACCTTCTAAATCCTTTACCTGCCAAGTGTTCTTTTAGCAGGCAGACCCACCCCCCCCACCGCCGCCGCCACTGAAAGTCGGAGATGTTTCTCTGGCCCTTGGTTTCTTCCTCTGTGAGATGAGTAGTGAGCAAGAGAGGCCCTCCTACTTTTGTACGCCCATGGCTAAGGGAGTTGGGACTCCACTGTCTCCAACAGTCACACTCCCAGCAAAGCTAGTTATACTCAGAAGCTCAATAGGCAGGGAATAATTTGTGGAGTGATTGAAATTGTCTGAAATCCCACTTGTAGAAAGACATCCCTTTGGGTTAAAGTTAGGGTCTCACAATTCTCTGTTAATGTGTAAATATCCCTGAAAGGGACGGTGCAATGGTCACTTCCGGCCATTAACACTGGAGCTCAGGGAACTGGGAGATAGATACAGGCCTTGACGTTAGAGCTGAGCTCAGATCCAGTCTCTGCCATTCTGCAGCTATTTGAATTTGGGAAAGATGTTGAGCCGCTCCAGACCTTGGTTTTCACACCTGTAAAATGGGTATAATCACCCTCATTTCACCAGGGGGGGGTGAGAAGGTGTGTGTGGCATCTGACTAATCCTCCCGCAGTAAATGGTGTTGCCATTACTATGTTATTGATGATGCTGCCTTTTAAGGTATTTTTTTTTTTAAATATGACAGGGTGCACGGAAGACCCACAGAGAATAGATTGGGGGGGGGGGTAGAGAGGACCAAGAACATCAGAATATACCAAAACACCAGGTACAGAACCAGGCCCAAGAATCCTAAAGGATAATTTTTAAAAGAAGGTATAATTGCGACTCTCTTATACCCAAGAAATGAACTCCTGTCAAAGGTTTGATTTAACTCATTAGTTAATAAGGGAACCAGTAAGATTTTACAACCTATTCCAAAAAGAATTCAAAGCACCACAGATATATAAGCCAAAAAGGAATCCTGAAACAAAATTACAGAGATGTGCAAAATGAGCCAAAAACCAATTGCATTCCACCAGACACAATGAACTTGCGTTCCTATGGGAAAAAATAGTTTGCGTTCTTATCAGTTGTCAACAACTTACAGAGTTGTAAAAAAAAAAAAAAAGCTCAACGACAGCGGGGGGGGGGGGGGGATAAATATGAAAGGTACACTAGACGAAACACTTAGTGATTCTCTTTTCTATTTCAAAGACTTGCACAATTTTTCCTGATGAGTCGCCCAAAGTTGTCCTGCACAGCGGCTTCTTGAGGTGAGGGCCCTGGGAAAAGAGGGGAGGGAGGATAAGGGGACTTGGAGACACTATGGAGGGAGACAAAGAAAGAGAACAGGTTTTCTCTTCCTCTGAAACATAAGGACGACCTGTAATAGAAGACCAGCCCTGCTGGAGGTCTGTTTGCTTTGCCCTTAATAAAAGACAAGCAGTGTGTGACAGAGACTTAATTATCTCTTGATATCCATTCTGCTTTTCTTTCTTAGTAACAGAATCCACCATTTTTTTTTTAAGCTGGGCACAGAGCCATTCAGAATAAAGACAACACTTCTCAGACTCACTGATGTGTCCACGTGACTAAGTCTTCCGGCCAGTGGGGTGAGCTGAAGAGTTCTGGGAAACTTCCAGGACTGGTCCTTATAGGGAAAGAATATGCCCTTCCTTGCCCCTTCTGCTTTTCTGGCAGCTAAAAGATAAACGGGATGACTGGAGCTCTGGCAGCCATCTTGGTGAACACCACCTATTGAGGCTAGCTGAGCATCAAGCTGACAGGAGCCCCTGACTGGGATAACTTCATAAAACTGCCGTCTGCCTAAGAGAGAAATGGACCTTTAACTTTTATTTTATTTTATTTTTATTTTTTTACTCACATTTGTTTCCGCTCTTTTAGTTTGGGTTGTCTGTCACATGCAGCTGAACCTAATCCCAGCTGATGGGGGGAGGAGCCCTGGGGAAAGTTTGAGTTGTTTTCCTGGGGAATTTCCATTTAAATTTACCGTGATTTCTCTGAAAAATGCATTTCTATATATAGCGAAATGTCAACTCTGTGCGGCCCTCCATTACTACCTTCTGCTCACTCACCTGTACACAGCTTCCTAGGGGACAGAGTAATCTTTGCCTGTGACCCATAAGGGGCATTTGGAGACCTCACCTAAAATTGACAGCAGCAATTTACAAATAACCCCAGTGCGGTTCCTGGCGTTTGCCCCACACCTGCACTGAAAAGCCAGTGCTCCACCTCTCAGCCCAGGATGCTCCCGTAGGTTTCTGAGCAGGAAGGGAGCCCATTGAAAGCAGGGCTATGGGAAGGGGACCATAAGCAAGTCCCACATGCTGGGAGGGAAGAGTTCACTCCCCTTCTGATTATCTGCATTTTTAGGGCCTGAATAATCCAGAACCACATCCACAATAAAACCCAGTGGCGTCTGGCTTTTGGACACATTCATTCTTGCAGTGGCTGCAGATTTACCTTCGTGATTGTACTTTCCTGGAGCTAATATTAGAGTGTGTCGGCATTCCCCAAGCACACGCTAACTAATTGCAGGCAAAGCTAGCTGAAGAAGTCATACTGGGATTAAAATTTTGTTGCAGATAATCAACAAACCAAATAATCCACCCACTGATAATCAAATTGACCAAACTATGTAATTTTCAGACTCTGCTTGTCCTCCGTATATTTCCTGTGAGATAGCAGTATACCAGCCCCCAGATTCTTTTATGCTTTTCTTCTTACGGCACTCAACATTCCATCCACCTCTTTAAATGTCTTCTGAAAACTCCATGGTCTCCGTGAAAATTATGGCTTTGTCTTTCAAGCTCCATTAAAAATCCATATTTTGAGGAATTGTTTGAAGATCTTTCCCAAGCAGTAAGATAATATTTCACATGAAGAAGCCTAACCTTTCTCCCAACACGACAACCCTGGGAATCACATTTCCATCCGACTGATGCTTGGAAGGCTCAGGTTGCGGACTTCCGTAGAGATATGACTAAAACATCGAAAAATAAAATATATTGTTTCCTTCTTTGACCACTCATGATTCAAAATATTGCTTCCTATCCTCTTTTCTGATTTTTTGGGGGCTGGGGAGAAGCAGGAAGGAAAATGTGTTGCTTCTGTTTGCTGTGCTCTGAAACTGTTTTTTATTTTTATTCTTAAAAACCCCGTGGAGCGATGAGTAGGCAAAGCACGGGGGATTTTTAGGGTGGTGAGAATACTCTGTACGTATAACCTACATACTCTGAAATGGTGGATACAGGCCTTTATGCGTTTGTCAGAATTCACAAAATATACAGCACCCAAGAGGGCACCCTAAGGTAAACTCTGGACTCTGAGTGATGACATGTCAATGTCAGGTCATCGATTGTAACAGGTGTAGCGCCCTGATGAGGGATGTTGATAATGGTGGAAGTTATGCATGTGTGGGGACAGAGGTATAGGGGAAATCTCTGTACCCTTCCTTCAGTTTTGCTGTGAACACAAAACTATTCTAAAAAATAAAGTCTTGGGGCGCCTGGGTAACTCAATCGGTTAAGCATCTGCCTTCAGCTCAGGTCATGATCCCTGGGTCCTGGGATCGAGCCCCGGAGCCTGGAGTCACATCAGGCTCCCTGCTCAGCCGGGAATCTGCTTCTCCCTCTGCCTCTGCCCCTCCCCCTGCTCATGCTCTCTCTCTCTCTCTCTCTCTCTCTCTCTCTCTCGCTCTCTCTTAAATAAATAAATAAATAAATAAATAAATAAATAAATAAATAAATATGAAGTCTTTAAAAAAAAACCATGCACAGGTAGGAGGGGCACCTCATCCCACACCAGCAGCATAAGAGGGCATCCGGGCCTGTGGTTTTAATGTCAAGCTCAGTGCCTAATCTCTCTGCAGCCCATCAGAAGGTTAGGGAGAGAGCCCCCAAGAGGCCGCCCACCTTTCCAGGAGGGCTGACCTCTTGTTCATAGCCCACCTTCACTAGTAAGGTACAAAGTCCACTTTCTCTGCAAACCACTGGCATCAGACTCATTAAAATAACAAACGAAAATATCCACATTATTGAAGACAGTCATTTTCACCTCTTAACCTTGCCATCAGTGGCCTTCGACAATTGTTTTCTTTCAACTTGACTTAAAGGGGCTTATTTCTTCATTTATTTGTATCTCCCTCCCTAGACTTCCCTAGACTTGGGGCTTAGGGCTTAGGGCTGCTTAGGTTGTAACTGAGCTCCCACAGACCTGTAGCATCAGCATCATCTTGTTAGAAATGCAAATTCTGGGGCCCCACCACCCTGAATCTATAGAACGAGAGTCTGGGAATGAGGTGGAGAATGGGGAGAGTCAAGCCCTCTAGGTGATTGTGATGCACGCTCAAGTTTGCAAACACTGCTCTAAAGTAATGGCTACTACTGGGATCACTTGGGGACCTTTCCCATGCAGCTCTCCATGCCCAGAGAATGGGATTTACTAGGTCTGTGATGGCCCAGAATGTATAGTTTTAAAAAGCTCCCTAGTGATTCTTAGACTCAGTCCTAAATAAGAATTACCATGTGGTCCCCCATGCAAGCTTTAAAGAATGCATCTGGCCAACTACCTTGTTTCCACAGTATTTTATTTCAAAGAAAGAATTTGGGAGGGCTGGGTGACGGATGGGCAAGACCCATAGAAGAAAATAGTCAGGAGATAGGCTTTGCTTCTAGTTATAATAGCCAATACATTTTAGAAGCCTAATTTGAAACCTTCTCAGAACCAAGAGATAACTCCATAAATAACCAAAGATCAAGGTCGTTTAAGACCAAAACTCCCTCATCTTTTCCTTTTGACATACAGCCTGCCCTTAATGCATTTCCATCCTTAAGTGTTCTTATTTGGGGTAGCAGGAAAGCAAAGAAAGAAAACTGACATTTATGGGCCAGGTGCTTTATACCGAGTGGCCCATTTAATCAGCTCAACATCCTCCTCAAGGAGCTAGTCGCTCACACAGAGGGAGAAACTGAGTCTCAGACATTAAGAAACATGCTCGGTTTCCAACAACTACTAATTGGCCAAGATGAGATTTGAACCTAAGTCTGGCACCAAAGCCCATACTGGTACCGTCATTTCTCCATACTACCCACTTGCATTTTGCAGCCGTCGAATTTCTAAGTAGCAATGTGTTTTCCATGCAAAAATTGCCTCCATTGTCATCAAACTCGACTTGCTTTGAAACGATAAGGTTTGAAAAAGTTAAAAACCCAGACCAAATGGGAGAAAGCGAAGGCATCTGAACGTATTCAGCCTGGAAGAGAGATTTAAGATCGAGAGCACTTTAATGAGAGTTTTTGTGATTCTAATAGATCATTCCAGTTCATAAAATGGAAAGTAGAATCAGTGGTTCTCCGTCCTCACCGGGAACTGATAAAGTACCAGCCCCGCGCTGTCCTGTGTGGGCTTTAGTTTCTGAAATAGGCATATTTGGTATAGCCCTGTGAAGTCCTGTCTGAGCCACCTCATTTGGGGAAGAAAGTGGGGCTCAAACACTTCCAAGAGAAGATTCTATTTTTTATCTCTCCTTCAGATAGCAGCACCTAACACAATGCCCAAGACATGACTGGTTGGTGCTTTCAATATTTGCATGTTGAATAAATACAGTTGAATTTATTAGCGATTGTTAAACGGAAGAAAGGGTCATCTAGGATATCCTTTGAGAAGCTGAGAGGTTAACAGGTTAATTGATAACTAGATATTCCTCCATCTGAGCTGGCTCTGCTAGGGTTTCTGCAACAGTAGGGGCTGAGAAGCTTCACCTCCTGCTCCAAGTTAATGCTATACACCGGGCTAGCTTCACCCCCTTGGTAGTTAGCTAATAGTTGCCCCTCCAGAAGTTTACAAAGAACCAAATAAAGATAAAGCACCCAGACACCAGGGTGGATGGCATGCACTGCAAAGATACTGACCTCTATTTTCAACAAAGAATTCATTCTTTCCGTTCCCATAAACCAATGTGCTTGATCCACACCCCTTAGGGAAAAAAAAATCTAAGGTTCGGAACTCTTGAATTCCAGAACACTCTTCTAATCCAGCCCCCAGGAGCTGCTTTCTCATGCAGATGAGGTGCTGGTCTTTTCAAAGAGGTTTCATGAGCTCCTCCCTTAACCTCCCCTCCCCATACACAGGCCGTAATAAGCTATCCAGGAAGTCCTAGGCAGAAGGAAATTGTAAATGTCTCAGAATGCATATGCTAATTTCAATCGCATGTCCTTGGTAGGTCATTTGCCAGTTGAAGCAGAGAATTACTAACAGCCGACCTTGCTTGTGGAGCGGGGGAATCTTACCCAGAAAAGGCAGAAAGTAAACACAAAGCATATGTGCGTGGCAGACGCTCACATATAATGATCCCGCAACAGGCAGAATGCAGATGTTTCAATGACTTGAAAGAGGGGGCAGTCCTGGACATTGACCCAACAAGGATGAAGATCACCACTCTATAGGGGACACAGCTTCAGCCATAGCAGGGTGCTGTGCACAGTCTTTCTGATAATGAGGTTGTGGCCCACCTAAATGGTCATCATCTGGAGAGACAGTTATAAATACCGTGTCATCCCCAAACTTCCTGAATCAGAATGCTTGCGGGTGGGGTCCGGGAGTGAGTTTTTCCAAAAAGCACCCAGACAGATAAGTCTTTCTGCGACATACCAAGTCTGAGAATGACTACTAGCAGAACATGAAAAACTTCCATTCCAGATGGCCAGCCGGGCTCCATTGCCATGGCAACGTGCTTGACAGCCATTTAGAAGCAACTTGCTCTAATGTCACCACTGGATGGGAAACACACTACTGCTCAGAAGTGTCCCAGGAGTCACAATTGAAATAATTAAGAAGAGGTCCAGTCACCGTGTGGGGAGATTCAATCAGCCCCACAGACTGGTTTGCCAAGAAAACAGAGCTAAGTGCTTTTGGGAGACCAGAACAATCAGAAGACGGGCTTTTTGTCGTCGAAGACTTTAAATCAGACGGTCAGTTTGAATCTATGTTTGTTTTTTTTTAAATAGGAAATTCAGAATATTAGCTCCACTAATATCCAGAGATCTGTAAGGGCGTAAAAGTAGGAAAAGAAGGGCTAAAATTAAAACTATTTTCAAAAAAGCTAAGTTGTTGCTTTTTTCCCTCCTATGCTTGCAAGCTCTGCCAGAGCCCAGCCTATTTTTAAAGACTCTGGACCCACTTAAAGTGGTTTTCAGAGGATGTGGTCACAAATGGTGCCCATGCTACATCAAATCCTGAATAATAGACGTGTGGATCTGGGCAACCATAAGGGGAAAATTTTCCTCATGAAAGAGCAAACGAAGCTGGTGTGTGTGAGGTAACAGTTTTAGTATCCACATTAGTCCCAGATGTTTTTCCAAGGGGACTGAGTTTTATTTGAAAGCTGAGACAGACTATGGTTTCTTTGCTCTCTTGCCATGCCCTTAGAATAGGAAATAGAGGCCGATTAAGTAATAACACACGGAGACTAATTAATATTTCAAGGTTATCAGAAATAGGCCAACTCTCTTCAGTACTTTGGAGCCTCGATCTTCAATAAGCTTCAATAAGCTCAACGCAAACCAACAGCCTTTAAAACAAGAATGAGCCTCCGGGTTCTTAAATCTTCCCGAGCTGGTTAGTTCAGGTAGACAAAAGAAGGAAGGGTAGCAATAACCAAACTGGAAGAGATTCAGAAATCATAGCATCAGTGTTCCCACTTAGCCTGTGTTCAAGGCTTTCCAGAAGAAAGGCTACAGCTCCCTTTCCAACCTTCCTTTTGCTACTCCCCTAATACTGGACAAACTGGCTTCCTCTGTGTGTCCCCCAAGTTCATGCCCTCCATGGGCACCTGAGACCTTTGATCATTTCCACCTTGACTCTTTCTACATGTCTGCCATCTTCTCTTTCCTCTTCTCCTTGTCCCATCCCTTGAGAACATCCAAAGTCCTCATCTTCTGTCCTCCAGCTTCTGGGCTTTCCACCCTCCGTCCTGCACTGACCGCCCCCCCCCCCAAGCAGTTACTGTCACAACCCGTTATGGGCTGAATTGTGTTCCCCCAAAAATTCATATGTGGAAGTCCTAATCTCTAGTATCTCAGGATCTGACCTTATTTGGAAACAGGGTAGTTGCAGAGGTAATTCGTTCAGGTGACGTCATTCCGGTGGGTCCTAATCCAATATGGCTGGTGTTTTTATGAAACGAATACCATGGGAAGAAAAAGACATTTGCATAGAGGAAAAATGATGTGAAGATGCAGGAAGAAGACGGCCATCTTGCAAGCCAAGGAGAGAGGCCAGGAATGGATGTTTCCCTCACAACCCTCAGACGGAACCGTCCCTGGCTGACATTTTTATCTTAGATGTCTGGCCTCCAGAACTGTGAGACAATACATTTCTGTAGTTTAAGTGGCAATGTGTGGTTCTTTATTATGGCGATCCCAGCAGACGAATATATTTTGCATATATATATGCCTCTTTTTGCATATAAAAACATTAAAAATTATATTTTATGACTTGATTGTTTTTAAGATGAATATAAGAATATTAGATATCTTATATCTCTCTATATATATTATAAGAATATTAGATATCCAAACACATTCCTCGACCTAAAAGTTTTTCTTCTGATTTTAAAAGAAATTAAAACATTTTCATGGGCCCCAGGCACTGTGCCTGTTGTGCCTAATGGACACGTCAGCCCTACTTGCAGTCTCTGAGCTGTCACTCTGGTGACAACATTTTGTGTTACCAAGTAGACCATAAGCTTCAGGAGGGCAGAGACCATGTATGACCTCCTCAGCACCCTCCACTTTCAGCAGATATTTAAGAAAGATCTGTCTATTAATTGATTTGGTCTAACTTCCTGTTTCTAGGAGGTTAGAAACTTCCTGTTTCTATGATGTCTAAAATTCCCAGCACATTTCACTGTGGGGTCTTCCTTTTTACATCTCCAGGGAAGACAACATCGTTCCAATGTTTATCAGATAAGATACGTCTGGAATCATCTTCCCATAGACAGCCAACATGCTTTTCAAGACAATCCAAGAACATTCCTCATTATAAATGTCCCCAACTCCATATAACCTGTCATCTCACTGTGTGACCTCAGGCAACCACCCTAAAACCTCAGGCCTCAGTTTCCACATATGTAAAATGGGAAGGTAGCTCCACGTGATCATGTAAGGGTCCTTCCAATTAAGTAGTGGAGCAGGAACTAAAACCTGGCTCCAAATCTGGTGCCCTTAAATTCAAAAATTTTCAAAGACAGAGACTCTTTCAAAGACGGTGATAGGAGAGGAAAGCCCACCTAAATTCACACACCCACTACCTCTGCCAAAACATGAGATGCTCACCCTGGTTGTAGGTTTCCTAATCTCTGCCCTGCTCCCTTTGTCTTCCTTAGATTCCCAAAGTAATTATGGTCAACCTTTCACTTCCTTTCAGAACCTGAATTTGAGACTCACAGACCCCTAATGAATGAAGGATTCTTCCCATGGAACTCAGAGGCATAAGTTATGCAGACACCACGGTCACATCCTGAAAAATGATCCTATTATCTGCATAACCATTCCTGATCCTCAAGCACATGTTGTGCTAAAGTTTATTGCCATAACCTTTCAGAAGGATTTCTTAAGCATTTGGTGGGGGGAGGGTATCAGCATTATAATAGTCATGATGCAAACTGAGTCTTAACAGGAGTTTGTTGTTAGTGAGGGAGGGAGGGAAGAGCCGGGGAAAAATAGAAATAAATTTCCATCAATAGAGAAATGGTCAATAAAATAAGATGTATCCATACTCTGTACCATGAAATGCTAAAAATAACGAGATAAATCTGCATGTACTGACACGAGATCTCCAACACCTATCCGATATATATGTTATATAGAATATATAATATGTATTCTGGTGCGCAAACCCTGAGATAAAGATACAAGTACAAATAGGTTTTTTCGGGACATGATCCTGGGAGACATCAACAGAAGAGCAAAGATGTGAGACAGGAAGGGAAGAAAGCCAATAAGAAAATGTGTTATCAAGCAGGCTAACACCATGAGCAACTGGAGCTTAATTACTCTGGGACCACAGGGGACCCTGAAGAACACACTTGAGAGTTATTCCAACTGGGAGGTGAGGAAGTGGGAGGATTGAATGTCAACGCTCATCAGTTATCAGTTGAGGTGCTGCTCCTGGGGCATGTTGAGTCTCTAGCACTGCCAGCTCGTCTCACATGCAGACAGAAGACACTCCCATAGTTGGAGAAAATCCTCAAATACAGGTCCACACTTGCTGATAGATGTCTGACCAGCACACACAGAATCGGTAAGTGCCAAGGGCATTTGTTACGGTATACAAGGCATTTGCCTGTTTTCAAGCACAGAGAAAGGTTGAAGGATGCCCATTAACTATCGACAGAAGTTACTGACCCAGTGGTACTTCAGAACAGCTCATGGCCACCTTCCTCCATGTTATTTTCCTCTACTGCAGACAACCGAATGACACTTCAAGGTTCTGGTTGGGAAGACAAAACCCACTGTTGTCTACTTGAAGGCAACTATAACTCATACTCTTCTCTGTATGCAGGGGCACATTGCACGATGATGGGTATCTATCATGGTAGCTGCTCAGTGACCATGATGGGTCATATGGTCAATGAAACAGACCCTTTCTTGGCCCCCTCTAGGAATCTATACCCAACACGACTAACACATTTTTTTTAAATCAAAAACCATTATGTCAATTAAACATGTTTTAAAATACTATAATCTTCTATTCCACTCTACTCCAACTCTCCACTTGTCTACCATTCCCTATGCTGAGCCTCAATGAATTGGCCACACTGCTCCTTGACCACTTGGTAGCACTAAATCAGCACTCATGTGACAAGGGGTCTCTGGCTGTTTAAAGTCCTTCTGCCCTCTATTCAGGTTTCCAGGGAAGTGAGTAAAACTTCCTGGACTTGAAGCTCTGTAAGGGGCTCCTTGCCAGATTCCAGTTGACTAGCCAAGTAAAGACAAACACATATATGGTAGCTTAGCCTGACTTCTGCCTAACAAGTCCACAGAAAAAGGGTCTGAACAAAGCATAATTCTCTAGATAATTCTTTTAAGTCTAGCCAAACAAAAAAAAGGGATGAAAATATAAGGCCTCCAACGAGAGGGGAGTCTTGGGTATCCAGAGAGGTCTTGCATGTCTTGGCTTTGTTTGAGTACTGATCCATGCACTCATTCATTCATTCACTCAAACATTTATGGAGGGATTGTGTTGTGCCAGGCGCTATGCTGGCACCTTGTCAACTCATGGGGAATGAAAAGGCATAGGCCAGACTAGGGGGCAATTTAAAGGGGGCACTTTCTAGACTAAGTTCTCTAGTAATCTTATCTATTTCATAATACCAAAGCTTGGTTCATCTCTCTCTAACCTGTTTTTGTATTTGTCAGTTCTTGCTTATGGCTCTATGCTAAAACCCAAGGACCAGAGGGCAGGGGAAGCCCCATGGATGGAGGGGTCCCATCTGGGCTAGCAGTCAGCCTGTTCCAGCCTCCCTGCTTCTGTCATTGGTGTGGTTGAGTTTCATCTTGAGGTCTCTGCAGCTTCTTGCCCGATCCTTCCTTATCTTCTAAAGTACAGCTCAAAAATCCGCTCAAACACAACAGAGCAGCCCCACTCGACCCCTTATGGAAAAACAGGGGCTGGGAAAGGAAATGGGAAGCAAGCACAGATTGAAATCCAGGGCCTTGAGCTAAAGCATCAGGCCCCCCAACGTGTGATTTATTATAGAACATAGACCAGAGATGTTTAGCTGAGCCACCGAAGACTTTATCTCCTCTGGCTTTGTAACAGTATGATTCAAATAACATCCCCAGTTGTGAAAAGATCCATTAATCCATACAGCCTCCCTCCCTATCCCATCTTGCAGTCAAACATGTATTTGGGGCTTAGGATAATATGGAGCCTAAAATGCTTTATTCTAAAGGGATGATCCCTCTGAATAAAATTGCTTCCTAAACAGGAAAGCAGGACCAAAGAACGAAAATTGAAATAATTTCCCACTCTTTGTGAAGAAACGTTTAATCTGACATCTTTTATCCAGGGGAATTCTGGATACTAATTACTGCTCATTATTGTTCCTTGCTTTGATGCACCCCTCCCACGGCTACCCTTTGAATTCCACCCTCCTCTCCCTTAAAGTGGGAGGTTGCAGGTAGATAACGAAAAAAAATAATTGTCCTGGTTAACAGAGAACATTAAACGAGAGACAGAATTTAAGTGACTGTAGCTCTGAGTTAAGCAAGCAGAAACAGGCAACACTCTTGAAGACCCTTCCTTCTCTCTTCTTGAGATGTTCCAAGCACTGCTCACCAGAACGATGGAGAAAACACTTTCAAGGATCTTTTTCTCCCTTGTACCATATAACCATTCAAAACCCGGCGCTAGATAAAGTGCCGGTGTACAAGTAGATTTACAACAAGAGGAAATTGGACTCTACAAACCCAGGTGTGCAAATAAAATACATATTCTTCAGAAATAAAATCGCATTTAACGCCGAGCTCCCGTTCCCACTAGACCGAAGAAAACGTCTCTCAGTCATGAGGGAGTGCTCTCCGTTTGACTCCTGTAAGTTGTTCAAATGCGTCCAGGGACTTGATGCAGAAGTCCAAGGTCAGGGAAGGCCCGCTGGCCTTCATTCCAATCTCACGGCCGCCAACGTTGGGGCCTCCAAAGTTCCTGGAATGCAGATCTGCCGTGTCTGTGCTCCCACTTGAGTACCTCGATGCCTGGGGACCTCCTTCCCTTGCTCACCTCCTAGCTAGCCATGCCCCTCTCGGGTTTTTCCACCCCTCAGGCCCTGTAAAAGCCAGGCCTCCATTACCCAAAACTATCACCTCTTTCTTTCCAGGCTTAGAGAGGTCTCCCTCTTTTCTTTCTGCTCTCGTAGCATTTGCTTCAAAACCACGCAGCTCTCCAAGTAGATAGAAGGATAGATGAATGTGCTAAAGCAAGCATAGTAGAATGTTTATGGTAAAATCGAGATAGTGGGTAATGGGTATTCACTGTAAAATTCTTTCAATTTGGCCATATGTTTGAAATTTTTCATAATCAGCGGTGGAAGAAAATGCAACTCTCTCCCCAATCCCTAACTCTCCATGCTGTGGCTTTTGAAAACAAAAGCCAGGAAGGGAAGCGGAGCACAGCGGGGTACTTAGCCCCGCGACATAAATCTCCCCAAGACAGGGGAAATGATCTGGCTAGCAAGTCTTCTTGGAATCCAAGAGGCAAAAATATAGAGAGGACAAAGCGCCCTTTAGTATCTCAATGGATTTTCCGACCACGCTTTCTAAAGGAAAGAAAACCAGGTGTGATTGTCCCCTTCTACACCTCACGACCACCCCAATCTGAAATCTAGTTGTCCATACACCATAACCACCTTTTCACTCAAAGGTGCTTTGGAATAAAACAATATCTGACCCTCTTCTGCATCTCACAGCCAAGACGTAAAGGATGGGTTCGTGGCTGCAGGACACACAAACTGAAGACAGCCCAAACTTCAGTAAAAATGTCAAGTAGCTCTTGACCTCTGGAAATACCTGACAACTGGTTCTTAGGGCCGTACTGAAAAGATCTTAGTGTTGGGGGGCGCCTGGGTGGTTCAGTCGGTTGAGTGTCTGACTTCAGCTCAGGTCATGATCCCGGGGTCCTGGGATCGAGTCCCACATCGGGCTCCCTGCTCAGAGGGGAGCCTGCTTCTCCCTCTGCCGGCCACTCCCCCTGCTTGTGCTTGCTCTCTCTCTCTTGCTCCCTCTCAAATAACTAAATAAAATCATTAAAAAAGGAAAAGATCTTGTTGCTCTGAATGCTGAGAAACACTGGGCTGGCTCCCAAGGTACCCATCGCTCCTATAGTTTCAGCTGTAAGCAGCTGTTAGAAAGCCCCAAACACAAAGCACCGGGTAAAAATCCAACGTTTCCCATGCAAATAAGTAAAGTCATGTTTCTGACTGTGGCCACATCACAGGGAAGTGATGGAATGGATTTCTATCAGATTTGGAAGATCTGTTTTGGAAGGCGTGATAAAATTTCTACTGAGTGGTGAGCGGGAAATACATACTGAGTTGCCCATCGGAGCTCCTTCTCCGTGAGAAAGTAGTCAGTCTCTAGAGAAGGGAAAACTGAGGTACGACAAGATACCCAAGGGCCCTTCAATGAGAAGAGAGATGCATGAAAAAGACAGATTTCAACTCGGAGTCCTTAATTGGGTTCCATGATCCACAAGCATTGATTTGCAATTGGGAGGTTTCTACCTCGGACAACGCCAAGAAATTGCTCCATGATGAGCCGTGGCAGGGATTAATTCATTTATTTCAAGATGGCTAGTGATTCTCCTGAGAAATGCCAGGAGGTTGGCTGGTTCATATGACCCAGGAAGGCTGTAGTTACACCAATAGTAAAAGATGGCATTGCAATGGACCGAGAAAGGGGGGGAAAAAAAAAAGGTAGTTAACCTATACCAAAGTATTTTCTTTAATTTGCTCTTGTTCTCAGCCACGTTGCATTCTAATATTTATCAATTACAGATCATCTACCCACTTTACCAACATTAGAATAAAAGCTCTCACTCCTCTCCGACCTCATCTTACACACACATGCACACACACACGCACACACACACACACACACACACACACACACAGTCGTCTGAAAGATATTATAGTAGCTTCTCTCAGCTCCTCCACAGGCATGGGTTGTTTGAGATATGTCTGTGGACTTCTCCTGGTAATTCCATGAGTTTTAATAATAATAATAATAATAATAATAATATCCCATTATTATAACACTCCTCCAATAACACCAATTCAGATCTAGCCCCTCATCACAGTACATTCCGACTGGCCCCTCACCCAGAGATAGACTAGGCATTTCCGCTTGTACCCTAAACCCCTCTCTCTGCCTCTCTTCCCCTGCTTCAGCCTTCCCTAACCACCAACCACAAAGGCTAATTTTACTTCCAGCTTTGTTGCTTGAATAAGCCAAACTTTCCAAATCAAAGAGGGAGAAGTGTGAGAGAGGGGAACAAATAACAGGCCAAATCTAGCAGTTTCCCACTGCTGAGCTGCCAGGGAAGGAGTTTCATTACAATGACACGAATACTAGAAAGAAATGCATTGTTTAAATTGTTCCCCTCTAGGCGGGTAGAAGACGAATCAAATCGCCAGCCTACTATTAAGACAAGTGAGTATGAAATTAGGTAGTTTCCAAATGCAAAGAAGCATGTTATATACAGTGTGCCTTCCTTTCCCCTTCTGAAGCTTACACCCACTCAGCGTCGCGGGATGCTTACTGCAATCCCCTTCCTGTTTACAATCTGCTTACTCACTCCCATTGGTAGAGAGCTCAGAATAGGAGCCAAAAGGTGCAAACTCCTGAAATGAGGTCAGTGAGCATGTTAGACAGAATAATTTGGATAATAAGTCAGCTTTGTCATTGTAAGAATAGTGTTTCAACCAATAGATCAAACTCCGGATCTTAACTTGTGACAAAGAACAAAAAGGAACAAGAACCACCTTGATAGCAACTATAAGATTTCACCTTTCCAGAGATAAAGACTTCCTAGGTCCTCGAGGAAGCAATGGGGAGCTGGTAGTCTTGATAAAGACCACCACCCAGCAACAGGACCAAACTGTCTGCCCCTGACCCAGCCATCACTAGCGAAGTCGCTAGAACACTAGTGAAGTTGCTAGAAGCACTCCACATTCCTCCCATCCGGATCAGGGTGTTGCTGGAAGAATTAGCCAAAACTCTTCCCGTGGCAAGCTACATTTCCAATGTCTACAATAGCGGGCACGCAAGGAACATCGAATGAATGAATACATGAGTGAATGTGCGTTCACGTGTATCCAAAGCACCCACGTGGGCTACAAAGTAAAACACACTCACCACCTATCTTATCAAACTAGAGTTCTGAGCAAATAAAATGGCTCGCTGAAAAGAAGCACGGGGCAGACCATGGCAGGAAATAACCCGGAGGCCAAAACCCCAACCCAGAGACCCAGTGCAGTGTGTGAGTCCCCGGGGACAGAGTCTGGTTCCCTGGCGCTGACGGCCACACCATCGGGACCCTGGTGCCGTTCTTCTGCCTTCTAACTGGAAGCCAGCCAGCCTGAATGGCAGAGCTGGGCCTCTCACTCTCCCTTTGCATCTGTGGCTCCTTCTGCCTCATGAACCCACTGAACAGGAACGCTTCCCGCCTGGCGCCCTGGTGTGGCTCTGCCGTGCCCTGCGCCCTCCCCAGGGCAAGCACATCCACCTGGCGGGGTTGAACAAAGGGGGCATGGCAGGGCTTCAGGAAAAAAAAAAAAAAAAAACATGTAAATGTCTAATCTGCCCCATCCGGCCATAAAGCTGAACAGCACCCGCCCGAACTCACCACCACGATTTTACATAAATGACTTTCAGGCTGGCTCCAAAACCCCATGTGAGTCTCAACAGTAAAGGGCCTCTGGGTAATTCACCAGCTGGCTAGCTGATTTTAGCACAGTTAGTAAAACACTGCATTAACATTTAGCTTTTGTGTGTAGAACAAGCTGCGCAGTAAATTTTTCTAAATGTTACCGAAATATATTACCTGCAAACTAGGGGCTAAGCTGAGGCAGCAACAGGAAAAGTCTCTGTTCTCAGAAAGCCCACATTCTAGAAGACGCATTTGGAGGGTGCACGTGCCTGGCCCACAGGAAATAGTTCTTAGTGATGGGTGGGAGGCACGCCTGGGGTGAGGGTCCAACCCCTGCCGCGGGGCGCTGGCTCATGTGATCCATCCCCCTTGAAGGGACTGCGTGCTTCCTGCTTGCGCTAGATCGAATGTTTGTGTCCCCTGAAAATTCATCTGTTGAAAAGCTAATACCCGAGGGGATGATCTGAGGAGCTCAGGCCTCGGGAAGGTGATTAGGTCACGAGGGTGGAGGCTTCGTGAATGGGATTAGTGCCCCAATGAAAGAGATGCCACAGGGCTCCCTGGGCCCGTCCACTACATGAGGACACAGCAAGAAGATGCCATCTCTGAGGAAGCGGGCTCTCACCAGACACCCAATCTGCCATAGCCTTGATCTTGGACTTACAGCCTCCAGCACTGTGGGAAATAAACATTGGTTGTTTATAAGCCACCCAGCCTAGGGTATTTCTGGTACAGTCGCCCAAACGGACTAAGACGCTGCCCGCAAAGCCCTTTATGGGGACTGGGTCATTGGAGGACCATGAGGACCAAGCTTAAAATGTGAAGGAGGACATTTTGCATCTGAAATGGCCCTCAGGACGCTGAAGTTGTATGAGCCGCTATCAGTCCTGCCCATGGCTTCTCAGCACGTCGCTGACTGCCATCCATGCCAAGAACTTCTTGCTGCAAACATCTGCGACTCTGCCTGGGGGCTTTTTCTGGCTCAGAGAACATGTTTCCCCTGAGCACTGGTAGGCTAGAAATACTGGGCAGTTAGCATCCCCTGAGGCAACCTTCAACCAATGGCAGACTGGAATGGGGGGGGGGGCAAACAGCCCGACTGCCTTTGCACCTCGAGTGGGATCAAACTAAGGCATATGCCCCCCCACACACACCCCGCACCATCTCTCAGAGTTCCAGGCGCCCACGTGGGAAGTGGCTTGAGGCGCACCTGTTAGGTCTGTCTTCCCCTCCCGGTCCCATCTTTCACTCCCCCATGGTGCTCCCTGGGGTTCCAACCTCAACAGCCTCCTAGAGTCACCTTCCTGAGGACCCCATCCTAAGACAGACCCTTTCTTCTCTCTTGGGAATCTTTCTCACCCTCTGGACACAAATAATTTTGGAACCACACCCACGTGCGAAATCTTTTGATAGTGTCTTCAGACTCCCCACTTAAAATGAATTGTTTGATTACTTAATTTGTTAATTTCCTTTCAAGGAAGAACAGCCAACTTATTCAAGGTGTGGTGTCACTGAGGCAGGGGAACTGCCCCAACTGGACCAGAATGCCAGCCTCAGCCTCGGGGACACCTTCGGATGCCAGGGAATTCCCACCGGAGAGAAACGTGTAACCACAGGCGGGAATGGGCAGAAGTGCCGGAAAATGTCAAGCAAAAGCCAAGAAGAGGGCAGAGCTCTCGTGTGGAAGGTACAAAGGGACCTTGTGTATCACTAGAGCTGGTCTCCAGAGAGGCTAGAACCAACATAAATACCTGCACAAATCAACACAAGGCAAGGCAACTTGAAAACAGTCCGCCCACTCTTAATTATCCTCGGGTGGATTATCTCGCTGGTGGACCCTCAGTAGTAAAATGTACACCCGAGCTGGGTTTTCCTCTCACCCCCACCCTCTACCTGGTGACTTTCCCAAACGTGGGCTGATAGATATTCGTGAAATGCAAAGCCATTTTAAGATAAATGTGATGAGGAGATAAAGAAATTCATGTGCATGCAAAAACCCCAGAGAAAGGATTTCTGATTATTCAGTCTTTTTAATTATTCGGGCTCATAGGTCTCCTCCATTTGCATGGTGGTTCAGGAAAGGACTCCAGACGAAAAGAGCTCAACCAAGAGACACGTACCTGTGGGAAGGGTCGACCACCTTGCAGAGGCTTTCCCACCCGAGCCTGACTGCAAATATGCCGCTAGATAAATTTAGAAGCCACGGCATACATAAAAGAAATAGCATATATTCTGCGTGGTCCCACTAGCATGCTGGCTTGCCGGTTTGACCACTCAACAAATACTTCTCACAAATACTTCACACAAATACCGTGTGCTAGATGCGGGACTTGCCAGATAAAAGGAGATTGCCTAGCCTCGAGGGGACTTCGTTTTAGTAAATTTTGCCCTTCATCTTTAAAAAACTCCATTCTGTTTTCTGCTTCTGATTTTTAAAGCCAACCTTTCATATATACTATATATATATTCATATATTTTATGTATATATTCTTGTATTATATATGGTATATATTTTAAAGTTTACATGTTATATATTATATTCTACATATAATATGTTACATAGTATATAATATGTGATTATATATTATATAGTATATAATATGTTATATATAATACATATGTGTGCTATGATATATATGATACGTAATACATGTTATATAGTATATGTCCTTATGTATGATATATGATATCATATATATCATGTTTTATAATTATGTAATATATATTATAGAATGTTATATAATATAATTAGAATACATGTTCTAATTACATTATATATTTATATATTCATAAGATATAACATTATTATTTTGGAACACCAACTTAGGAATAAGAAAGACCTTAGATCAAGGCCTGCTTTGCCATTTACTTAGCATGTGACTACAGCTAGTCTCACTAGCCATAATTACTCTGAGCCTCGGTTTTACCATCTTTAAAATGGACAATTATAACAAGAACTAATCAGAGTGATGTTTGGAAGTAAAATAATAAATATAGGGGCACCTGGGTGGCTCAGTCGTTAATCATCTGCCTTCCGCTCAGGTCATGATCCCAGGGTCCTGGGACCGAGCCCCTCATTGGGCTCCCTGCTGGGCGGGAGGCCTGCTTCTCCCTCTCCCACTCCCCGCTTATGTTCCCTCTCTCGCTGTGTCTCTCTCTGTCAAATAAATAAATAAAATCTCTAAAAATATATAAAATAATAAATATAAAGGCATAGAGCACATGTCATAAACAGGAAGTGCTGCATTATTTTCCTATTGCTTCTAGACTCTACTTGCCTTCCTTGGCTTGTGGCTCCGTGACGCCAAACTCTTTCCATCGGCATACCCCCTTCTGTGACTCTGGTCCTTCTACCTGCCTCTTATATGGTCTCTTATGGGATTACACTGGGCCCACCTGGATAATCCAGGATAATCTCCCATCTCATAAAATCCTTAACTGAATCATATCTGCAGTCTCGTTTCCCAGGTAAGGTAGCATAGTCACAAGTTCTGGGGATGAGGATGTGGACATCTTGGGGAGCCATTATTCTGTCTCCCACAGTGCTAGTTTTTTGGGTTTTTTTTAATAGTAGTCTTGATGCCTAGAGCCTTGTTAACTGCTTTGCATGTTTTCTAACCTACAGCTTGACAACCTATGGCAAGTGTGGCGAAGATGGCATGACAATTGTTGGTGGCTGCATGCCCCCCACCTCACCCACCTGCCGCCAAGCCCCAGATGATGACCAATGGTCAGCTTGCATTCCGGGTGCTTCCCACCCTATGAACAGCACACCCACAAGGAGTCAGAAAGCCCTTCTAGCATCGCACATTAACAAGCATTTTCAAATGTCTTGGATTGTGATAATCATCTCACTACTCTCACTGATGATGTCGAAATGAAAACACACCTAACCAATCGGTAGAGAAGGAAAAGCCAGAAATAGATGAGCTACTGTCTCTGGGTGTTAGACAAAAAGTTAACTTAAATTTCACGTAGGTCCGATACCCTAATAAAAAGTGTCAGCATAATAGAGGAGATGATAAGAACATGGCTTCTTTTTTTTTCCAATTAATTTTATTTTTTCAGTGTTCCAAGATTCACTGTTCATGTACCACAATTGCCAAACTGTGGAAAGAACATGGCTTCTTAAAAAATTGAAGCACCACAGATTTGCAGACACCACCAAGGCCCTCCCAGCACCAGAGAAGTATGTTCAAGACAGTCAGCCTAAAAGATGAATTATGGCCCAGTTTCCCTCTTAAGTCAGAAGGTGATGTTTCTCTGAAATGCACTAGCTCCTGGTTACATTGGTATTTCCCATTCCCCTGCCTACTGTGGTCCTTCATCTGGATATCCAATAAGCATCTTAAGCTCACCACGACCCAAAATGCATTCCAGAGTCCAACGCCCACTCAAAACCTCTTCCTCCCCAGTCTACCTCCCACTCAGCCACAACCCTGCTCTTCCAAAGGTCGAGGTCAAGACCTAGGTGTTGCCCTTGATTCATCTCATTCACTCACACCCCACATTTAATCAAATCTGCTGGTTTTCTCTTTTAAAAAATGGAGATTCAGCTACTTCTCCACACCTCCACTGCTACCACCCCGGTCCAAGCTCCCATCACCCCTCTCCAGAAATACTCAAATAGCCTCCTAGGCGGTCTCCCTGTCTCCACCCACACCCGCACCCAGTGCATTCCCCAAGCAGACTGTAAGACATTTTACAAACACAAGTCAGCTCGTATTAACCTTCTTTTCAAAGTCGTACAGCTCCAATGGCTTCCCTCCTGACTCAGAGGAAAAAACAAAGTCTCCCCCTTTCAAGATCTTATATGACCTGCCCCCAATATTCTACCAAACTACTCCCTCCTCTGCTTACTCTGCCTCAGCCACACTGACTGGCCTCCTCGTTATTCCTCAAACATACCAGGCATGGTCCCACCTCAGAGCCTTTGCAAATGCTATTCCCCTGCACAGAAAGCTCTTCTTCAGATAGCCACATAGCTCAGTCACTCAACTTCCTCCCATGGCTCTACCCCAAATACCCTAATCATTAGGCCTTCCCTGACCACTCTGTCGAAAATAGCAGCCCTTCTGCATGCCCCATAATCAGTTTTATTTTTCTCCATAGTACTCATCACATCCCAACATAGTATGTGTTTGTATTGACAATTATCTGTCCCCCGCCCCCCCCAACTTGAATGCAAGCTGCATGAGGGCAGACGTTTTTGTCTTCTCTGTTCATTTCTCTTTTTTTTTAATTTGAGAGAGAGAGTGGGGAGGAGTGGGGGAGAGGCAGAGGCAGAGGGAGAAGCAGACTCCTCACTGAGCAGGGAAGCCAACATGGGGCTCGATCCCACGACCCTGGGATCATGACCCAAGCCAAAGGCAGATGCTCAACTGACTGAGCTACCCAGGCTCCCTTTCTCTGTTCATTTCTGAGCAGAGCAGCAGCTAAAGGAGTATCTGGCACATGGTATATACCCAATAAATCAAGAATTGTGTTAATTGATTCAAAGAATGAACGGATGAGTCTGGGATAATGACATTTAATACAGCAAAAAGAAATGTGCATGTTTTAGGGCTGAGGAGCATGTCTCAGAATTTACTTGATCTTGAAATACAATTTAAAGTATAACATGCAAATTGGGTCATCATTTGGGGTTAATTTATTTGCTTGCCTGAGAATTTCAATCATGAATTTTTAAGAAGCAAAATAGAATGGCTTTAGGCAAGATCATGCTTGCAGAGGACAAGTTTAAATATCTGTCCCAGCTCCTGTCTTAGTCTGCTCTGGTCTAGAAAAGGACTAGATGATAGGAAGGACCCTTAAAAGCGTCCTCTCTCCATTGGCCTATCCAAATGCCCACATTCGTTCTCTCATTGCCTGAATAAAACAAGGAGCCCTGCCTAATAAACTTTGCATTCTCCTGGGAGACAGTAAGATCTACAGAAAAAGTACAGAGTATGTGAAATGGTGACCAAGGCTAAGGATGGTAAAAAAGAAAAAAATGGTGACCAATGCTGAGGGAGGTAGAATGTAGGGAAGACGGCCATGAGGGGGAAAGCATTTCTAGACAGAGGGAAGAGGAAGTCCAAAAGCGGGCCGATGGGATCGTGCTCAGCAGGGTTCCCAACCAGCAAGTGAGTGAGGGGGCAAGTAGGAGAAGGATGACATCAGAAGGGTCTCAGAGGACCGGGACATGGAAGGCCTAGTAAGGATGGGGTGTTTATGCTGTGTGACGTAGGAAGTTTAGGAGTTTTGCACCATAGAGTGACATGGTCCAATTCATGTCTTAGCGATGTTGCCAATGCCCACACTTAGTCATTCTGTTAGGATTTTCTTCAAAAGGTACATTTGTTCAGAATTTAAGTTCCCTGGGAGCAAAGAATGCATCTCTTTTCTTCCTGCACCCCAAAATCTCAGCATCTTCCACACCCAACTGGTCCTCAACAGATGTTTATTGGTTCCCTCACTGCAGTCACCTGGGCGGGGTTGTGCAGTGTTAATTTATCAGCCTAGATGAATGGGTCCAACCAGGCATACGGTTGGCATAGCTCCAGTGTTCACGCATTGGCTCCAGTGGGAAATTCCCCTTGGGCAGAAGGTCAGCCAAGCCCCTCTTTTCATGATACGATAGCTTTTGCAACCCATCAAACATAGAAATTCTTGACGCCAACAATGTCATGTTTAAGAGATGTTAGATCTGTGACCCACCATCCATCCCAAACATAGTCTGTACGGGTCTGTTGTTAAAGTAGGGAAAGGAGAAGAGGCTGACAGCAGGAGGATTATTCAAAGTTACCAAGTAAATCGCTAAAAGGAATTTGCTGTCTCTCTGCCTCATTGCATCCTTTTGATTCCAGATCTTCCATAACCTTAACTTCAAAGAAACTAGATCATTAACTTGACATTCAATCCAATACAGCATTACATCTCATAAGACAATCCATTACCTATGTCCCTTTTATCTGTACCGGAACTCGCACATGAAGCCCCTTTGCAACTCAGATTGCTTTCTGATGAAGAAAGAAACTCCCCGAAGCTAAGGAGAAGGTAAGTTGTTGATGGAACAAAAGCTCACCAACATTAGAGCTATTAAAAATCTCTTAGGTCACCGTGCCCACGGTTCGCATTTTTCCTCCACCACCCACTTTCCCCATTCGGTGCTGGAGGAGATCAGGGCAATCTTAGCAAGTAAACGCAGGCAACAATTACACCATGTTCTCGGCTGGAGTGTTCTACCTGATTTCTATGTGACCATGTTGGTCTCAATTGGGAGGAAAGAAAAGGACAAAACAGAAGCAGTGAGCTCACATCCTCCTAAAGCAGTGAGTGTTTCTCAAACTCCAGCGGGCCTCGGGGCCCCCTGGAGGGCTGGTGAAAACAGAGTGCTGGGTCTCAGCCCAGAGTTTCTGGCTTAGTAATTCGGGGGGAGAGGCAGAGGCCTGGTCATCTGCATTTCTCGTAAGTTCCTGGTGACGCTGCTGCGGTTGGACCCCGCTTGGAGAACCACTGGCCTAAAGATAGAAACTCTGAAATACCTAGCTCTGCTTTAAAATACCCAGCCGTTTGGACATGGAAGCTAGCTGGATGAAAAACAGAGCCATAAATGCAGAGAACAAACTGGCGGCTGCCAGAGGGAAGGAGGAGGGGGAGTCGGGCAAAATGGGTGGAGGGGAGTGGGAGGTCCAGGCTTCCAGTTATGGAATGAATCGGTCACGGAGATGAAAGGCACAGCACGAGGATTGTAGTCAATGATCTCGTAATGGCGTTGCATGGTGGGAAAAAAATCTGGTTGGACAAGAATCTATATAAGACCTAATATATATGTGCCTATTTTAACATATATGCTGAAGGATCCACCCCAGCAGAGCCTAGAATTGTCACATCTCTCTTCTTTAACCTCCTTTATGTGTTCACATCTCCTTAATGTGTCTGTCTGTCTTGTTCTGTACTGTTTTCTCAGCACCCAACACACATAAAAGGGTTTGCCACACGGTGGGTACCCTTGGCCAGAGCGGCCTGGGCCAGAAAAAGAAGGCAAAGCACTCTGAAGACTGACATTTCCTGATCACCATTTTGTTAGGACTTGCCCAGCTGGAGGCAGGAAAAGACTTTTGTTTCCAACTATTTTATTAAATCAATGTCTGAGCACTTGTTGATACAATGTTATGATCAAAGACTGAAACCTGTCCCCCCCCCATCTCCTAAATTCCCCCAACACCCTTAGGAAAACATCTTAAAAACATGTATCTGTTGAAATGGATTCAGCATCATCCCTGGCCTCCTCCCAAGCCCTCGAGAGAACATTCCAGAATGCACAAAGAGGGCAATTGTCCAGACTTTGGGTATTTTCCTCCACACATCACATGCACTTGGGAAATACCCTTGGTGGAACACAGTATCCACTCCTTTTCGGGCTCTGTGGTTGCCTCCTTTTATCCCAAGGTACCTGGAGGCCTGGCAAACTCTGCTTTTATTCCCTGCTCTAGTGTGAGTGAGAAGATTTATATGCCAGCCGCATCATCACCACGGTGTCAGGGCTGCACAGGAAAGAGAAGGCATGAATCTGATGTGTGTTCCCAGAGAGAGACCTTCAGCTCATTACAATTAACAGATTATTTGCAAGACTTCGATGCGGTCAGCTGCCAAAAACAACTTAACAGGAAAAATGCAATACTGATTTGAAGTAGAAAAAAAAAAAATCCCCCTACTCCTAGGCATTGCTGCTCTTTGTATGGGCTTTGTTAGGCTTTATGTTGTCTTAAGGGAAAGTGCAGGTTGCAAATGAATTCTTCCAGGCTGGGAAAGACTGGTGGGGAAGCAGCACTGAACAGCAGGTGTAAACAAACAGGATAGAGGCCTGGATTTTGCATCGTTGTCTAAAACCGAGATGCTTAGAGACTGGGGGGCTATCGGGAGATCTCACTCGCTTTGCCAATTGAGGTTCAGAAAAAAAAGGCTGAGCAGGAGAGTTTCCAAATATCACAGGAAGGCTTCGTTTTACCTGCTTTGAAACTGGAGAAGGAAAAGCTACAAAATCAAGACAAACATCTAATGGGGGAAGACGAGTGTTCAGTGTGTGACGTCCCAAAGGGACCGTAGAGAATTAGAAATGCTATCTCCTCTGCAATCAGATGGGCCAGGGAGGGGGTGGATGAACATGATCATCCCCGTTCACAATGAACTCTTAAGGGACTACAACCCTTTTCAGAGACCAGCACCGAGAAGGGACTCCCAGGGGAGGCTGGGGGAAAGCTAATTCCAAGAGCGAGTTCAAACCGTTGAGATCAGAATGCTTGCCTAACCCTGTTTTAAAAAGACCACACATGGCTGGGTCTAAGGGTGAGGGTTGATCTGCCCACAGCCACAGGTCTTAGCGGTGGTCATCAGACCAGCCTCAGCCCCCAGACCTGACCTAGAGCAGGGTAGTGGGCAGTCTGCACGCCCAGGGGCCAAATGGAAGGACAAAACATCCGATCCACCCTGGGAATCCTGTACTGAAGGAGAAACTAGCTCTGAAACAGACAAGCTCTTGTCGTCCGGGAGATCCGTTCTGCAGCCCTGTCTGCCCCAGAATGAACCAAGGGCAGTGGCCTGGATCTAAAGCAGTGGTGACCTCAAGTCCCTAGATGGCTTGAAATTGTGTCAGGCTCCCAGTACCTGCTAGAAAGACAAGATGAAGAGCAGTGCGGCAGATGGAAGGGAAAGTCGATTTTGATGTGGGAGTGCCGGGTTCTAGTTCTGGACCTGCCTGAACATATGTGGCCCTGGATAGGTTATTTCATCCTCTTCTAAAATGAGGGTGACTAATGACTGTTAAAGTTGCTTTCATCCCTAACATATTATTGTTTTAGAAAGGGAAAATATGAAAACATAACCTTCTCTAGAAGGGATTGGATGGACTGGAGGTAGTGAGCACATCGATGAGTTTTTGGGGTTTTGGGGGGGGAGGTTTTTTTTTTTTTGCTTTTGTTTGTTTTTGCACATCAGTGAGTTTTAAAACCAAATGCTTGCTTCAGCCTACCCTCCCTGGATCCTGAGTTTTGGGGTACAGAAGAGCCACTCCTTCGTTTTACATACAGTGTTAGCTTCTGCAATCAGCATAAGGCGAAAATGCCATATTGTGAAAATAACCCTTGGAAAGCGCTTTAGGAGCGCCTGAGGGGCTCAGTCAGTTAAGCATCTGCCTTCAGCTCCTGTCAGGACCCTGGGGTCCTGGGATTGAGCTCTGAGTCGAGCTCCCTGCTCAGTGGGGAGTCTGCTTCTTCCTCTCCGTCTACCTGTCCCCCCCATCGACTTGTGCTCTCACTCTCTCTCTCTCTCTCAAATGAATAAATAAAAATCTTTTTTAAAAAAGCACTTTAAATTGTCCACAATGAACAGCATAGGTGATTTTTGTATATACACCGCAAACCCACATAGTAATATAAATTTCTATATGTACATATATAAAGTGGTGGAGAATAGTTAATAAAGAGTAGATGTACAATCAAATTTTAAGTATTTCAAATTATATAAGATAAACAGACTGCCTAACATGGAAGAATGTAGTAATGCATACAGTTGAACTCACACAAGTTAAATGCCTGTGGATCTGGTTTATTAAACAGGCTGAACCTGACTGAGTATAAACAGGAAACGGCTGGATTTTTCTTCATTACTGCCTTCAGCCTTGTTACATCAAACCAGCTTCCCTGACTCTTGAAAACATCTTAGATAAATCTCCTGCCTTTTAGACCATTTAAGAACAAGCCCTATTTTGGTATTTAAAACCCAATCTAGGTAAAAAATTCATCTCATATCCAATCCAAAGCTTCTCTCCCTTTCCCCTGGCTCAGGCCTGACCAACCAGGCTCAGAGAACCAAAATACTGGGTAAGAAGTCATAGCAATTCTTTCCAGTCCTCTGTTGCCCAGACACTTGGCTAAGCTGGAACTACATTTCCCAGAATTCCCTCTCGCATAGGGGCCTGGCTCAGGGTGGAGCACAAGAGAAATTTGCACAAGAGGAAATGAAAGGGCCACCATTCTCATGCTCCGAAGGTGGAGCAGGGGGCCAGATACTGCAGCAATTCACATGCATTGCGGGCTCACCTTGTTGGTGCGGGCAGCACCCAGGTCGGAAGCTCCTCCAGCTCCCACTGGGTCTCCTTCTTCTGCTTCCCAAGGGCCTGGATCAGGCATGGCAGCTCTGGGGCCGACCGTGCCAGCTTCTCCCACAGGCCATCCCTGCCGCCGAGTTCCAGTCTGTCCTTGTGTGTTCCAGTTCATCCTCGCTCTTTCCCACTTAACACCCAGTTTCCCTTCCTGACTAGCTGGCCTGGCTGATCTCTAAAGTCATCTGCCCCAATACCAGACATAGAGCGAAGAGTCTTGCATAGAATTCTCCATCGGCTTCCATAGGAAGCGAGGTCTAATCCCTATAATAAATGCACTATACTCTATCATCTGTAGTAATTCTACTCCTCTCATGGAACCCACGCTGATATGCTCCCTCTTCTTGCACACTTCTGCTTGCTTCTCTGGGATAGAGAGGAGATTATTGGAAAGAGGCAACGTCTCACATCAATGGTGCTATTTTAGCTTGCCTCTGTCATGGCGGCCGCCAAAGTGCAAGCTGGTCCATGGGCTGCAGATGCTTGGGGAGTGGGACCTTTGGATAGTCCCCAGGGACCTCTAGGTGACAGTCTTCTGGCTCTGGTGACACACACTCTGGCTGATCAGTTCCGACCCCCTCAGCTTTTCCACCTAAAAGAAATCCTGAAGCCTCTCACTTCTGGAATCCCTTTGCCCCAACACGTCATCCTCTTGGGCACAGTCGCTGAAAGAGGACTCCAGGTACCTTGCCCACCATCCTATTGGCCCCCCAGGAACTGCATCCTGGCCTGCTAAATGGTGGGCATACAAGCCTTCCCGCTCCCCCTACCCTTGGACTGCTCTTGCGGCAGCTCCGGCCAGCCTGTTCCTTCAGACTTCTTCAGGTGAGAAGCAGGCATCAGTCTCTTTGATCCCAAGCACTCCTAAATTCAAAGGGAGGCACGTAACTTTCTCCCAAGAGCTGCATCGCAGTACTCTTCTCGATCCCAAGGAAACCCTAGGAGGGCTGGAGAAAAGCCAAGCACTTGCTGTTCTCTTAAATCCCCTTCTTGAATTTCTAGTCTCATCTTGAGTATGCTGCTTGGGGTTATAGTCTCTGGATGGCTTTCATTAAATTTTAATGACTTTTGAGTATGTTCTTCGGAATATGGGAGTTTTTATCACCTATTATACTTGGCTTTGGATCTCTGGTTCTATTGAATATCTTTATACTATCCCTTCAAACCTCAGCTTTGAGCGAAACCATCCTTAAAATTAATAAGAATGGTTTATTCCATGGTACAAATTTAGGACTCCTAAGGTCTGTCTGCCCAAATATTTTCCCCCCTTTCCTTCTATGATAACTTGGACTCCATCATTAGAGATCCATTCTACCTAATTTGACAGATTAGAATACAGTACATGCTAAGTAAATGCTTATTTAATTAACAATTGTTTAAGAACACAATAATCCTATTTTTGAGAATACAATACTTGAATGCCTTTCCAAATCTCACATTTATCGTTTGTCCTCCTTCACCTCAGTACTTGTTCCCCAAAATTATTTAATTACCTGATGATAATTAAGGTAATTATTAAAAATTATTATTTTTAATAATTATTTGTTTATAATATATAATATATTATATATATTCTAATATAATATTAAAAATTTTAGTTTTTAATAAAATTTTTTTAAAAACTAAAATTTTTTAAAAAACAGGTTTATTGGAGGACTGGGGGCTGATTTCATGGGAAATTTATTTCTTGGGGGAGCTCTGTTTCTCTTAGCTACAGAAACCAGAGAAAGTTCAAGGTGCTGAACTAGATTTAGGCACACAGTATTATTCTTTCACTAATTATTTCTACTACTGATATGGAGGGAGAGAGAATTGTATAAAGATAACATGGACCACAGTAGTGGTTCTCAAACTTGAGTGAGCATCAGAATCACCTGGAAGGTTGTTGAAAACATAGATCCTGAGACCCCACACCCAAAAATTTTGATTCAGTAGATCAGGATACTTTGAGAAACTGAGCTGGGGCTTACAAAGGTAGGCCTGTATGTCTGTCCCCACCCGACTGCCCCCCCACACATGTTCACACATGTGCACGCTCACATGCGTGCGCATGCACGCACGCACATACACACACATGTCAGGCATTTGTTGAGCTTCCTGTCTAACACCACCAGGTCCTTTTTGAGTGTATATGAACTCCCAAAAATCCAGTCCTAACAAGTTTCTTGACTTCACCTCCATTTGTCTGACCCAAACCATTCAATGGCACCCTCCAGGAAGAGTCTACGGATTTGTCTCTTCAGGACAGATTCCCATTAACCACATTTGCCAGTGAGACTAATAGTAAAATAGGATGCCAGATTAGTGATTCACAAAGAAGCATCTGTCCACAGGTGGGGCTGGACACTTGCACTATTGCACTCTTTCCATAGAAGAAATCTGCATAGGAATCAGACTATAATCAACAGGTTGCTGATTAGACATAAATTCAGGTGAGGGCTTTAGGTGGAGGAATCACTGGTAGGTGCCGTGAGGTCAAGAGTGTCTGGGGCATCTATCTACACAATCAGGATCTACTTGCCCCCAGGACCCAATGGGAAAGGGCCACCTCTGCCCTAGACAATGCTTAGAGAAAAACAATTGTCAGCCCAAGGGAAATGACCTTGCCTCTGGTCCATGAGGGGACCAATTTGTCCTCTGGTGGATACAGTTCCTCTTTTGGAGTTGCAAAATAAATATCTGCTGAATTATTAATTACCTTATAATAACTGAAGCCCTTCACTCTGGATATATTATATCGTGGCTTACAGACCTGAGCTCATCTTGTCTCTTCAAGAGGATTTTCCCTCTAAGATTCAAATGGTAATATCATCATCAAATAAAGGATCAGAGGAAAGAGATGTGATCTGTCTTCTGTTCATTGTTAGGGAGCAAATTAAAGTTCTGGCGTATGACAGTTGCGAAGTCCCCGCATCCAAGACATAAAAGGAAGAGAAAATTCTCAGCAGAGAGTGAGAAAGTGAGAGGGTGAGAAAGAAAGGCAAAAGCAACCACTGCTCTCTATGTGGACCCCGTGGCTGTGTGGCTGGAGACAAACACCAGAACCCCTGGAGGACCATCCTGAAACCCTTCGGAGGGCCATCGGAGTCATTAGAGATTGAAAAAATATAGGGCAAGTTACTGGTTTGATTTTGCATTTGGCTTTGGTACTTTTGAAGTTCATCCAAAATGGCATTCCATCACTTCAAAATTATGGTCTGTTATCATTGTCTTCTCAAAATGATAGATTATGCCAGATATTTTGTAAATTTCCCCTTGCAAATTCTTTACAAAATAACTGTCCTTCTAGCAGCGCTTTGGCCTATAAATGTATACCTTACCTATTGCATTTACTAGTGAATTTTCTCTCCTCGCATACGTAACTGACATAATCTATCACCCAGAAAATACAGAACAAAAAATTTACCTTCGGGACCACCCTAGAAATGTCTTGTTTTCTGGCATATAGCGGGAACTAAGACCACCATCCATCTACTGTCAACAGGATCTTTAATCAAGATTTTTTAAGGCTATGGCTACAGACACCATCACCCCCCTCACCCCCTTACCCTCCCAACAGCCAATGCCCAAGCCTGTCACTCTGTGCTAGAAGCTACCACGCAAGAAACAAGCCCTCATTAAGGTACTCAATCAAATACCAATAATAACGTCGGCATCTACTGAGGCATAGCCCAGGGCACAACTCCCACCCCTCTCAACAGCTCTCTTTTGTGAAGACTGATAATGAAAGATCTTCCCTTCTTTGATTCCAAGACTAAAATGATGAGTTAAAGTTCAAGGCCTCCGTATACTTGAGTCATATTCTGCTTTGCCTTTTCAGTAACGAAGGCGCGTCTGTAACTGAAACATGCAAGGGAACAGTTACAAGGGTTTTCTACTCAGCACAGGGATAGAACCTTACTTCTCATTTATACTCTGCCATCATCAACTTTCTGTGCGATGCACACAATTTCCCCTCTCTGGGCCTCTGATTTCACACCTGAAAATACAGGGATTAGCCTGGGTGATCTTTAAGTCTCTTTCCAGCCTAAAAATCTGTGTTTCTAGAAAATAAAGGCTAACACAGAGGACTGGTAATACTAACGGTGGCGTAGCGCTCTGCACTTAATAAAAACATGTAATCCCTTCAACATGAGCTACACCATCTCATTTAATCCTCTCACCAACCGTCTGAGGAATGCATTGCTTACCCGATTATTCTGGCGATCACCAAGGCATAAAACAACATTTTTTAAATATTAACAAATAACATTAGAAGTATTCTCAATATAAAATGATAATAAGCAATACCAAAGATGTTCGTGTTTAAAACCAAAATGATCGTATCGGCATTGCTCAGGGTCGGGAATTCGAGGGGCTCTCTTGGGCTGTGTGGTGCAGGGTCTTTCATGCAGCCGTGGTCAGACAGTGATTGAAGCTGAAACTGTAGGAGGCTGGAGCAGCTGGGGGGCTGACTGAGCATCCGCTCTGTTCATGTACAGTCGATTCTCATTATTGGAGGTAGTTATGTTCTATAAAGTCACTGTGAACACTAAATTAGCAAGAGTTGAACCATTGCTCCTGAGGGAAATGCAGGGTTAGGTTCCTGCAAGCCTCTTGGTCACAATGTTTTCAACAGTTGATCAATACGGAACCTTGTTTTATGTGTGTTTCTACTTAAAGACACCTTATTTGATATATATTGTCGGTTCATTAACATTGAACTCGCAGCCAACAGCTCTGTAACTCATGCTTGATGGAAGCTTATCTTACACATGTGTTTTCTCCAGAAGGCACAGCACAACCTTCTTGCACGTAGGAATGCTAGGCAGCCCTTGAAGGCCATTTGAAACAGCAAATCACCAAACAAAAGCACAAAAATGCCAAACAAACAAACAAACGAAAAACCCGTGGCACTGAGCAGACCACAGAAAGGACAGGAAGGCAGAGCATCGCCTTGTCAGATCCTAGCCGGGAACGTGTGCATGGTGGGACTCAAATTATTTGCCACTATGCACGTGTCCCCAAATGACCACAAGAGTGCTGCAATATTGATGTGGGGTTACACATAAACTTTGGCAAGTGAGGAGATTCACCAGTGTGAATTTCACAAATAGCGAGGATCGACGGTACTTTCGGAGCTTCTCAGTACGGTTTCTCAATGAGTTCACGTCGGCTTCCACACAGCCTGCTGGGTTCCAGGCAGCCAGACCACTGAGATGGCAGCTCATGGCTCCAGTGTGAGCTCCAGCAAGCAAGGCAAAAACTGCATCACCTTCTCCAACCTACCCTCTGAAGTCAGGTGGCATTATTGCCACTGCATTCGCTCGGTTGCCAGCGAGTCACACAGCTCTCCAGATTCAAAGGCAAGGGACATAGAGCCCACCTGCCGAGAAAAGAATGTGGGGTGGGAGAAATTGCTGTGGCCATCTTTAGAAAGTGTAATCTGTGATACCCATTCTACAGATGAGGAAACGGAGGCGGGCAAAGTTAAATAACTTCATCAGTGTCACCCAAAGCCTGTGCCCTAACTCCTCCACATCCCGCTCACGGAGCATCCATTTGGTTTATAATCTATGGTTTCAACACAGTGCAAACAACAACTCGAGATCAGCGGTGCAGCTGAGCAAAGAGCTTGATGAAACAGATGGAATTTTAGGAGGAACCTGTAGAAGGAAAAGGAAGTTGCTTGGCAACTGCTGTTGGGGAGATTGATCAAAGCATGAACTTAAATATGAGGAAGTCAAGGAAAACAGAATAAAGGTCAAGCAAAGCAAGGATTTAGCTAAGACACAGTATGAATAAGAGATAAAAGAGAAATGATGAGTTCTGAGACCTAGGAAAGCACATAGATACAGAGCCACGGTGACAGAAATGTGGTAGGACTTGGATGCCGGAGGTGGTGCCCACACCCACAGGTGAGCTGGTCAGCATGGAATGACCTTCAGCACGTTCTGAAAATTCTATCACAGGACAAGCTCCCATGTTTATCCATCATTTGAGAGAGACAGTCTGGATCTGTGGCCCCCCAGAATAAACTAGGAAACTAAAATTGGTGATACAGAACTTGGGGTCTACCAGAAACACGTGACCCATGGAGCCTTTGCCTATAAAATGGGGGAAGGGAGGTACCTACTTCTTGGGGAAAGAGAAGTTAAACAAGCAAGCACTGTGTTCTCCAAGGACGACTTACCCCCAGCCTGTTGATGATCACTGACTTCATTACAACAGTTAACAGTGATAATCCCTGGTAGAATTCCTCGCAAGAAAATGATTACTTGAATATTCCAATGATACCACCATTTGGGACACTCAGATGTAGGTTTGTCCCAACCAAGTGTCTCAGCATGAAGGAGCGTCACCCACTTTCCGTGGAAACCTGGAAACACAGAACCTCTGATGGCTCCATAAAGGCCATCCTCCTAATGATGGTGATTCTCCCTGAGTCTCAGAGCTCCCACTGCTCTTATTGGCTGACCAATATTCATTTTCTTCTTGTTGATGGTTATAGGTTTCTACTGCCGTGCAACAACTTACCAAATTTGGGGGCTTAAAAAAAACAACAGTTTGACTTTGATGATTTTGTGGGTCAGTAATTCAGGAAGGGCTTGTCTGAGCAGTACTTGTTTGGAGTCTCTTATGTAGTTGCAGTCAGATGCCAGCTGAGGCTTCAGTTATCCGAAGGCTCGAATGGGCTGGATATTCAAGATGGCACATGCATATGGCAGGCATTGATGCCAGCTGTTGGCTGGGAGCTCAGCTGGAACCAAAGACCAGAGCTCTCACACGAGGCCTCTCCAGGATGGCAATCTCAAGATGGCCAGACCTCTACTATAGTGTCTGGCTTCTTCTAGAGTGTCCCAAGAGAGCCAATGGGGGGCTGCAAGGCCTTGTATGTCCTAGTTTGGAAGTCCCTTCTACCATACTCTATTAATCGACACAATCACAAGCGATCAGATTCAAGGAGAGAAGCATAGACCTCATCTCTTGATAGGAGGAGTATTGAAGAATTTGGAGGCCATATTTTAAAACTGCCTGTTATAGGTAAATTGTGTTCCCCAGAAGGTGTGAAGATCCTAACTCCCAGTACCTGTGAATGTAGAGTCTTTGCAGATGATCAAGTTAAAATGAGGTCATTAGAGTGGGCCCGATCCACCTAATCCAATATGACTGGTATCCTCATGAAAAGGGGAAATCTGGATACAGACATGCACCCAGGGAAGACACCACATGAAGATGCAGACAGAGGTCAGGGGGATGCCAAAGAACAAGGCAAGAAATCCAAAGATTGCCAAGAAACCACTAGAAGCTACAAGAGAAGCATAGAGCAGATTCCCCTCACGGCTCTCAAAAGGAATCCACCCTGCCAACACCTTCATCTTGGACTTCTGGCCTCCAGAACTTTGAGACATAAAATTTCTGTGGTTTAAGCCACCCAGTTTGTGGTGTTCTGTTATGGCAGCCCTAGGAAACTAATAAGCTCTCATACAGACTAAAAGAAGCCTGATTTTGTTTAAGAGGACCAGAAGCCCAGGTGAGAACACACACCTTCTCAGACTCCCTTGCTGCTTAGAGATAGCCATATAATACTGATCTGCCAGGCATTTCTGGGAAAGTCTTGCTTACCTCTTTCTCCATGTCTCCTTCTTACTGCCTATAGTGTGGAGGTGAGGTGTAGGAATGGATCGGCCATCTTGCAACCATAAGGACACAAGCAGATCTGGAAGCTAGAAAGAACTTGAGTCCCTGAGGGAAGTCCTCTCAGTCCCACAAACAGGCCACCATTGGCAGAGCATCTTTTGTGCCCCAGGCACCATGCTAGATGCTAGGGAAAGTCTCCCCTACCTGCCTCTAACGATCTGTCCTTAATCTCGGTGGCAGATCATTTAAACTTAATGAGATAAAAACAGCCATAAGGTATGGATGTGATGGTATGGACTCCCAGAGGGAAGCCTCCTACCCATCCTGCCAGGAGAGCTTCCTGGAGCTCCCCTCTGGGAGAGACCCAAGGGATGTATGGCCTTAAAAATCTCTATCAGCCCCTTTGGAGCTGAGAGCCAGGGGAACGTTCTCCTCTCCCTTGACAAGAAACACAACTTCCTGGGGTATCAGGTGGTAGGACCAGGGCTCTCTGAAGCAGTTCTCAAGGCAGCCACTACCTCAGGACTCCTAGCAACTGGGGCCTCCCAGGCTGTCCTGGGAGACACCTCAGGCTGCCGCAGAGTACCCAAGCTTCCACTGTTCACAAGAGGGCTAATCAACGGAGACCTGAAAGAAGCCACACCACGGATAAAAGCGAGTGGGCCCGGAACCCACTAACTTCCTTAAGTTTCCTTAAGTTTCGACATCCTCCAATCAACCCATTTCTCATCATCACCAGAACCCTGAGTCAGAAGCCACAGTTGTAGCAGCAACATGGCTTCCAGGTTTTTCCACAGAAAACTAGGACACTAGGTTTCCTGCTGAACTAGTCTGGCTTTCCTCATGCCACGGGTAACCCAGTCAGATCATCAGTATGGCCCTAAGGACTCTGACAGAAGAAGTCACTTGAGAAAGCTCTCAGCCCTTCCTAAACTTCCACCAGTCCAAAGATGTCTTTGCCCTCCATGACCCAGGCAAATGTGTATGACTCCTTTCAAAGGCAGCAGCTTACCAGAGCCCATGGAAGAGCTCTGTTCGTCACTTCACTTCCATAACCCTCACTTCCCTCTGAGAATAATTATAAATGAGGCCCTCAAAACAGCAGAAGAAGGACAAACATGGGTCTCCATGGTCCCTTGGCCAATGAATGCAAAGATACTGAAGGCCAAGTAGGTCCAAATGTCAGCCATACAGACTCGTCTTCAAATCTCTAGCTTTATGGCCTTGCACCAGTTGCCAAAACTCTCTGAGCCGCGTTTATAAAATGAAGGGCTAATACTTACCACTATGGTTGTTGAGGGCGTTAGACAAGAAAATGTAGGCACAAGTGTCCAGCCCCCTACCTGGCATGTGGCAGGAGGTCCTCAACAACCAGCGGACTCCTTTCCTCCTTCCTTTGTCATGTTGTGGTTTGCAAAGTCTTCTGGGAGAAAAAGCAATGAGGGATTGGGGGTGCCCTTCTGTGCCCCTTGAAGAGTGAGGTTCATGTCGTCTCTTTATTATGCCCCCATGGCACCTTCCATGGTGCTCCCCCCAATGGTACGTACCCGGCGACACCATAATAAAGGAGGTAAGAAGAATGAGGGGAGAAGTGAAGGGAAGAACACGAAAGAGATGGTCTCATCAAAATGCCATTTGCTGTTAAATGAATATTTTTGAAGCAAGGATAAAACCAGGGGTGCAGTGAACTGACAATAAAAGCCAGCTCTCCCTGGCATTAACAAGCCCAACATTTCCCCCACAGGCAGAGTTGGTGTGGAAGGGTTCAGCATCCCCCAGACTTGGAAAGGAAACAGAGCAGAGGGCAGCCTCAGGTGTACTGGCAAGGGAACCTTGACCTCACCCACACCCACCCCATCCAAACCCTCGGGGAGCCCAACTGGGTCTTCCTCTGCTAGCCTTCTCCACTCTCTGTCGTTTAAAAAAAACTTTGGGGGGACACCTGGGTGGCTCAGTTGGTTAAGAGTCCGACTCTTGATCTCAGTTAAGGTCTTGATTTCAGCGTGGTGAGTTCAAGCCCCATGTTAGGCTCCATGCTGGGCGTGGAGCATACTTAAAAAACTTTTCTTCCAACATATATCCCATTTATTTTTTAAACTTTGACACATAAATAGTTAAACTAGGTTGTATAAACTTTTCCACTTTTATTGAGATATCATTGACATATGTCATTGTTACTAGTTTAAGGCATACACCATCATGATTTGGTATATGTATATGTTGCTAAATGATTACCACAATAACTTTAGCTAATATCCATCACCAAACATGGTTACAGACTTTTTTCTTATGATGAGAGCTTTTAAGACCTATACTCTTAACAACTTTCAAGTATACAACATAGTATTGTTAACTATAGTGATCATGTTGTACATCATATCCCCAGGACTCGTCTGTCTTATAACTGGACATTTGTACCTCTTGACCACCTTCATCCCCCACTCTTTCTTATCTTGACACCCTCTCTTCTCACTGTCACCACCAGCATCTCAGGTCTCCCCATTTTGTCTTCCCACCCACCCTAGAACTCCTCTGTCCAGGCCATTCTACCAGTCTCCCGCCCCTGCCTTCTCGGATTCATTATCTTAATGGCAGACATTGACCTTCCAAAAGATACAAATCATGTAAACCAGTCACATTTTATAAGATTTTTACAAATAACACACCTAATGTATAATCATCATAGAAAAATTTGATAAACCAAACATGAACACCCTCAAATTTTTCCTAGTACCACTCCCCCCAGAGATAAAGAAGCCAAGGCATGGGAAGGCTCAATGACCTTTGCAGGAATGCTCAGCCCCTGTATGAAGCGGTAGATCCAAGATTCAGTCTGAAGCGGCCTCCTCTAGAGCTGTGTCCCTAACCATTACACTATCCCACCTCTGAGATGGAAACAAGATTTACAAAAGAGTTTGGGGTCAAATCATGGATCATGGCTCAAACGCCATCATCAGAAATTGTTATCTTGTTACGTTTGCATAAAAACTCATTTTAGATTCAGGGGGAGGGTGTGGTAAAGCCAACACTCTTACAGGAGACAATGACTCAACTCTTTGGAGGATAATATAGTATTATAAATTCAAAGGCTGAGAAAGGGCTTTTTGGTTCATTGATCTCATATTGTTTATATTCAGAAAATAATTGGAGAAATTTATAAGGACATATGTGTATGATTGCTCGTGGCCACAAAATTTCAAATAGTGAGGGAATAAAGGTCCTAACCTAAACTAACCTAAATATTCACAGTCCTCTGCATGTTCTAGACACTTCCATACCTCCACATTAGCACCTTGCTGGTGCCTCAGCCTGCAATGCCTTTGTCCCACTTCCCCCTGTAGGTCTAGATTGCTTTGCCCGTGCAGCTGGCATCTCTCATTCTTCCTTCTTATGAGTTTTATCAGTGCCTGGCTCTCGCCCTAGGCAGTTTCTGCCCTCACGCAGGCCTCTGTGTCTAACTTGTCCCATCCCGCGGTGCCTGGCACACAGGGAGTACTCACTGATACTAAATTGAATTGCCCGTGCAATTCGATTTTACAGAACGTTATGATTTAGAAAGCACATTCAAGGATATTTACCTTTGATTTTTAAGACATTTAAAAGCATCAGAATAATAAAAGAGCCATTAAAATTATTTTTTCGGGCAGCAGAAGTAAATATTTTTGTTCCCATTTTAGAGATAAGGAAATTGAGGCTCAGAATGGACTTTTCCAAAGACCACACAGCCAGTGGGGCATAGATGCAGGTCTAACCTCGGTCTTCTGACTTGAACGCAATGATGCCTCCACAACACCAAGAAAGGGGGAATGGGGCTGGGGCAGCCCCATAGCAGATGCCCGGCCACAGTTACTGTGGGGAGACTTGATGTCACCCGAGGGAATGGAAAGGGATCTCCTAAGGAGCCAGAGCTCCTGAGATTAAGTATTTTCTCCAACTCCCATCTTATCTTTTCTCCTCATACAACATTTCAGGGCTGGTTCCAAACCCAGATTTATCCCCATCCCATACATCTAGCCTCAATCTTTGAAACTGGCTTGAAGGGGCCTAACTCGTTGCTCAGGTTCTTAAAACCAACCAACCCCCGTCTTCTACAATGGGCCACCCCTTAGCACCAATATCAGTTTGCTTTCTCTAGCCCTCCCACCTGACTCTAGCCCAAGCCTAAGCCTGAGCTGTGATTCTTCACTAGAGAGACACCAAGAAAGCAGAATCTCTTTCCTCCAGGCTGAAGGACAGATCTCACCCTGCGCCAATTCAGGACCTCTCTGATCAGCTCCCCAAAGCATCCCTATGCTGATATGCCTTGGAGGGCTGCTCCAATTGCTTTCTAAATAAACCCTGGCACCTTGTCCAAGGGCCTGCCCAACCACTCTGCTTTGTAGAGTGCAAACTAAAATATGAGAAGAAGACTTTCCCTCCTGCATGCAAGAGGGTTTCAAGGGGGACACCTGGGTGGCTCGGTTGGTTAAGCGGCTGCCTTCGGCTCGGGTCGTGATCCCAGGGTCCTGGGATCGAGTCCCACATTGGGCTCCTTGCTCGGCAGGGAGCCTGCTTCTCCCTCTGCCTCTGCCTGCCATTCTGCCTGCTTGTGTTTTCTCTCTCTCTCTCTGACAAATAAATAAATAAAATCTTTAAAAAAAAAAAAAAAGAGGGTTTCAAGGGACTCAATTTTCAGACGAAAATCTGCCCAAGGACATGCCTAAGGAAATGCAGACCCATCTTTCCTACCTCCCTTTTTGCAACTGCCCTCCTACACTCCACTAAAAAAAAGGCCAACCTCTCATCCTTCCAGAACCTTCCACAGGTGCACTGCCCCAGGCAGTAAAAATGTCTTAGGCATCAAGCAGAGGGTCAATTTCAAATTTGGGGCTATTGTTGACAAAGTAAATAACTCTAATCATTTAGTAAGGAATCTTATTGCAAGCCAGGTGGTGTCTAATTGTCTGCTTTCACCAAAGTTGCAGGAAGACCTACTAGAGTTACCAGCTGATAATCCGAAGTGATTTCTGAGACTAGTTTACTACCACAGGATCCTTGGCAGAGGATGCAGAAGTTTAGAGAACCAAACAACGTTGGTAAATAAAATTCTTTCTACTCTGATCTGCATATATCTGTGAACAAGATTTCTAGGCACTTCCATGGGAACATAGTTGATTGTGAACCCTGGTTTTTTCTGGTGATAAGTAACATTCATTCACAGATATATCATGTAAAGAGACGCATTTCCAGGGCACCTGGGTGGCTCAGTCAGTTGAGTGCCTGACTCTTGGTTTCAGCACAGGTCGTGATCTCAGGGTCGTGGGATTGTTTTGGGCTCTATACTGAGTGTGGAACCTGCTTGGGATTCTCTCTCTCCCCCTTCTCCCACTCACCTCTTGCTTATGCATGTGCAAGTGCTCTCTCTCTCTAAAAAAAAAAGAGAGAGAGAGATGCATTCTCCCCAAATTTTACTTTTATGCTTAGTAATTTACATTTTACTTATCAAAATTTGATACCTATTTCTGTTGTTTTGATCAATTTGGTGCCAATCATATTGTAATGCTAACTTCATCAAGAAGAGATGTTAACACTTAGAGTCTTACTGACCATAACTTATTCTCTGTAACATGAACATCTCCCCCCGAATCTAGGCATGTTTATCCAGTTGTCAGTTTGATACTTCTACTGGATGGGTAATAGGTATCTCAAACTTACCATGTCCAAAATCATACTTCTGATATTCCTTCTCAAACCAGCTCTTCCCGCAGCTTTCCACAGCCAAGTTATGGTGCTCTTACCCTTTTTCCTGCTCAGGTCAAAACCTTAGGGTTGTCCTTGACCCCTGAGGCGGCCATGAGAATGTGCCTCACAGACCTCCTCTACAGGGAGTGTAATTGCAAGCCCCACATGCTGTGCTTGAATCCAAGATTGCATTTGCATTGAGGCCACCCCCTCCACAGACTGCTCCCCACCAATAATGGAGTGTGGCAGG
This sequence comes from Potos flavus, assembly GCA_028534135.1. NCBI lineage: Eukaryota > Metazoa > Chordata > Mammalia > Carnivora > Procyonidae > Potos > Potos flavus. The sequence continues at coordinate 70,910,044 of CM052901.1, forward strand.
AATACTGAGTCAGACCCATTCCTGGGAGACATAAGACTCCTTTGTTGGCCAATTTCAGCTCAAGAACTCTCCAAGGACTTTGCCAAACCTTCCTTAGACTGCGTGGTAGCCTTGGACCTCCATCCAACCTTCTCTCCCTCTCCCCTCCATCCAGGGTCAGACTTCCATCACGGTCTGATAGCTGGCCCAGCTTTCCCTGGTTCCTTCCCGATTTCCTTTCACACCAGAAGTAATGCGAATACAGTTCTTCCATGTTTGATTCCATCTGGGGATACACTTCTCAGAAGACACAGATTAACACAACTCTTCTCTTCCTCTCATACCTCACATCCAATCAGCAAACCCTGTCAGCTCTCTTCAAACTATAAGTGGGGTCCAGCCTCTTTTACCTTGGTTCAAGTCATCATTGTCTCTCTCTCGGATTATGGCAGCAGCCTCCTGTCTCAGTTGGCATAGTGCATTAAAGATGGCCATAAATTCATTGTGCTCCTTTCTACCGCCTCGAATCTGGCATTGGCCTCTGACTGTTTTAGCTAATTGCACGTAGAAGAAACGATGCTGTGCCCAGTCTGGACCTAGGCAGCTTCTGCTTCCTGCCCCTTGGAACCCAGCCTCCATGCTGTGTGGAAGCCCTAACAGCCCACTTGGAGGAGAATCAAATCCCCGGCCGACAGCCCCAGCTGAGCGCCGAGACAAGAGCTAGCACCAAGTTGCCAGCCATATGAGTGAGCCATCTTGGAAGCGAATCCTCCAGCCCCGGCTACCCTAGCCGATGCCACATGGGGCGAAGATGAGCTATGCCTGCCAAGCCTTGCCTAAATTATAAAATCATGAGCAAATAAATGATTATGGTTGTTTTAAGCCATTACATTTTAGGGGTGGTTTTTGACACAGTGATAAATAACTGAAAGAGCCAGGGCCCCAAGAGGAAATAGATGGCATGCTGAGGGTGGCTAAAGAGAGTTTAATTAAGGGGCTGTTTGCAAAGGTGTGGCCAGGGTTAAGAGATGATGAAGCACCGTGGACTCACATGAAAGGGATGCCCTGTCCACGTCTAGCCCTAAAGGAACAATGGGAGAGGACAGTTACCAGAACCCTAAAAGGGTAGCTATAGGGGGAACACCATTACCTGACGGAGTTATGGCCCTGGGTAGAGGGTCACAGCCAACCTGCAGTGACTCAGTATGGAGGGAACCAGTGGAACAAATGGAATAAATGCCCCAGTCTCATTCCCTTCTCACCCTCTCATCTCCCATTGGTCCCCACTAGCTGAACCTACTAGAAGCCAGAGAGCAAACAACCAACTGATGTAATCCATAGAGGTCAGCCTCCCAGAGTGCAACGGAGGGTGGAGAAAAGTGGAGAGTAGATCTGAAGAGCAAATAAAAGATACCCAGCACCCTCCCTAACAGCTGTCCCTGCTTTGGCCCATACCCCCTTGCAGGCTATTTTCAATATGGCAGCCACAAAGTCTTGTTAAGATAAGTCAGATGACATAACTTCTTTGTTCAAAATCCTCCACAGTTTGTCAAAGCTGAAAGTCCTTAAAATATCTTACAAGATCCTACATAATCTTACTACCCATGACCTCTGAGCTCATCTCCAGGGGCCCCCACTCTCCATCTCCTGGCTCCAACCAGGCTGGCCCTCTTGCCCTTCTCCGAATGCAACAGTCCAGCCTCAGGGTATTTGCACCAGCTACTCCCTCGGTCTAACATGCTCCTTCCCTCATATTCACATAGCTGGTCTAACATGCTCCTTTCCTCTACTTCCTTCCTTCGGCTCTTGTGCAAAACTCACCTTTTCAGGGAGACAACCCTATAAAAAATGCCAGCACCGCCTCCTACCTGACTTCAACTATCTCCTTGCCTTGCTCAGTTTCTCTTCTTGCCATAAAGTAAGTTCCATGAGAGCAGAGACTTTTGTGTTTTGTTTGCTAGAACAGCATCTAGAACAATGTCTGGCACATAATGAGCACTCAATAAATATTTGTTTAATAAATGAATGAAAGGACAAAGAAAAAGCGACATGTAATTTTTGTGCGTGCGTGTGTGTGCGGGAAAATGTAATAGAGTGAGAAATAAAAATCTTTCAAGCGTGAAGTATATTACAACAGTTTCTTGGGGAGAAGAGAAAGAAAATTCAAGTTCAAAGAGAAAAAGGAATGATATAAAATTTCTCTCTATTAAGGAAGAGCTTGTGCACGTATTTTTTTTTAATGGATGTTCATGAGCAGCAAATGGCTACGGTATTTGGATTCCACTTCCAAGCGTGACATAACAATTTGATTTTAAAATGACAATATTTGCAACATGCTGGAAATTAAATCCTTTGCAACTCTTTAAATTTATGATTAAAAATATTTCAGAAGTTAATGTCAAAATAGGTGAAGGGGCTTCACAGCTTAACAAAAATAATTTAGGGGCTACTCAAACAAAAGTGTTTGAAGACCAGTGCTCTTGTATATATTTAAAAAGCTCTGGCCTAGGAACTAGAAAATCTTACTTCCTATCTTGGCTTTGCCTCTAACTAGCTATGTGACCTTGGAAAAGTCACTTCACCTCTCTGGGTCTCAGTTGTCTCATCTGTGAAATTAAAGAATGAGAGAACATGAAATCCAAAATCACTTCCAATTCTACAACCCTCTGCTCTGCGACCTCAAAAAATTGGTTTTCTGTCTCTTTACAATTTTTATTTCTTCTTGAGAATCTCTTCCTCTCTTTTGCTCCTGCTTCCATGGCCACAGGTCCACCCCAGTCCTTGTGGACTGGGGAGTGAATACAAATCAAGGCTCCCAGCCTGCAGCAGGCCCCCTCTTCTCCACCCATGAGAAGACATGCATGCATGAACACAGGCAGCTCAGCTCAGCCTGCACATCCAAGGTCCCTGCGCTGTCCCCACACCTGCAGACCATCACCCTCAGACTTGGGGGTAGAGCCCTGTTGACTTGGTCCATTCGGCTGGCTATAACAGAATACTATAGACTAGGTGGCTTATAAACAACATGAATTCATTTCTTACAGTTCTGAAGGCTGGGAAGTCCAAGATAAAGGCACTGGCAGATTTGGTGTCTGGTGAGAGTCCGCTTCCTGGTTCACAGACGGCCATCTTATCAGTATCTCAGATGGTGGAAGGGTCCAGGGCTCTCACTGAGGCCTCTTTTAGAAGGTACTAATCCCTTTCATGAGGGCTCCACTCTCAGGACCTAATCACTGCCCAAAAGTCCCAGCTCCAAATACACTGAGGATTAAGTTTCAACATATGAACTTGGGAGGGACACAAACAGTCTATAGCAACTGTCCACCTGCAGAAGAACTGATCCAGGAGGAAGGCCTGTGCAGGCTTGGCAGTAGACTCAGGGCCATTTGACCAGGGGATTGTCTGGTTCTGGGTACCTAGGCAAGGTTCCAGTTGGTCATGTGTCCTTGGCCCCACAGGCATTTCCCCTCATGGGAAAGGGCACGTCTGGAGAAAGGCCAAAGGGAGGTCCTCTAAAGCCCAGGGCCCAGGGAGGGGTCCTAGTTGCCCAGGGCTCAAACGGTCCTGTATGGCCTTAACCTTTGCTGAATGATTGCCCATCAGGATCAGTGGATAAACATATGTGCATATGCACACAAGGCTATACTACAAGGCCAGAAAAAGAGATAAAAAGAGATATACTGATATACAAAACGTGATGAATCTCTGATGCTAGGCTAAGCAAAAGAAACCAGAAACAAAGGAGTACAAACTGTATGACTTCATTTATATGAAATTCTAGAACAGTCAGATTCCATAGAGAGAGAAAGCAGGTCAGTGGTTACTTAGGGTTGGGAGTAGGGGAATTGGCCACAAAGAAGCACAAGAGAACTTTCTGGGATGATGAGACTGCTTCACAGTTTGATTATCATGGTGGTTTCACAGATGTATACATTTGTCAAAACTCATCAAACTTAAAATGGGTTCATTTCATTATATGTAAATTATTCTTCAATGAAGTTGATTTATGAAGAAAAACAATAAGAACAAAAGGACTGCCTAGCAGAACTAACATTTGTCAATAAGCATATAGTCTACATCATGTTATGATTTCTCTTGTCCTATCCTGATAGAATGCTCCTTAAATCTATACACACATGTTCTTAGATAAATAGGTATGTGTGGATGTATGGGGGAGGGGACTGTTAACCATCAGTCAAACTTAACTGACTCTGAACCCCAAACTTTTCCCTTGACCCTAGTCTATCTTCATTTTGGAATCAAAATCCCCCCATGGAAGGCAGTGTCGAATGGGGGTTTTTTGTTCGTTTTGGGGTTTTGGGGTTGTTTTTGTTTCTTTTTGAAGATTTATTTATTTATTTTAGAGAGAGAGAGAGAGAGAGAGAGAGAAGCAGACTCCCAGCTGAGTGCAGAGCCCATTGTGGGGCTTGATCTCACAACCCTGAGATCATGACCCCGAGATCATAACCTGAGCCGAAATCAGGAGTTGGACACTCAGCCGACTGAGCCACCTAGATGTCCCACAATGTAGAATGTTACAAGTGGTGAATCCAACAGCCCTCGGGTCAAGTCCCAGGCCTGCCACTTATGAGCCTTCAGCCCTATGGGGTAGTCAGAGCAGGAGCCAAACACAAGAGCTTACATCATCCTCACCCAAACATCATGACATAGGTGGCTTCGACCATCACCATTCTTTTTGCACTAATAAAATTTAGTGAGAAACCTAAGGCTAAGATCCCACACCTAAGAAGCCAGACGCCAGGATCTGAATCCACATCCCTTAAGCTCTATCTTTTAATGCTCCTCCAGAACATGTTACTTAATTTCTGAATCGAGAGTGCCCTTCTTCCTAAAGCTGGAATAACACTGCTTATATTTTAGGATCATTGCGAAAAGCCAAACAAGGTGCCTTGTGTCATTGATGTGGTCAATAAATTTCAGCAATCTAGTGTTCTGGCCACAGAATTTCCAACCATTTACAGTGTTTGGATCCAATACCAACATCATTACTTCCTGCTCATCTTTCTTCTGGCAGGCGCTCCAGTGTAGGAAACTAGGGATCATTCCCAGAGGGCTCTGAAGTGACTGGAAATTTCATGATAGCAACTAACCAACATTTAGTCGACCTGAGAATGTCCATGCAATTTGCTGTTTGAAGCCAGTTGAAGGAATCCTTCCGTTCCATGAGCCAAGACACTAAACTGTGAAAGCTCTTGAGAAGCATACTTAAGTTCAAACAGAAGTTTAGATGCTTCATTTAAGGTTCCTCTTCTTGTGGTCCCTCAACCTTTGCAAAAGAATACCCCCCAATTGCAAAGCCCCCATACATGGACACTATCCCTGCTAATAAGTACCAAAGGATTCTAGGGGTGTGTTCTTTTCTAATACAGTTGTGCTGTCTTACTTCCAAAAAAAAAAAAAAAGGCATCCAAGAGCCCTGTGCCTTCACTTCATGCTCCAAGAAATAAGGGGAACTGTACTGATTCCATGTACAGGAAAAAAAAATTGATATCTAAATAAGAGGTTATGTGGCTACAAATGCATGCACCACATGGGACGTCCCTGCTGGGCATCACATCATCACTATGAGATCAACAGAGGAGGGCAACAGAAGCATTCCTAGCACCATTCCTGGCACATAATAGGAGCTCTACGCACATTAGTGCCCAGCCCCTCTCTGGGGTTTGAGCGGGCAGGATTTTCTCAGAAGTCCCAGACTCTCTTCTTTATTGTAGCAACTGAATCACCAGGGGATGCATCTACCTTAACTTCTGGGAAAACAGGGCAAGAAAAATTGCAATGGAGGTGCCGCCATGTCTGGGCTTAAATGCCCATTGGCCCATCACAGGAAGCAGAGTAAAGGAGGGCTTTCCTGGAGGCTAATTAACAGATGACTGTAGTCATCTGAGACTCAAGAGAATAAAAACAAACCACCAGCTGTCACTGATCCTTTTCATCTCCTTTGGAAACAGTGTAGCTGGGGGAGGACATTCCCAGCAATGGCTGCCAATAGTCTCCAGAATGGTTACTGAGGACCAATCTGGCCTTTAAGTAATCAGATATTAGATAGAATCTGCATCCTGTGGTTCCCTCCACCCAAAAGCTCACCTCTAGTGCAAGAGAGATGACCACTGTCTCCTCTCCATGCAAGGCTCTGCTCAAAGATAAAGTAATCTTTTCCTGATTGGCCAACCCTTCCTTCAGTTCAGTGTATTAGGGGAGACTCAGATCCAAGCTGGGCTATGGTCTCTTGACCAAAACTTGGGAGTGGGACTCAGCTGGTTCAGTACTAGCTAGGGATGATGGACGTATAAGGTGATACAAAATTTGGGGCTGAAGACATAATTTGGGGGTGCCATGTTTGGCCCATGTGATCAGAGATACAGAAAAAGCCATTCAACCTGAAAGAGAGAAAAATGCTGCAGAGCTGTAGAAAGAAGCAAGGAGAAAATACAAATAACCCAGAGGAGAAAGAGGAGGGGGTCTTGGGTGGCTCTTTAGGGAGCCCTGCTGCATTCACCCCTTTTTGACTCAAGCTGACTTAAGTCATAGACAACTCCCCTTTTATCAGTTCTGAATATTCTGATCCTTATGGATTCACTCCTCTAGCTGAAATGTTAGACAACTGATGGCTCATGAAAAGACACCACATTGAATCTTCTTATTGGTCCCTGGCACATTCACATGAATGACTTTGTCAGAATCTTTCCCAAAGGCAAGTTTTGATATGGAGATTAGTGAGGGGAATCCAAGGGTGGGTCCTTGGAGAGGCAAAGTACCCTCCAACCAAGAAGGTGGAAGAGCGCAGAAATGCTGTGGGCCAGCCAACCCGGCCAGCCACTTTGACTGATGGCCAAACCCAGTCCAGCGCCTACTGGTGCTGGGCTCTCCAGCCTTTCTCCATTCTCCCTCACCCCATCTTCTTCCTCTTCCTCTCTCACCTGGACCTTACCTCAGCCTCATAACTGGCTTCCCATGCTCTAGCTTCACCCAGTCTACACCCTCCTGCCATTGTCAATGCATTCCCTTGGTTAGTTGTCTATTCCTTTACAGACTATCTCCTCCATTGGGATGTCCACTCATGAGAGCCAGGGATTTAGCTGTCTTACTCACCAAGGAGATTTAACCACTCCTAATGCAGAGTTTCCAAAGCTTGCTGCCTGTGCCCTCTCACCACTCTTTTTATAATGTTTTCTGTGGTTTGAGCTGGTACTCATGCTGGTTTCCCCCTTCCCATGGACACTTGGCAAGGCCATGGACAGGGACTGATTTATCTTAGAGACTCCAATTCCATGGAGAGTCAGATCTTTTAAAATGCTGGCTGGGTGGAGCAATTGGGTGGACAAATAGAAGAATGGAGAGAAAGAGAGAGAGCGAAGGAGTGTCAAGGCCAGAGGAGATGGTTGCCATTACTATGGCTGTCTAATAAAACAATCCCAAAACTTATTGGCATAAGATAATAACTTATTAGGACCACAGAAATGTCAAAGGGGAATTTGAGTCAGGAACTGGGGAAGGGCTTGGCTGGACAGCTCTCATCTGGTGTCTGCCATGTGGTGGCAGGTAGATGCCAGCTGGGGTTGCAGTCATCTGAAGCCTCCCCTGGGCTGGACATCCAAGATGGCCGTTCGCATGGTTGACAATTGATACCGGCCATTGGAAGGGAGCTTGTCTGAGACTCACGTGTAACACCTCCTCATGGCGCCCAGATGCGCCTTGGGCTTGGCTTCCTCACAGTAAGACCCCCATGGTGTGACCCAACTACTTAAACTACCTCAGGACCTTAAGACTCTTCTGGTCTACCTCCTAGAGTTGTGGGAGAGAAAATGGAGGTTCAGAGAATTGACATGGCTTACTCGCACCAAATGAGTGGTAGAGCTAAGGCCGCAACCAGAGCCTTTTCACCCAACCAAGCTAGTTCAGCCTTCGTCTACCTCATTACATTGGGGAGGCCTCTATTAAGTGACAATGTTCTCACTTTTAAACAACTAAAACCAACTTTGCCAAAATTAGCAGCAACAACAAAAGGTGGAGTGAAAGGTAATAGAAAAATTCTTCACCTATCTTACAGAATCAAATGCAGTGTGAGCCGCCCAGATGAGGTAGACCTAGGGCCCTTGGGAGAAGGCATTAACAAAGTTTCTTACTAAAGAGCTATGATCAACTGGGACTCAGTGTTCAGCAAAGGGAAAACACTGAGCCATGGGTCACGGAGGATTTGAAAAATGCATCCTCGTCCCCACTGGAGACTTGAGATACAAGCCTGACAGATACCACATGAGGAAGGAGAAGCTTGTCTCATGTCCCTAGTGACCACAGCACTGTGATTGTTGGGCTGCAAATAGTTGAGGATGGCTCAATGTGTCCCAAAGTCCGTAAGTCCCAGCACTTCTTGTTCTCAAGGCCAAGCATATAGAATTTGAGATTCTACAGCACAAAGCTAGGCAAGATGCAAAGAAACAGAAACAAATCCAATCAGGGCAGTATAGGATTTTTGCAAAACACGTTAGACTTGGCTTTCATAAATCATTGTTTCTCAAGCTATGCCGGGCCATGCTCATATGTTGAAGTCAGTTTTGATGTGAGCCATGAGAAAATTTATGTTTTACTAATAACAGGTTTAAGTAGCAATGTGTGATAGTTTCTTAAATAAAAAGAACATCTATGGACACATATATCTTCCCATCACGACATCAGGGTCACACCTACACACACACTTTTTCTTGTGAGAGAAAAACGGGTGGCATTGGAGTGCCCATATTAACTGTGGGCAAGCCCAGGGCAACGTGTCACAGACGGGGCTGTCATCTCCTATCATTGTCTTGGGAGAGAAAAATTTAAAAACCGCTGCCAAAAGTGATGTCTTTGCTGATCTGCCAAGAGCAGGGAAGTTTAAAAGTGTCCTAGGAGTCTGGTGCTGGTTCACGTTCTGTCTGGCATTAAGAAAAATTATCCAAAACTCAGAACCAAAGCAGAAGAATGACTACATAGCCTTTCCAGGTCATTTTTTTTTTTTTAAGATTTTATTTGTTATTTATTTATTTGAGAGAGAGCGTGCAAGAAAGCAGGAGCAGAGGAGGGACTGAGGGAGAGGGAGAAGCAGACTCCCCACTGAGCAGGGACCCCGACGTGGGGCTCGATCCCAGGACCCCAGGATCATGACCTAAGCTGAAGGCAGCCACTCAAGTGACTGAGCCACCCAGGTGCCCCTAGCCTTTCCATGTCATTTTACCCCGGCTCGCCCAAGAATTATTTGATCGCACAGGAGAACATGCTTGTGTTTGGCTTTGCCGTTGCCTATCTGATTGGGGCCCCAAGACTGTGAAGTTAGATTTTAATTTGTATATTTCTGTCGGGTAGGAAAGATGACCCTCTTCCGGTTTCAGTTTTATAGCCGTCCTAAGACATTTGCCAGCTTTGTCTCTCTCAGCAAATTCATTTCAGGATCCCTCTCACTGCCTATGTAGAAATATCTGTCCTTGGAACCAGCCTCCCCATCGTGCTGGTTCCCTCATTACTTAATGAGATGAATAAAATCTTCGACACGTGTTCATTCTCCGTTTGCCTGAGAATCGTGATTTTCATGTTTTGAAGATTATACCTCAACACTAGGAATGAGTCGGCAGTTTCTCCAGCCTTTATATGTATATATAAAGTTCAGCTAAACAAAGAATCTCAAAATGATCACCACGTACCCTGAGTATTCTAGTTCCCCCTTATCCGCGGTTTCGCTTTTCACTTTCCACGGTTTCAGGTACCTCAAGGTCAACCGTGGTCTGGAAGCAGATGATCCTCCTTCTCACTGCCATGTAAAGGTCAACAGTAGCCTAACTAAGGCTTCGTTACGATGCCCGAGTCATTCACGTTACTTCATCTCATCACAGAGGCATTTTATCATCTCACATCATCACAAGGAGGGTGAGTACAGCACAGCAAGGTATTTTGAGAGAGAGAGAGAGAGACTGTGCTCACCTAACGTGTATTACAGCATATTGTTATCATTGTTCTATTTTATTATTGCATTATTGTTGCTAATCGCTTACTATGCCTAATTTATAAATTCACTTTATCACGGGTGTGTATGTGCAGATCTTCCTCGATTTACAATAGGGTTATGCCCTGATAAACCCATTGGGAATTAAAAATATAAGTCAAAAATATACTTAATACACTTAACATACCAAACACCATAGCTTAGCCAAGCCTATCTTAAACATGCTTGGTACACCCACATCAGCCTCCAGTTGGGCAAAATCAACTAACACAAAGCTTACTTTATAATCAAGTGTCGTGTATCTCGTGTAATTTATTGAACACTCCGCTGAACGTGAAAAGCAGAATGTTTATAATGTTTATAAGTGTATCAGTCGTTTACCCTGATCGCGGGGCTGCCTGGGAGCTACAGTTCACAGCCTCTGCCCGGCATCACGAGAGAGGATCAGACTGCACACCAGCAGCCTGGAAAAGGATCAAAATTTAAATACACTGTCTACTGAATACGTATCACTTTCGCGCCATCTGAAAGTCAAAAAATCGTTTAAGTCAAACCATCATAAGTTGGGGACTGTCCGTGGAGGACAGAGTTTCGGACATCCGCTGGAGGTCATGGAACGTATACCCCTCAGATAATGGGGGATTACTCTACCCAGCAATTAAGAATCCGCGTCTCTCAAAAGCGTCCTACCTTGTCTGGAGGTGGTGGTGAATCCTCACGGTGCCCGCCCATGCAGAACAGAGTTAGAGCACCTGATGAATATGAGACACACGGAAAATGATTCCTGACTCCCCTTACTCTGCCAGATGACCACCTGCAGGGTCTGATGGTCAAGAGCAATCTGACCAGGCCGCCTGGCTCCCGGGTCCCCAAAGTGTGGTCCAAGGACCAGCAGCAAAGATATCATCTGGGAGCTTGTTAGAAGTGCAGAATCTCAGGCCCAGCCCAGACCTAGTGGAACAGAATCTACATTTTAACAAGATCTTCTGGTGATTGACATGCACAGAGAGTTCCAGAAGGACTGATCTGGCTGCAGGCTTCCAAGGCGGTTCTCCACCCTGGCTGCACATAAGAAGTTTTAGAGCTCACAGAGATCGGGCATTTTTAGTATCCGTCATAGCAGGATGGGAAGGCAGGTGACAGGTGGAAAACATAAGACACTCTTCTCAAGTCGGGAGTGTGCGAAAAGCCCAGCAGTGGGGTTTTGCAATACCAGGCCTTTTCAGTTTGGCTTCTAGGAAAGGAGACAGGAGAGGGAAGCTGAAGGCCTATAGAGAGGAAGTCGAAGAATGACAAGCCTGTAGATTTTTTTTTTTTTTTTTTTTAATTTCCTCCCAGGCGGGAATGAAGGACTTTGTGCCTAGCCAGGATGCCTGTCCCCTGTCCATGCTAATTTTGTTCTATGAATTTATCCAGAGTTTCAGAGCAATAATCAGGGGCCTTAAAACCCCAAAGGTCTCTGAAAGTGTAAGTAAGAAAAAGGACAGGCTGTGCTTTGACCATCCCTAATAAAATCCCTTTCCTCATTCTGCATCCCAGGCTGGGAATTTCACCTGATTCCAGATTCTACAGTAAGAAATCTTCATGCTAATCAAGTTACCTCTCACTCTCCCAGCCTACAGTTGCCATTTTTAGAAATGCTGTACTGTGAGCACAAGACGATTAGGTTAAGTACCAGTGGCCTACAAATGTGGGCCCAAATACTTGTCCGAGATACATTCTGACAACTGCATCTGGCAATCTGTTTAGCAGTTTCTCGTGCTTTGCTTTCTTCAATTACAAAGTGCTGCTTTGTGGGTCTAGTGGGTTCAGAGGAAACAAAGTGTTGAGTGCCATAGAAAGTCTCTATCCAGAAAACTTTATTTTTTTAAGATGTTATTTATCTTAAAAGCAAATAGAGAGAGAGGCAGAGGGAGAGGGAGAAGCAGGCTCCCACTGAACAAGGAGCCCAATGCGGGGCTCGATCCCAGGACCCTGGGCTCATGACCTGAGCCAAAGGCAGACGCTAAACCAACTTAGCCACCCAGGTGTCCCTGTATTTGGAAAACTTTGATATATATAGATGGTGAAAACAGAGTCAACTGATGAAATTATTGGGGCTATGTTAGTTAGGATAATGCAGGCTGCTATGATAAACAAACCCAAAATGTATAATGGTTCAAAACAACAGAAGCTTATTTGTCCCTCACATAAAATTCAAAGTAGGTGTTCTAACCAGACTCGGCGGCTGGGGCTCAGGCTCACTCCATCTTGAAGCACTGCTATCTTGAGCATGTGGCTTCCAGGATTGCCGCGTTTGCCTGCATCAAGCCAGTGGATTGGGAAAAGGCTTCGTGGATCCCACATGAAAGATTTTTATGGGTCAGACCTGAAAGAGGTCCACATCGCTCCTGACCGTATTTTATTAGCTAGAACTCAGTGCCTTGGCCTCATCAAACCACAAAAGAAGCTTAAAAATATAGACCAGAAAAAAAAAATGTAGACCAGATACGTATCTAGCAGAGGAAATGGGTTCAGTAAAAGATTTTGCCACAGTGGGTCAAGAGCATCATTTTAAAATGGGATAGAAAGAGTAGAATAGATCAAAATGCATTTGACCTGGCATATAGGGAGGATTCGTAAAGTTTTGGAAAAGACTTGTTTCCATCACTTATATATCTGTATACATGTATGCATGTACTGGGCGGAGGTATAAAAGGTATTTCTTATGCTGGGTCACGGTCAAAAGTTAAAGCCATTCTACCAAAGAAAGATCCCTGTGGACAATATTAGAAGAGACAGTGAAAGGGCACAATGGGGCTCAGGCCCTGAAGGGGGGTTTGAAATCATTGAGAAATTGGGCACTTGTGAATTTGTATAATTATTCATAATATCAACTATGAAAAAACTAGCTGCAGCCACATAGACGGGGTTGATCCTGAGAAACCTGGGCACATGAGTCAGGTTGAACCTAGGTGCTCATTCGCCCCCTGCCAGCCGCCCACCTCCAGTGTCCAGCTAAATCACCTGTGGCCGTGCTTGCTGGGTATGAGGGTATAGTTTAGTAGCTCCCAGCAGAATATGCATGGGAAAACCATTGCGAATCAGAAGAATGAGTCTGTTCAAGTTGGATAAAAGGCTGCTTTCCTCGCATGTTAGGACAAAGACTCTGGTCTCAGTTCAAATTCAAATCATATCACGTTATCACATAAAGAGCTACTCTCTGGACGCTCCGTGGTGCTGTGTGTGAGTGTGAGTGTGCACGCAGGTATGCTGGAGCACATGCTCACCCATGTGCTGAGACATGGGAGAGGTAGAATGATAGAAAGTTCCAGAAGTATAGAGATTTCCTAGCATAAATGGAGTGAATGGAGCCAGGTCAATGTATTTTGAAAGGACTTGACATAGGGCATTACTTCAGTGGGCTTTCTAGGGAGAGGTAGGGTATGGTTTAGAGAAATACAAGCAGAGATGACATTTTAAGTATAGGGACCCCGAGGTGAGCCACAGAACGTGCCTTAGAGTTGAAGTCAACAGACCTGTATTGGCATCCCAAAGAGAGAGCTTACACTTCCCATTCTGCAGATTAGGAAACAGAGTCATAGGACAGAACACACTGGGACAGCAGGAAACTCAGATGATGGCTGAGGGCACCCTGAGAGAGAGGGTAACTCAGCCTCTTGAGCGTGGGGACAGAGACAGCCATTCTTACTAGGGTGCCCTGGGCCACCGTTCCCCAGCAGAAAAGGACGAAGCAACACCGAGATCCGAAAGGGGTGGACATTCTGTGAAATGCCAGCAGCTAGGTGCGTCCCATCTCTTCCCTGCCATCCTCCCCTTCAAAGAAAAAAGAAAAAGCTCAATCATCTGGAAGACAGGCACCCAGCTCAGTTGTTCCGGGCGGATCTATAAATCCAGTCCCTCCCTTTCCACGACCCACCGGAACAGGGCTGGAGACAGTCACTTCTTAGAAACACTAAAAATACACATTACATCATTCCTCCCACAGCCTTCAACCCCCACAGCCAGCCAAGTAATTTGAGCCCCTCTGCAAGGCCTGCCATAGCCTCCCTTTGAGGTCTGTGTTTTCCCTATTTATCGTACCTGGGAGACTGACAGACATATGTTTTATGATACATTATATATTAGGCTTGGCTAGAGACTCCATTTCTATTAAAGATGACTAAAGCACTAAGTTATAGCCGCCTGGACCTCCCCTGCCATTTGTCCTGGGAAGCTAGTCTCTCGGCTGTATTTCTGTCTTTTAGTATGACATTTGCTCACAAAATGGACAGAGCTGGGCCATTAACAACCGAAAACTCGCTGCTTCTATGCTATTTTGTAGAACAGAGGGCTGGAACCCTCTTCATGAATCCCTCCAGTTCTCAGTTCTGATAATTGCCCGAAATAGACGAGGGCTCCCCAAAGCTGCAAAAATCCCATTTCTCTTTAGAACACCAGCCAAAACGGAGGAAGAGAAAATTAAAACAGATCTGCTTTTTCAAAACGGGGTTCTGTGAGTTGCCATCCCCCTGGGGCATTTGTTCTGCAACCGGCATGTGGTTCCTGCATAATCATTGGTTAAATGCTCACCCTCGTTCATAAGACACACACTTGTGGCGATCGCTGCTCCTCAGAGTTCTTAAATTTCGAATGATGCCTGCAGACCGATTTAGACACCATCTTATTGCACAGGCAATTTAGTAAAAGAAGCAAAAGGTAGTGCAAGAAAGTAGAAGCAACACCAGAGAAAAAAGCAACCTTCTTTAGCATTATAACCTATGAATTCAGACCGGTAAGGAAGAAAACTAATTTCATTTCTTCTATGCAGGAGTCATCGATTAATTGAAAATACACATCAAAAAGCTTCATTTGCATGGCCGCCTGGATGCCTCAGTGGGTTAAGCGTCTGCCTTTGGTTCGAGTCATGATCCTGGGTCCTGGGAGCGGGTCTTGGGAGCGAGTCCTGTGTCGGGCTCCCTGCTCGGCAGGGAATCTGCTTCTCCCTCTGCCCCCCCGCCCTTCTTGTGCACACACATACTCTCTCTCTATCACTCTCTCGCGCACAAAAATAAATACAATCTTTTTTAAAAAGCTTCATTTGCCTATAGCGGCTCTGGTACCCCCAAGAAGTTTTGCGTGGGAAGGGGGTCCCCCGTGGCACACACACAGAGACACCTCAACACTACAAGAGCCGTCACTCTCGCCAACTAAGGAGGTCCAGCTCTGTGGGTGTGTTGACAAGCCAGCCCAAGAGGGACCACCGAGTCAAACCGTGGACAGACACAGAACAACTTACAGATATATAAATATATAAAGAGGAAGAGAAACATATTCCTTAGGAATTTTTTCAACCGGGAAGTTTCCTCCACAGGTGGTTTTCCATCCTCTCATTTCCCACAATTAATGTCTTATGAAGGAAGACATTCCCCTCCCCCCTCATTTCTTGATTCTCCATCCTGAAGACTATTCCTTAAGTGGTGTGTGGAGGCCCCATCCACACCAGCCTTCACATTCACTGCCACGTGACGGGGCAGACTTTGGGGGCATTAATGGCTCATCCTCTCTGTGCATACAGGATGTTCAGTCCCCTCTTAAGTCTCCTTTTGAAAGCTGATGAGACATCGAAGAGACCTATCAGTGGAACTTGCTCCACCCTTGCCCCATCCAAGACATACAGACGCTACTCCGAATCTGAATCCACTATGTTCTGAGAAGCCTTCCAATTTGAGCCGAGTCTGTGGCAAATGGAACCACAGAAGGCCATTACTGGGACGGGACTTCCGGAATCACTGAGTGAGGAGCTCAGTAAATCCTCCTCCCCCAGAGCCACAATAAAACTGGACAAAATGGTCCAAACAACCATTTCTGGAATCTGGAAATTGACCAAAGGCAAAACAAAACAAAACAAAACAAAACCTGATAAGCATTTATTCCCCCACAAAACTCATGAATCTCAGTAAGAATGGGGAGAGTTTCCAAGTTTTTGCCTGAGGCTGTTCCCTGCCCTAGCCCCCATTTCTGAGGCTCAGGTAGTTTTACCAGAGCAAGGCAGGCCATGAGCACCACTGCTAGAGGGGCTGTCACGATTTGAAGATTGGTGGATGAAACTAGGGCAAGCTGAAATGCCACAAAACTCTTGCCAATATCCAGCCATTTTTCTTTTTCTTTTTCTTTTTTTTAAGATTTTATTTATTTGAGAGAGAGAGAGAGGCGGAGAGAGAGAGCGAGAAGGGGCAGGGGCAAAAGGAGAGGGAGAAGCAGGCTCCCCACTGAGCAGGGAACCCCATGCAGGGCTCCATCCCAGGACCCTGGGATCATGACCTGAGCTGAAGGCAGGCGCTTAACCAACCGAGCCACCCAGGTGCCTCTCAGTTGTGTTTCTTGAGTAAGCACTCCCTGGCTTGCTGCAAGCTTTCGGTTAGTTTCTAGAGTTCTGAGAAAGTTGATTCTGCCAGTTTTTGCCACATTTTTCACTGCTTTCATGAAGGGGAAGACTTTTTGGAGTTCCTTACTCGACCATTTCCACTGATGTCACTATCGATTCTCAGATGACATGATCAAATATATAGAAAATACCAAGGACTCCACTAAAAAACTATTAGCACTAATAAATGAGATCAAGATTGCATGATACAAGATCAATACACAAAAATCGATTTATTTCCAGGTACTAATAATGAACAATTAGAAAATGAAATTAAGAAATGGAACAGCATCAAAAAGAACATACTTAGGAGTCAATGTAACAAGAGAAATCTGTGGTCTGTACACTAAAAACCATAAAACATTGTGGCAAGAAATTAAAGAAAAGATGAATAAATGGCGAGGCATTCTATGTTTACAGATCGGAAGACTCAATGTCAATAACAGGGCAATTCTCCCCAAATACGATTACACATTCAGTGTGGTTCCTGTCAAAAATCCCAGCTGCCGTTTTTGGAGAAATTGTGAGGGTTGATCCGAAAACTTATATGAAAATGCAGAAGAGCCAAAATAATCTTGGAAAACAAGAACAAAGTCAGAGGACTTATATTTCCCAATTTCAAAACTTACCACAAAATGATAGTAACGAAGACCGATTAATAGATCTATGAAACAGAATTTAAAGTCTAGAAACAAAATCCTTACATTGATGGTCAGTTGATTCTTTACAAAGGTATCAGTGCACTTTGATAGAGAAACAAAAATCTTCTCCATAAATGACACTGGGAGGATTGGATATCCACATGAACAAAGATGAATTTCAATACTTCCCTCATACTATCCACAAAAATTACTTCACGATGTATCATAGACCTAACTATAAGAGCTAGAAGTATAAAGCTTCCAGAAGAAAATACAGGAGAAAATCTTTATGAGCTTGAGTGAAAAAAACTACCTTGATAAATTGCACTATATAAAAATTAAAAACTTTGTTCTTCAAAAGGCACTTGTGGTGAACATAGCAGAATGTATAGAGACATTGAATCACTGTGTTGTACATCTGAAACCAAGGTAACATTGTGTGTCAACTATACCCAAATTAAAAAAAAAAAAATTTTTAAGAAAATTTAAAGACAAGCCACAGACTGAGAGCAACTATTTGTAAATCATAGCTCTGATAAAGAATTTGTATCCAGAATCTATAAAGCACTCTTACAACACAATAAGATGAACGACCCAGTTGAAATTCTGGCAAAAGATTTAAAGAGACATTTCAGCAAAGAAAATATATAAATGACTAATAAATACACACAAAGATGCTCAACAGTATTATTCATTAATGAAACTCATAATGTAACTACGATGAGCTACCTCTTCACACCCACTGGAATAGCTGTCATCAAAAAGACAGACAGTAATAAGTGTTGACAAGGATATATAGAAACTAAACCCTTATGCTTTGCTGGCGGGAATGTAAAATGTTGTGACTACTTTGGAAGAGAGTTTGGCAAATTCTTTAAAAATGTGAACATAATTTGAGCATAGGACCCACCAATTCCACTCCTAGTTATCTCCCAAGAGAAATGAAAACATACATCCATACAAAGATCTGTACGTGAATTCTCATAGCACCATTGTCTGTAACAGCCAAAAGGTAGAAACAATCGCATATCCACCAGTGGGAATGGAGAAACAAATGTATATCCATATGAAGAACCCTATCAGGCAAGAAAAAGGAATGAAATACTGATATATGCTCCCACGGGGCTGAACCTCAAAAACATGCCAAGTGAAAGAAGCCAGACCCAAAAAGCCGCACACTATCTAATTTCATTCTGATGAAATGTCCAGAAAAGGTAAATCTATAAGGACAGAGAATAGATTCATGGTTGCTTGGCGCTGGGGATGGGAGGGTTTACAAATAGGCATCAGGGATCTTTTAGGGGTAATGAAAATATTCTATAATTAGATTGTGGTGATGGGTAGTCACCCCAGAAATTCAAGATTCATTGAATTATTCATGAACATTCAATGGTTCACAAAATATATAAATACACGAATTTGCATATACAAAATACACAAATACAAGAAATATAATGGTACATCACAACCCGGGACATCTAGGTGTATCTATAAATGAAGTTCCATAAAACAATACCCCTCCTATGCACAAGGCACATTGATACATTTATTCTATTTATCTTATTTTACTCTTTAATATCTTGCTCAATACCAATAAACCCATTTCATGACATATTAGTGGATCACCAGTCACAATTAAAAAAAAAAAAAACTCCTAATAGCCTACCATTGACTGGAAGCCTTATCAATAATATAAATAGTAAATTAACACATTTTGTATGTTATATGCTTTATATACTGTATTCTCATAACAAAGTAAGCTACCGAAAAGAAAATGTTATTGAGAAACCCATAAGGGAGAGAAAGTACATTTACAAGACAATACTGTATTGAAAAAAAGTCCATGTATAAGGAGACTCACACAATCCAAACCACATTGTTAAAGGCTCAACTGTATATTGAGTGGGCTCTAACACTTTTGGCATATAACACATATAAATGTATCCGCTGACAGTTATTAGGGTTTTTAAAATAAAATTTTAAAAGTGAAGCCAAAAAATAAAAATGAAAAATAAGTTTAAAATTTTTTTAATTAAAAAAAGAAACACTTCTATGCATAAAACCTGCATATGTCTCATTGAGATGAGACTCCCTAGAAACACTTTCAAGATTTCTGTAGGCCTGCCCATCAAAGTCAAGTGCCTGCTAGTCTGATCATTCACCCACTCTGCAGCCCTTCACCCGCCAGAGGAAGGAGGAAGAGAAAGCTAAGAGAAAGCTAGGAGATAGCTAAGAGCCCAAGAGTGCATTCCAGAACCTGGCTCTAAGGAGGGTGGAAGAAGAGAGAAGCAATCCATTTGCCTGAATGAAGTGCGCCATAACAGAATTCTTAGCAATGTACCCAGAGACCAAGAGATTCTCAGAAAAATTCTAGGAATTCTAAGATTCTAGGACTAGAGTATCATGGGTAGACCAGTATCGAATTCACTTCACCTGACCACCACCTCAAGACACCTTGCGGGGGCCTCTGTGGTCCCAAACCTGGCAGATTCTAGCACTCACACCTTCTACTCACATCAACAGCATAAAACTCAGATCCCCAATTCAGAGACACCCAAAGACCTTTCGGTTTAATTTATAATTAAAAAGGATGTAGATTCTTTTTAACAGCTTCACCAACTAAAAAAAGAAAAAAAAAAGTTTAAATAATTTCCTGCCTGCACATTTCCACTTTATTAAAATAAAAACATACCCTCAGGGTTTTTTTTTTTTTTTTCTTTTGATTTGTTCCCTGCATCATTCTGATATTTCGTCGTGTGCTTATTTGAGGACAGTTCTTTTCTTTTCCATTAATCTTGGTAATCCTAGCAGCCTTCTCCACAAGTCACTTCTCTACAAAGTTGCCTCTATTTGCTTAGATTTTTCTGCCGACGTAAGCACTTGGACTGAATCAAAAAGGTGAAGAGGGGATTAGGGAAGCCCACACTGAAGGTCTTAAACATGTGTGTTCTCAATTCTCTTCTTGATCAGGGAGATTACATTGGAAGAGTTAGCCCCATCTACTTAAGAAAAGAGGCTGCAGGAGGCAGAGCATTGTGGAGACTGTTAGTGAGGGTTTGTTAAAAATTACTCCTTTTGCTTCTGTCTTTAACCATTGCATTCCTAAGAGGTCTCCTTTGTAAAGCCCCTGCTTCAAAGCAGACTTTTAAGGTGGCGATGTCTGCCAGGCAGCTCAGATCTAACATTTCCAAATCAGAGCTTCTGACTGTCAGCCACCACCCCCCACCCAGAGGGTTCCCCCCCACCCCCATCTTCCCATTATCAGAAAAAAAAATCTCCCCTTCCTGCCAGCCAGTTCAGCCTAAAACCAAGTAGCCACGCATAATTCCTTTCATTCCTTCGCCAACCCCCATGTACAAGCCATTAGCAAGTCCTATTATTCGGCTTCCAACATAGATCTCAAATCTATCCACTTTTCCCCCCATCTCCCTATTCATAAACATTATCTTCTCCCACCTAAATTATTGCAATAGCCCTCGAAATGATGTCCTTGTTTCTGATTCTGCCCCCACCCGATCCATGCTCCACCCAGCAGATAGAAGATCTTACAAAAATTTAAAGCAGACCATGTTCTTCCTCTGCTTAGAACCTTACACAGATTTTCACTGCAGTTAGAATAATACCCTTGTTCTACAAGGTTCTATACAGGCTGCCCCTTGGCCACCTTTCCCAACTGATCTCCTCCCACTCTCCCCCCAACTAGTTTACTACACTTGAGCCACACTGGCTTTCTGTATTTTTTTTCCTTCTTTTGTTTCTTATGTTCAATTAGCTGACATATAATGCATCGTTAGTTTTTGATGTAGTGTTCAACGATTCGTTAGCTGCATATAACACACAGTGCCCATCACCACATGTGCCCTCCTTAATACCCATCACCTGGTTATCCCATCCCCCCACCCCCCTCCCCTCTGTAACCCTCAGTTCGGTTCCTGGAGTCCGGAGTCTTTCATGGTTTTTCTCCCTCTCTGATTTCTTCCCATTCAGTTTTCCCTCCCTTCCCCTGTGGTCCTCCGTGCTATTCCTTATGTTCCACATATAAGTGAAACCAGATGTAGGGAAAAGAAGGGGCACATGCACCCCAATGTTCATAGCAGCGATGTCTACAATAGCCAAACTGTGGAAGGAGCCGAGATGCCCTTCCACAGATGAATAGATAAAGAAGATGTGGTTCATATATACAATGGAATATGACTCAGCCATCAGAAAGGATGAACACCCGCCATTTACATCGACATGGATGGAACTGGAGGGGATTATGCTAAGTGAAATAAGTCAAGCAGAGAAAGAAAACCTTCTTGTCTTTAAATGAAGCATGTCCGCGCTCGTTACCACCTAAGGGCATTTGCACTTACTGTTCCCTCAGCTCTTCACAATGGCTAGCACCCTTCTGGTCTCAACTCAAATGTCAACTCCTCAGAGAAGCCTCCCAGGATTGCTCTACCTGGTGCTGTTCACCTCCCCCACGCCCCCACTCATCATCACATTATCCTGTTTCCTTTTCTTTGTAGCGCCGACCCCTACCTGAAATAGTTTTTGCTTATTTGTTTATTGTCTGCCTCCTCCACTGGAATGCAATCTCTATGAAAGCAGAAACCATCACCTCTCTCATTCACTGTTGTATCGCACTGCCTAGAAGAGCGCGTGGCACCTGGAGGACACGCAGTTACTTGTCAGGGAATGAATTGGCACGCCACGCTATTTCCAACTTCCTTTTGTACATCAACTAATGTACAAATCATATAACCCATCAGTCGCTTTATGTATGCTGTGTTCCATTGCCCTCCTTAATATCATCGAGGATATTAAAACTCTGAAAATCTAACTCTGAGGAATTAATTCTACCCTAGTCTCCTCTGGCTCACTTATGCTTCTTATCATAATTCATTGATTCAAAAAACACTTACTGAGTAATTACCAAAAGCCAGGCACTGCGTTAGCCGCAAGTCTATCACTCAAACAGAACCTGCAGCTTTATTTTTGCTAGCCACTGATGAAAATTGTATACTCAATACAGCCAAACACTAATCGCAATTATATATTTAAAAAAACATCTACCTTATTTTATGCTGGACATTCAATCAGAGGGCTGGTAATAATTTCCCATTAGGTAGAAGGAGCTTCATACCAAATAGAAAGGTTGATTTTTTTTTCTTTATTTTATTAAGAAAAACTAAATAAGAATTACATGGAAGAAAGCCGTCCTACTCAATTATAAAATTTGACTATGTGGGGAGAGGAAGGAAGAGAGAGCTGATTTTTCCTCATGGGTTAAAAAAAAGTGGAATTATTTGGAAATCCACAACACATAATTTACTGCATGAAAATACAAGCAGCCAGTTCTTAGAGCCAGAACAGTCCCATTAGGGCCTCTGTTTCGATTACGAACCAGTTTGGTTTAACCATCAACATTCAGGAAGTTATTAAAGTTGCACAAAACCAAAAACCAGGAGCTAGAAGGAAACCTGGAGTTCAAGGCCACTTTCTTCCTTTCTTCAATTTATACATGCGGTCACTGCAGCCAGGTCATGTCAAGTGACTGGTCTAATGCTTCCCATTAAGTTAAGCGGCCAAGTTAGAACTCACAGTCAGGTTTCCTGACCCATTGGCTCCGACAGGCATGCTTTATTGTCTATCCAATTGCTCACCCAACTGCCCTTCCCCATTTCCACTTCCCTACTAATAAAACCCTGATATGTTCAAGGAACAGGCAGAGAGCCTGTGATTTCAGGAAGGAAGCCCCTTTCCTGAGCCTCGAGAGATAAATTCTTACTGGATTAAGTGGTCCTCTCATGCTCTCTGGTTGGTGTTGGTCCGTGATGAGCCTGTGATCTATTTCTGGCAAATGAGATCTAAAGGACTGTCCCTTCCAGTGATGTGTCACTTCCCCAAAAATTGAACCCTCAGAAGGGAGAAAAAGAAAATTCCCCTTCAACTTTCTCTCTTCAACAGAAGTTTCCAGTTAGGGAATGAATAAGTCATAGGGATGAAATATACAGCATAGAGAATACAAGCAATGGTAACATTGTGTGTCAACTCTATTGCAATTAAAAAAAAATTTTCACCTTCAACTTTCTGCCTTGAACTCGAATGTGACATTTAGAGATGCTAGCGTTCTTTTGAAACCATAAGACAACAAGTCAATAGAATAAGCATAGCAGATATAGAGAAGCCCAGATGGCTAAAACAATGGCGTTCGCCCACTTCCGGGCATCTTAGTAAGTGAGGAAAAAGTAACCGCCTATGTCTTGAAGCTGCTGCTGCTCAATTTGCTATTGCTTGGAGCAAGACACGTTTCCTGACTTCTACTACCTAGCAGAGGCTTCCAAACTGTCATCTTAGGAGCTATGGAAGGTGTATTGCCGTCTCTCAAGGGCCGAAGAAAGTGGAGGGAGGAAGAGAGGTCGAGAGTAGAATCTGCAATTACAGGTCCCTATCCCCAGCTGAGCAGCAGTTTTCCATCTGACTCATTTATTGAACTTTCACAAAAGCTTTCATTGAAACAAAATATCCACAGTCTAGAATCATTTTAAGAACCATTATGGCATGCCGTGCAGGCCCATGCTTTCAATAAAATGAAACCACAAATAAAATGCCCCACGGGAGCGCAATAGGCAAATTAGTCCCCTGGAGACTCCTTTTATAAAGGGATGAGCCATCCTTCTTTTATAGAGAAATATGGATTTCACACATGGGTTCACTTAGAATAGGGTGAACTCATCTTTCTCACTAGGGGCCTTGAAAATGACCTTTGAGACTACACTGATCTTGCCCCTTCCAGTAATAAACATCACCAGCCATGATTGGTGTTGACTCTCCTCCCGGGACCAGAGAGTGGAGACTAATGGTTATTAGTCGGCCACTGTGGGGAATGGGCTTTCCTATCCCCTGGAGTGCTGAGGGCAGGGGTATTGTGTGGGGACGCCTGGCCAGGCACGAAGTCTGGGATAAGGATGTGGCCCCTTGCTAGAGCTGTTAGTTCATGAACCCGGAAAGTCCTATCTGTACAAAACTTTTTTTTTTCTTTTTTTAAGATTTTAGTTATTTATTTGACAGAGAGAGAGAACAAGAGAGAGCACTAGCAGGGGGAAGGCAGGGGAGAGAGAGAAGCAGGCTCCCCACTAAGTAGGGAGCCCGACGCGGGGCTCCGTCCCAGGACCCTGAGATCATGACCTGAGTCGAAGGCAGACACTTAACCGACTGAGCCACCCAGGCGTCCCCTGTACAAACCTCTTTTTTTTTTTTGAAGGAGGAGTTCAGTGATTACTATTGTCAGCTCTTCCAGAGTGACGACATGGGTCTTGAGGAGAGTATCCCTGGCAGCTGCTTGCCCTCTCAGTCAGGAGTCCAGGGCAAGGGAAAACTGAAACCAGCATCTGCTTATGCTGTGTAGCCCCCTTGCTTTAAGGCCTGTGTCTGCGGCTTAGTTAATGGGGAAGTTCAAGCATGCGCACGCACATCAGGTCCCTCTTGTGACCATCTCACATTCTCCCAGCCCACCTTTTACCCCATCCGTTGCTATGGCAACTGGCTTTGTGCCTGTGTAATTCAAATAGCACCTCAGTTTGGCTCACCGGGTGTCTGGCTGCCCCGCCCAGGATCCGTCTGATGCCGGCGGTATGGACTGCCCATCATGGCATAGGCGGTGTGGGTAGAGCTGGAAATAAGAGAAAGCCAACCTCCTGTGGGGTGGCCCCTGACCAATGGGAGACGGGCGTTGGTGAGCTTGTCTTCTGTCCCCCCAGAGAGACGTCCTGACAGGTCCTGAGGTGCAACCACACAGCTCTTCAGAAGATCGGCAGGACCGAACCCCAGAAGCCCACGGCGGTGACCAACTTGACAATGTACCCTGGGATTGGTGTTCCCTCCTTCCCTGTTTCACTCTTCACTGTCCCCTGCTCCCGTTCTGTGGGACCACCTCCCAAAATAAACCACCTGCTTCCAAGTACTGGTCTTAGGACCTACGCTCGGGGTAGGGGAACCCATCTCACGAATATGTAACCCACACACAATGCTGGGCCTGGGAGGGCAGCACTTTCCTGGCGTCCGTATCATCTGAGCCGTCATCCAGGAGACACATCTTTCTGCCAGATGGCCTTTGTAGTGGTTTTAAAAAAAATAGCCACAAATTATTTGCCCCTCTTCCCATCTGCAGGTGGGGTTTACCACCCCTTCCCTTACATCTGGGCATATTCAAAGATTCACGATGACTTCAACCAATAGAATATGGCAGAAGTCACACAATGTGACGTCAGACTGGGTCATGAAAGCCCATGCAGCACACACTTTGTTTGCCACATCGATCACTCTTGGACATTGAGCTGCTACATAAGAAATCTGACTATCCTGAGGCCACCAGGCTAGAGAGGCCACACGTAGGTTTTCTGGTGTCCAGTCCCAGCTGCGCCCAGCCTTCCACCCATCTGAACAAGGCACCAGACATGTGAGTGAGGCTGCCTCTTCCCCCCAGAGGCCACCACCAGTTTTGGCCCTCCTCACCCATCTAGATTAGGGTCTGCAAACTACTACAGCCCTGGGCCACATCCAGCCCATCCCCCTGTGGAATACCAGCAAGCTACCTCTGTTGATACTACACGGAACAGAAGAATCCCCCAGCCAAGCCATATCCAAATTCCAGACCCGCAAAACCACTGAAGGTAATACCATGGTTTCTGTTTTAAGACACTAAGTTTAGGAATCATTTGTTAGTTACCTTGAAATTCCCTGGAAATGCAGGACAGGACTGCTGGAGGGACAACACTGGTGTTCTGCAGCTCAGAGAAAAGAGCAATGCCCCACGGACTTTTCAAGAACTCAGGGCTTCCTCAACTCTAACTTAATATCGTGGCTTAGGGCTACTCTGCCCCTACATTCTGTGTCTCTGGTACCATCTAAATGATTAAATACTGATATCCCTAGGGGCGCCTGGGTGGCTCAGTCGGCTGAGTGTCTGATTCTTGGTTTCGGCTCAGGTCATGGGATCGAGCCCCGTGAGGCACTCTCTGCTCATGGAGTCAGCTTGAAATTCTCTCTCTCCCTCTCCTTCTGCTCCTTGCCCCTCCTTGCACTCTCTCTCTCTCTAAATAAATGGATAAAACCTTTAAAAATATATAGTGATATCAAAAAAAAAAATATATATATATATATATAGTGATATCCCTAAACCTGCTGCCTCATTCCTCGTTTAAATACAACTCCAAGTCTTGGACCCTAATATCAAAGTGGCCTCTCCGTACCTTTGTCCCAGCCCTCTTAAAAGTTTATGTCTACCAAAAGAGGTTTGAGAGTATCTGAGGGGTGAGGGGAAGTATTATGCCAACACATGCATAATGTTTAATGCATTATAATCTCAGTGCGTACGCAAGGGAAGCAGAAAAGAGCTGTTCAAAGGCCATCACAGGATGAAAATGCAATAATTGGGAACTAGCAGGGATTCTGAGACATAAAACGGTTGTTACTGCCTTTTATGCTTCTGTTTGTCACATTTAATAATAAGAATATTTTACATTTGTATAATGCCTTACAGTTGAAAGAGCACTCTTACATACATTAGCTCATTTTCTACAAACCCTCCCTGTGTGATCTCACCTACAGCTATGGCTTCAAGACATAGCACCTCCAGAGAGACAACTCCCAAATTACCCAAATCTCTCTCTCTCTCTCTGTCTCTCTCTATATATATACTTCTAACTGCCTCCTAGACTTTTCCACAGAAATATTCTGAAGTCAGCTCAAATTTATTATTTCAGTACCCAACCCACTTTCTCCACAACCCCCCCCCCACCACACACGCACATCATCTTTTCCATCTTTGCTCCCAGAGAGTGGTATCGTTGTCCTCCCAGACGACAAAGTCTGAAGTCATCTTCCTATCTTCTTCTCCTCAAAGTCAACTGGTCATCAGGTCTCATGAGTCCTATTTCCCCCCAAAGGCCACCACCAGTTTTGGCCCTCCTCACCATCTAGATCAGGGTCTGTAAACTACTACAGCCCTGGGCCACATCCAGCCCACTACCTGGGTTTGTAAATAAAGTTTTATTGGAATGTACTGATGCTCATTTGTTTGCATATCCTCGAAGGCTGATTTTACAGCACTACCGCAGAGTTGAGTTGTGAGAACAGAGGCCACATGGCTTGCAAAGCCTAAAATCTGGCCCTTTCCAAAAACAGCTTGCCCACCTCTGGTATAGATAGTCTCCTACTGCCTAAATCTGAAAGAGAAGAGACACTCTCCAGCTTTAACCTGCATAGGAGTATTTTTTTTTTTTTTGTCGCCAAGCAGAATATGCCAACCATTCTGCCTTCATAGTGCCTGCTGTGTGCCTTGTATGCAGTCAGAGTTTGTATTGTTGATTTATCACAAACAGTGTCTGTTATTTAAAGCTGACTTCCTAGAAATGAGCTTCATCCCCAGTGACCTTGTTAACTGAGCATTTACCTGGAATTCTGCACAAATTCCTCAAGACCAAATCTAGACGCCCAGCTGGATATCCACAGCCACAGTTGGAGGAACTCAAGACCCAGTGGTTTCCTTGTTGCTTTTGGGTTTTCATTATTTACTTTACATTCTTTGACATTCCAAAACTCTTTAAAACACAGTCTTATCTTAATTACATTTGGGGTCATGGAATAAATAAAAAGAGCAATTTTGACTTCTACCCATGCTTGCTCTAAAAGACAACATTGACAGCTTCTCTACAGGTCCAATGCAACTGACTGAAAAGAGAAATGATTTCTGTATTTGTTGTCTGTTGTGATAGAAATGATCACAAACTTAGTGGCTTCAAAAAGACAACGCATGTGTATCATGTCACAGCTCTGTAGGTTAGAGTCTAAGCACAGTGAGCTGGGATTCCAAATCCACCGGAAGTTGGCAGAATTCATTTCCTTGCAGTTATCAGATTGTGGTCCCCTTTCCTTGCTAATTTTTGGCTGGGGACCACGTGGGGCTCCTAGAAGCCACCCAAAATTCCTTGCCATGTGGCCCCCATAAGCTGTTCATGTGGGTGTCTGCTTTCTTCCAGGCCAGCCAGTATGTGAGTCTCTCTGACATTCTCATCTGTGATCATGGGGAGAGAATTCTCTGCTTCTAATTAGAGGGCTCATGGGCTTAGGTCAGGTCCACCTGGATAATATTAAGGTGAACTGACTTGAGACCTTAACAGCATGTGCAAAATCCCTTCACAACACCATCTAGATTACTGTTTGAGTGCGTAACTGGGAGAAGGCGCGCATATACCAGGGCTCCAGAATCTTATGGGGCCATCTTGGAATTCTGCCTGCTTCAATTTCTGTCTCAATAATAGCTAACACTTATCTAACGAACCATTCAATGACTTTAACTATGTTGTATAAAGCTTATTCATCCCGCCAGTGATTTGGGGCGGGGGGGGAGTCAAATTATGAGAAACGTTGGAAGTTTTCAAAAGTCCTTCCAAGTCTCCCTTTTAAATGAAGGCTAAGTTTATAGAGGTGCTTTGTGTTTTTGTTTTTGTTTTGTCTTGCAGTCACCAGATATTTATAGCACCAACTTCAAACACCTCTCTATGAGAACCACTTTGAAAAAACCCAAAAGGCTAGCTATACATTTAGCTTTATTATAGGAAAAACCTCTCTCAATATTTTCCATGTTATTTTATTTCATCTTCGGGTCTCTCATTTTGTGTTTTTTTTTTTTTTTTTTCTATTTGGGGGCTGTTTAATGGAATAGAGGAATGGAAAGTAGAAAGTGTCTGGAAAATTAATATAAACTTCTTTCCTGGCTCTAAATGTTTAATAATTCCTTAGCCAGGGAACATATTTTTTTTCAATCTTGCAATTTCTTTTTCTGTAGTTCTCTTTATAATTGGCTAAATGTACTGCCAACACTTTTCTTATTTTTTTAACTTTTGTCTGAAATATTTAAGCCTCTCATGTTCTCTCCCTTGTGTTTTCTCTTATAAGGAATCTGATTTTGAAAATCAGCATGTAATCACCTAAAATGTGTTTTTCAAATTTGACTTAATATAGAGACCTCTTTTAAAGGGGAAATATGCTTGCAGACTCCAGTGTTGTCTCGTTATTTCTATTATAATATTACTTAAATAGTCACAAACATAAAACCAAAAATAAACTCCTTATGCTGATCACTCTTATTCAACTACAAAACTAAAACTAATTTATAAATTAAATGCAAACAAAACTAGAGAGTCGATAAAATTCAAATGATCAGTATTAATTTAACATGTTGGATTACACTGCTTTGCTAAAACTAAATCACCATTGTTGAGTTTAATAGAAAGATGTAGCCTTAGCTGCAATTCTATATTTAATCTGTTTTTGTACTTTAACCCCTATGCAGAGAGTATCTCTTTACATAAGAAGGGCATGTGAATACAATTAATAATTTCATGGCTTTGCTTGTCAGTTAGAGATAATCAGACCATACATGTAAGTAAAACTCTTCCAGCGAGCAATCTCCAAATGCCACTTTTAATTAGGTGTAATGACACCTTCGTCAACCTGTTTCCCAGGTAGAAGGAACCACAGATGCGTAGGTGCTAAGATGGAAGACTGCTTAGGGAAGGGGCTCAGAGGACAGCCAGGAGGCCACTGCCGCATGACAACAGAGATGCAAGCGAAGAATGGTGGATGAAGCCAGAGAGTTAACTAGGGGCCCGCCATTTAGGACCTTGTAGGTCACAGCAAAAACTTCAAATTTCGTTCTGAGTGAGATGGAAAGGCATTCAGAGACTTCAAGCAAAAGAAAGACAGAATCTGAATACCTAAAATGAATGCCGTGCTGTGTGTCAACTCTACTTCAATAAAAAAAATTAAAATTAAAGACACGATTTGACTTAGGTTTTTACAGACTCCCTGCAGCCATTGTTTGAAGAGAGGACAATAGTGAAAGCAAGAGATGATGGCACCTTGGATCAGGTGGCAGTGATAAAGGGGATAAGAACTATTTGGATTGGGGGTGTAGTCTGAAAATAGGGCTAAGAGGATTTGCCAGGGAATTGGGTGTGGGGTATGAAAGAGTGAAGTTAGGGTAACACTGAAGTTTGGGCCCCAACAACTGGAGAAAAGGTGCTGCCATTCACCGAGGGGGTAAATAGTGAGGGAGAAGCTGATTTGGGCAGGAATGAGAACCAGAGGTTCAGTTTTAAACATGCAAGCTAAGTTGGAGATGCCTCTTGGACATCCAATATTTGACTACGTAAGGGGCTTAGAGCAATATCTGGTATATATAAAACATTTGATCCATTTCACTGTTATCACTCAAGTGGAGATACCAAATAAGCAGTTGGACATATGAGTTTCGGAGAAAATTCTGGTATTAAAAGTTACCAGACTGGATGAAATCACTTAGCAACTAAGTGTAGAAAAAGATGGAAATAAGTTCGAGGACTCGGCCCCGAAGCTGTCAAAACTTAGAGGTTGGAGAGATTAGGAGGATCCAGAATAGAAGCTTGGAGAGGAGCAGATGTTGGGGAAGGTCATTGAGAAGACGCAACCACCAATTGACCCGTGAACCAAACCCAGGCACTCGGAGTCTCTCCCCTGTCCTTGGAATGTGGGTTCTGCTTGCCTTTCCTGCTCCCAGAGGCTTCTCCAAGGACAAAGCCTTGAGATAGTGATGTGTTGAGAACACCTGCCTGGTATACGTGATTGAACACAGTGAAGGCGTCTCTCTTCAAACTCTTAAGATTTCGCAGGCGAGTGTGGGGATCCATTTGTCTTGCTGCCACTCAAGGCAAGCCTCACATATTAAGCTCCCTTTGCTTCTTAAAAGTGCCACCTACCAACCTGGAGTAGCTTGCCTCTCTCTTCACTCTCTCCCTGCCCTCCCAGTTTGGGGTCCAGTTTCAGATTACACCCAGGAAGCTCCCAAGAGGGTTGCAAACCAACAGCAGTCAGTGAGATAAGAGGGGAACAAGCGAAGACAGTGTCTCAAGAAAAGAAGGGTCACCCGTGCCCAACGCCACAAATGAGCCAAGTGAGCGAACCTGGAGATGCTAGAGTCCTTGACAAGTGAAATAGTGAAATAGTAAGAGCTCTTGGACAAGATTTGAGAAAGAATGAGGAGAAAAGTAAAGAAGTGGGGGAAAGGAGGAATCAGAAGGTATAGACAACTCTTTCAATGAGTTTTTCCATAAAGAGGAGCAGAAAAGGGGTGGTAGTTGATGAGTGATGTGTATCAATGCAGGGCACTTTTTAGATGGAACATGGCACCCCCGGAGTTTTATGTTAATGGGAATGATCCAGTGCACAGAGGGAAAATGGCAGAGAGAAAAGGGGAATTGTAAAAGGGATGCTGTTTAAGCAGGAAAGAATGAATGGAATCCAGTGCAGGGAGAAATTGGACTTAGAAATATCAACAATTCGGGGCGCCTGGGCAGCTCGGTGGGTTAAAGCCTCTGCCTTCGGCTCGGGTCGTGATCTCATGGTCCTGGGATCGAGCCCCGCATCAGGCTCTCTGCTCAGCGGGGGGCCTGCTTCCCCCTCTCTCTCTGCCTGACTCTCTGCCTACTTGTGATCTCTCTCTCTGTCAAATAAATAAATAAAAAAAAAATATATCAACAATTCACCTTGTAGCAAAAGGACAGGTTTGTGGGTACATTGCTATATTGGTGGAAGAAAACTATGGAAGTTCTCTAATTGTTTATATTTCCTCAAGTAAGTCACAAGGTTATCAGTCAACAATGAAGATGAAGAAAATGTTTTAGATGAATAAGATGAAGGTGTAAAATAGGGAAATGTAGTAGGATTGTGGGTAGAACTTAAGGTCGTTTGAAGTTGGTGGTGATGAAATTAAAGTGAGGCTATTCAGCTTGGTTCTTGGTTTCTTTCCAGCCTCAGTCAGCTGCTCAGCTGCAGACCTGGAAAGTTGGCGCCAACTAGGTAGAGTGGGCGTGGTGCCGCACTGCCCAGATTCCCCCTTCAGGCCTGAGACACCCTTTCTCCCAGTGTTGGGGGCCAACAGCTATCAGCTGAATCAATTTCCAGGAATTGCCCTCAACTGAAGAGAGCTGCCTCATCCCATTCCCAAGGCTTCTCGCATTTAGTGACTGGTCATTGAAAGGGTTAACAAAAAAAAGAGCCCAGTCATCTTATCTCAAGGTGAAATGGTTCTAAAGGATCATCTCAGCTCTTCATCATATCCCATAGGATCAGTTGAAGCCTCAAGTGCCAATGCAGCTCAATTCAACTTCTGCCCAATCCTGCTTCACTCCTCCCATGTGATGTTCCCAAAAGCACTCCCCCACAAACCTCTCACATGCAAACCTGAGTCTATTTCCTAGAGATTCTGACCACAAACACAAGGGTTGCGATTTCACCAAGTCATCGTGTTGGAGGAAGAGAGGGGTAGAGGAATTGAAGGCTTAAGCAAAGAAAAGACTGTAATCCTATGCCATGAATCCTAATTAAGTTTTGTAAGGCTATATAAGGAAATGAAAACAGGCTATGGACTCTGGAGGTCCTGGTGGGGTCAAAGAGTTGTTGGAGTCGACGTATTTGAAGAAGCTAAAAACATAGGAGGTAATAGTCAAACAGCAAGATGCTTAAAACTGAGAGCTTAAAGAGGGTAAAGCCATTGAATATGACCATGACAAAATGTGGCTAAGATAGAGTGGAGGGCATAATAAAAACTTATGGGATCTCAGCCCTGAAGCGAATCTTGTCTTATCTAGTCTAACCTAGGTAGCAGTTATAGTCTATAGGTCTAATCTTATATTTTATCTAATCCAGCCTAATCTTTATGTTTTATCTAGTCTTTACCATTCTCCAGGTGAGGGAAGTAAAACCCAAAAAGCATCTATAAATTTCCCAAGGTCACACAATTACTCTGAGATAAGAGCCCAGGTCCGCTGACTTCTAGTGTAAGGGGTAGATTCCTCTCCCTATAATCAACAAAGGACAACAATGGCTACATTCTATTTCCCCAAGACCTAGATGATAATGTTCTGCTATATTTTTTTTCATTTTTATTCTGGGTGCTCACTTGTTGGAACAATCTCTGGAAAGGAAAAAAAAAGGTAGTTTAATAAAACGATTGTCTCTGCCTATGGAACTCACACATAACACTCCACAATCCCTAAAATATACCTCAATTAATATCTACAAGTATCTTTTTTCATTTATTTATTTATTTATTTGATAGTGAGAGACGGTGAGAGAGGGAACACAAGCAGGGGGAGTGGAAGAGGGAGAAACAGGCCTCCTGCCGAGCAAGGAGCCCGACATGGGGCTCGATCCCAGAACCCCGGGATCATGACCTGAGCCGAAGGCAGACCCTTAACTGACTGAGCCACACGGGCGCCCCAACAAGTATCTTTTTTCAAAGCATTTCCATAAATGCTTTTTAAAATATATATCTTTGCTTAATATTTATTGTTCTATCTTTTATTATTTCCAGTATATTCTACATATATTTATCATATATTAATATATTAAGTATTTATTTATTCTATTTAACTAAGCCTTTTAATTATTTGATGTGATATGTCTCCATTTGCTGCCTGTACCTATTTACCTTTTCTCTTCCATGTATAGTGGTGATTCAATCCATCGTGGTCAGGAAAAACAGTGTGCTGCGTAAGTTCGACTTCCAGATAACCAAAACATAATTCTTTGGGAAACAAGGCTTTGGTGGAAATATTTTTTAAAGGCACAGTGATCTTCCCTACCTTCTAAAAGAGATACTGAGCAGAATTTAATCTTTTCATGACTAAAAGCTGCCAGCAGCAACATCACACAGAGCAACACAGTGATGTCCCCATTACTAACTGGCCCTTCCTATTGGGAGTTGGGCCTACTCCTATTGCCCATGTCCTTGGAGGTCAGCAATCTTTTTTTCCTGGTACCAGGTGCTGCCCCTTCTTGCTGACCACTGATGTCACCTTATAGTTGGCTATTTCTAATCACCCATGTGCAAGAAAACCACGTAACCAAGTGTGCTAAAAAATACCATGGCCCCGGCTACATTGACTTTGTGATAACTATTTCAACCACATGGGGACACAGCATAATTCCAAGGTGAAAGCTGAAATGTTTTAGGAAGGAAACTTCTCATAAGTTAGAACTTACAAGTGTTTGCCATACGAGGAGTCAAACCTCACACTCGACTTGTAGCAAAGTGGCTCCATCAATGATTATCTGATAAACTGACTGTGTTATCTATCATGGATAGACATCTGACATATGAATGATCATTAAATCTACTCAATTTTTAAAAGTTGCCCAACTGGGATAACCTCAAAATCTATACCTTACCATTAAAAATCTTTTTAGATTATTATTTTTATCTTATTAGCTCCGGGAGAAAATACCTGAGTAAAAACTCACTCTGTTCCAATTGCCACATCTGATCTATTGGAGACTTAAGGAGCCTTAACTATCAATCTTAAATAACATTCCAACTCCTCTATTTTAAAATTGAGGAAATTGATATGTTAATTTTAAAAAAAGGAGGAAATTGAAGCCCAGAGTAGTGTGATGGCTTATCCAAGGTCACACAGCAAAGTGTCACAGATAAGACTAGAACCCAGAACCCGTTGGCTTCTGGATCAACACCCACATTCTTCCATTGCTTATGCATTTGCCCTCTCATCTCTTGGACCACAAGGCTTCAGAGAGTGGTTCTCAAACATTAGCATGAGGCAGAATCGCCTGGAAGGCATGCCAAACATACAGATGGCAGGACTTACCCCATCTAATCTGGTAAATCTTGGATGGGACTTCAGAATTAACATTTGTAACAAGTTCCCAGGTGATGCTGATGTTGGTTGTCCAGGCACCACACTTTGAGAATGCTTTCTTAAAAGGTAGGGAGCCAAGGGAAATTTTGCTTCTATTCCAAAGTGTGGCAACTGGAACAAAATGAATTTTTGCCAGGCACTGGAATTACCAAATGAATTACCAAAATGAAAAGAGAACTCTAGAAGGCTCTTTAATGTTAAGATATAGTGTTTGAGGTGATCCCAACTGAGTGCAATTCTTCAACTGAGTAGATTTAATTATCTCAGTAAACATCTAATGGGCATTTTTTTTACACAGCACTTCAATAATTAAGCATAATTCTCATTGGAAACAAAGAATTAAACATAGTACTTGTTAATATTGATAAGCCTGTTGCCCTATGAAAAAATTAAAGTAGGATTTCTATCTTATTTAAGGTAAGAAAGTGGTTTGATTATTTGGGTATTAAAAATAATCCCCAACCAAAACTCAGGATAGATGGAGGGAGGTAGGCAGGGGATAGGCTAAATGGGTGATGCATACTAAGGAGGGCACTTTGTGATGAGCACTGGGTGTTATATGTAAGTGATGAATCACTAACTTCCACTCCCGAAACCAATTTTACCATATATGTTAACTAACTAGAATTTAAATAAAAACTTGGAAAAAATAACCCTCAACTAAAGTATTCTTTACCTGACCAAGTAATAGATGCAACACGTCTGGAATAGGATTATTTGAAATCTTAGGGTATAAAACATGTGTGTGTTGGGGGGGTGCTGCATAATTGTATGTATTTGCTTTTGAGAAGTCTAACAAGTGAATCTTCCAAAAACTCCTTCTTCCACTTGAGCTTATTTTACCCTTGGCCTCAACACGTACTTCTCAAACTTTGGCATGCATTCAAGTCACCTGGGGATCTTGGTAAAATGCAGATTCTAATTCAATGGGTCTGGGGTGGAATCCAAGATTCTGCACTTCTAATAAGTTCCCAGATGAGGCCTATGCTGCTGGTGTATGGACTCCACTTTAAGTGGAGTGTAACACTTATATGTGTTACACAACTCTGCTATCACAGGTCACCGAGGCTTGCTCTATGGCCAGATTCTCTAGAACCCACTCCTCTCTCTTTTGTCTTTACTGCATCTGAACCACATCAGCCCGAACTCCCCAGCAAGCCAAGAGCCACTGCGCCTTATCTACAGAAGGATGCCGGGCTTCCCAGTGCCAACCAATGAAACTTACAGAAGCATGCAATGATCCTCCCTCCGGGTGTGCCCCATTTTGGCATCCCTTTGATTTCCTTTTTGCAGCTCCTGGCTTTGGCCCTAGCCAGCAATCAGGACCTCATAAGTCATTCCTATGTGATAATTTGTTCCACCTCTACCCAAAGATATCCTCAGTATATTTGTTCTCAGACAATAGATCATCTGTTTCTACATTCCTTCTCTGGGTTCCCACACTCTTTCCCAAGTTATGACTCATGGTTTTGTTTAACAAGGCAAGAGCCTAGCATGATTGCTAGATTGTTGTGGTATGGGTCCCAACACCTCTCCTGGGCTTCTCTGGGAGCGCCAATGGCTATTGACCATCCATCCAATGGCTGTTGGCATCCATCCACCTCAACCCTTCAAGAATGAATGCTATTGCTCAACTCTTTTTCTTCCTTTGCCCCTCCCCCAAATATTCACATCTCTGCAGAAGTCATTATTATAACCAGAAACAATAATGGTCAACATGACTGAGCATTAAACGTGTACCAAGTACTTTGTAAGTATTATCTCAGATCTTCACAACTAGCCCACAAAATAAGAACTATAATTACCTTTTTAAGGATATGGAAACTCAGTCTCAGAGATTAACTTGCTCAGGGCTACACTGGTAAAAATGGCAGAGCTAAGATCCAAACCCAGCTCTGCCTGCTTGGAAAGCCATTGTGCTGTATTGCTTTCCTCAAGGAATTTCGAGGAATATTTTCTTCAGTCTAGACCCAAGGACATTCGTGGCATCTTGGATAGCCTGCATTGATACAGTCGGCAGTTCTAGCATCCTGACCATGTACTGACTTAGCAGCCTCCTTTTTATCTGGCCAATAACTACTAAGAATCTAAGTATTTACAAGTTTGCAAAAAGGAGTAGAAAGTGGATGGTCCAGACACTGCAGTTACAGTGCCCTCTCTCTCATGCCCACCAAGATACAGCCCACAAAGATAAGCTTGTTGGAGAAACAAGTTCGTGTGTAGGGCATAAGCAAATAACTAGAAATTCATTAATTAAAAATAATAAAATTAAATCCTTCACATCATACAGAAATATAAATTGCAAGTCAATAAAAGACCTACAAATAAACCAACAAATACATATTTAAAATTACTATCAGAAAATGCAGAGCGGTAGCTTTGTAATCTAAGGGTAGGAAAGGCCTTCTTAAATAAGACTCAAAAAGCGGCAATGGGAAAAAAAATCGATATATTTGACTACAGGCAAATTAGAAACTTCGATATGGCAAAAGACATCATAAACAATTTTAAAAGACAATCAAGAAGCTGGGGAAAAGTATTTGCAATAAATATAACAGTCAAATATAAATAACCAGTGTAAGGAACTCTTACAAATTAACCCAAAAAAGGCAAATGACCCAAAAGAAAAGAAAATAGGCAAAAGATTAAAAACTGGTCACTTAACAGAAGATGAAATATTTAAAAAAAAAACAATAAATGTGAAAATACATTCATCTTCACCAATCATCAGGAGCAAATAATTTTTTATGAGAAACCATCTTTTGACCATAAGATGTCAATGTTAAAATTAGACAATGTCAAACATTGACCAGGTTGTAGGGAAACAGGTACTCTCATCCTCTGAACAGCACTCTGCCAGGATCTACTTAAACTGAAAATACACTCTACATACAGAGCGCATACAGTCTGATCAGCAATTCCACTGCCAGGTATCTCCCTTAGAGAAATAGCTACACCCATGCACCAGAAAACATGGATAATGATGCAGCATTGCTTGTGAAATCAAAAAACAAAGGAAAAACCCCAAATGCCCATCACTGAATATACCGATAAATAAATATATCAATAAAAAGTGGTATATAAGCATGAGGAAATACTACACGAGCAGTGAAGAGTGAAACCATATGTATATATCCGAAGAGATCTCAAAAATTCTATTTTGAGTGAAAAAGTTAGCAGAACAATATTTCAAAATAAAAGAGTCACATAAATTAACTCAAAATGGATCATAGTCCTAGATATAGAATGCAAAACTGTAAAATTCCCAGAAGCTAACATAGGTGAAAATCTAGGTAACTTTGGGTATGGTGACAGCTTTTCAGATAAACCACCAAGGGCACAAGCCATGAAAGAAAAAACTGATAAGTTGAATTTCATTAAAATTTAAAAACTTCTGCTGTGTGAAAGACACTATCAAGAGAATGAGAAGACAAGCCACAGACTGAGAGAAAATATTTGCACGATATAGCTGATAAAGGACTGCTATCCGAAATATACAAAGAACTCTTAAAACTCAACAATAAGAAGATGAACAATCTGATTAAAACACAGAGCTACCCTATGACCCAGCAATCGCACTACTGGGTATTTACCCTAATGATACAAATGTAGGAATCCGAAGGGGCATGTGCACTCGAATGTTTATAGCGGCCGTGTCCACAATAGCCAAACTATGGAAAGAGCCTAGATGTCCATCAACAGATGAATGGATAAAGAAGATGTAGTATATATACACAATGGAATACTATGCAGCCATCAAAAAAAAACAAAATCTTGCCATTTGCAATGACATGGATGGAACTAGAGGGTATTATGCTAAGCCAAATAAGTCAATCAGAGAAAGACAATTATCATATGATCTCTCTGATATGAGGAATTTGATAGGCAGGGTGGGGGGTCATGCGGGGTAGGGAGGGAAAAAATGAAACAAGATGGGACCAGGGAGGGAGACAAACCATAAGAGATTCCTAATCTCAGGAAACAAACTGAGGGTTGCTAGGGCGTGGTAGAGGAGGATAGGGTGGCTGGGTTATGGACATTGGGGAGGGTATGTGCTATGGTGAGTGCTATGAATTGTGTAAGACTAATGATTCACAGACCTGTATCCCTGAAGCAAATAATACATTATAGTTAATAACATAAATACATAAATAAAGGGAGGTAGAAGTGAAATGTGAAGGGGAAAAAAAAAGTGGTCAAAGACCTAAACAGACACCTCACCAAAGAAGGTATACAGATGACAAATAAGCATAGGAAAATATACTCTACATCATATGTCATTGAGGAATTGCAAATTAAAGCAACGATGAGCTACTACTGCACAACTATAAGAACAGCCAAAATCCAGAACATGGACAACACTTAATGCTGGCAAGGATGTGGAGGAACAGGAACTCTCACTCATTGCTGGTAGGGGTGCAAAATGGTACAGCCGCTTTGGAAGACAGTCTGGCAATTTCTTACAAAACTAAACATACTCTTACCACACAATCCAGCAATTGTACCCCTTAGTATTTATCCACACGAGTTAAGGATGTGTGTCCACACAAAAATTTTACGCAGATATTTACAGCAGCTTTATTCAAAATCGCCAAAACCTGGAAGCAACCAAGATGTCCTTCAGCAGATGAGTGGATAAGTAAACTGTGGTCCATCTAGACAATGGGATATTATTCAACACTTAAAAGAAACTGGCAACCAAGCCACGAGAAGACACAGGAAACTTAAAGGCATATTACTTAGTGAAAGAAGCTAATCAGAAAAGGCTACGTATTGTATGATTTCAGCCATATAAAATTCTGGAAAAGATAAAACCATGAAGATAGTAAAAAGATCAAGGGAGAGATGGATAGAAGGAGCACAGAAGATTTTGAGGGCAGTGAAACTACTTCGTGTGATACTGTAATATTTGATACCTTCATTATATATTTGTCAAAACCCATAGAATGTACACCACCAAGAGCAAAGCCTGACAGAAACTATGGACTTTAGTTGATAATGATGCATTAATATTAGTTTATTGATTAGAATAAATGTACCACCCTGGTGCAGAATGTTGAGAGTGGAGGAGGCTCTCCATGTGTGGGGGCAGAATGCACATGGGAACTCTGTACGTTCCAGTCAATTTTCCTGTGAACCAGAGACTGTTGCAAAAACTAAAGTCTACTTTCAAAAAAATGAAAGAACCCACACACAGAAAATATCCTATATATTTACTTTTTTATGTTATTCAGGAAGCACTTACTAAACCTCAGCTATGTGTCAAACTCAGTCCCAGGTCCTAGGGATATGGCCATAAACAAGACTATTAGATCCTCACAATGTCCTGGATTCATGGAGCTTATGTTCTATTAGGAAGAAGCACCATATAAACAAACATATACAAAAAAATAATATCCAGCAGCACTAAAATGTGGACAAAAACAAAACAGGATGATGTGTTCAAATGTGACCGGGAATTCTTTCAATGAGATGGTCAGAGATGGCCTGAGGGGTTAACGACCACAGGATTCATCCACGTGGCACTGAGGACAGAGAGCAGCCCATTCAGAAGGAATGGATGGTACCAAGGCCCTACTAGGGGGAGAGGAAGCTTAGTGTTTCAGAGGAGAAAAGAGAAGGCCGGCGTGGCTTGAGCTCCATGAGCAAGCGGAAGAGGGGATGAGGATAGAGAACTAGGCAGAGCCCGGATCATGTAGGGTCACCGGGAGCCATGTTAGAAACTTGTATTCTCAAGAAAAGGGGATGACACTGGGAGAAGAGGAGGTATTTCAGTGGGGAAGTGGCATGCTCTGAATTATGTTTTAAAAATGTCATTCCGTGGGACGCCTAGGTGTTTCAGTCGGTTAGGCAACCAACTCTTGGTTTCAGCTCAGGTCATGATCTTGGGGTCATGGGATTGAGGCCCGGGTGGGGCTCCACACTTACGCAGAGTCTGCTTGGGACTCTCCCTCTCCCTCTGCTCTCTCTCTCTCTCAAATAAATAAATAAATCTTTTAAAAAAATTTTAAGATCTCATTGTGCATTGTAGAGGAAGAGCTCAAGAGGGACAGGATTAGAAACTATGAGATTAGTGGTTAGGAGGGTATTGCAAAAGTTGGGAGAAGATGGTGACTTGATCTGGGATGATAGTGGTGGGGTGTAGAGAGGGAAGAAGACTAGGGATCTGATTTAGAGATAAAGTCAACAGGATAGCTGAGGACTACATGTATAGATACGTAAAAGAAAATTGTTAATGGCCTGGAAATACACACAGCAAATGTGTAATGGCAGCTACATCTCAGGGTTGGGACTAGGGTAAGGGGAGTGAGGCACAAAATTTGAGGGGGTATCAAAAGACTCAGTCATCAAGAGCAATCATATTTCAATGCAATAGGTTTTTTTTTTTTTAATCAAAATTGATGCAAGAACTATTTGCAACAACCTGGTTGGATGTAGGGTGTATTATGCTAAGATTATGCTAAGTGAAAGAAGTCAGACAGAGAAAGACAAATGCCATATGATCTCGCTTATATGTGGAATCTAAAAAACAAATAAGAACCAACAAACAAGCCAAAAAAGCAGAAACAGACCCATAAATACAGAAAACAAACTGGTAGTTACCAAAAAGGAGGGCTGCGGGGGTGGACAATAAGG
Organism: Potos flavus; assembly: GCA_028534135.1. Lineage (NCBI taxonomy): Eukaryota > Metazoa > Chordata > Mammalia > Carnivora > Procyonidae > Potos > Potos flavus. The sequence goes on from CM052901.1 coordinate 70,951,441, forward strand.
GGTGAAGGGGCGTGGGAGGTCCAGGCTTCCGGTCATGGAACGAATCAGTCATGGGGTTGAAAGGCACAGCACAGGGAATACGGCCAATGGTCTTGTACTCATGCTGTATGGTGACAGGTGGTGGCTACCCTTGCGGGGAGCACAGCATCAAGTATAGACTTGTCAAATCACTATATCGTACACCTCAAACTGATGGAAACCTGGAACTTTGTGTGTCAATGATACTTTAATTTTTAAAACAATGATTCCCAGCCACAAAACAATGTAAGAAAATCCCTAAAAATTCTTCTTCCTCTTTGACCTGTGGATTCAAGTTAATTATGGTTGAAACATAAAAATATTTTTTAAAATGAATGCAAAAATGCGCAATGAACAAAATATCAAAATTTTTAAATGCAGCAGGATCAGTGTTGCTGATTTTTCCTTTTGCCTCAGGCTCCACTATGCTTGGCACAGCCCAGTTACTGATCTTGTCTGTATTTTAAATTTTTGGTATTTCATTCCTCAAAACACCACTTTTTTGTCCTGGTTTTGAGTTCTACACATATTACATTAAAACACTATGTATCTTTTAAAAATAAATAATGAAATACTGTGCCTCTTGACTGCTGACGTTTCTTGAACCTGGGGTAAGTGCCTCGCTTGCCCCCTGCCCCAGTCCGGGTCCTGCTGGAGGCACAGAGGTGGGACTAGGAATTGAGGAACTTTATTTGTAATGTCCTAACTCTTAGAAAATTATGGTCATGTTACTTGAGTAATTTCTAAATATATATATATAGAACAAAGACAGGAATCAGATGTCTCAAAATGTGACCAGTGTTCAATTCAGGGAAAAGGACCCGGGGTTCTCAGCATCACTGTACTCTCTGGGATTGTGGCAGACCGTGGAGCATCACCAGAGCTCCCCGTCAGGACAAGGAGCTTGTTCTCCCAGCTTCCGGAGTGTTGGCCACTGATGGCTTACACACCCAGAGAGCCCCTCTCTAGGCATTGCTGTGTGCGGAAGGGGGTAGCCTCATCCCAGGCTACTCCCCTTCCCTGGGGGACAGGATTCATCAATCACTAGTCAATATCGCGATACGACTTTCCTTAATTTGCTTCATTTTCCTTCATTTGAGGTATCTCTGAAGGGCCAGCCCAACCTGCAGCTGTCCATGGCTTCAGCAGAGACCTCCGTTTCGCTACTGCAACCCAGCTTTTCTGTCTCTCTAACCCTGTGTAGCTCCCTCACAGGTCATGTTCCCCAGGGGAGGCCTTCAATAAGCCTCCTGCATACAAATCTCCATCTCAGAGTCTGGTTACAGGGGACCCAGCTAAGGCCCAGCTAATTTCCCCAAATTAAAAAAACATAAGGAAATTCATAGCCGCCAAACATGAGTGATTGAATTTTTTTACATTGCAAGTAAAGATTATCGGAAGGATTTTAGATGGGTGTTAAGCCTAAAAAAAGAGGCCAGTGGTGATTTATCTCTTTCAGTGAGTATGATGATGAATACAGGGTTAAACAGAAATGAGAAATGCTACCAGTGGCTGTTACTATGGAGGGCAGCTGTGGATCCCTTTGGACATGACCTAGAATGAAGGGCCCGGTGTGTCTCCAAGTTGAGTGTTTGCAGGAGGGAAACTGTCACTTGCCCACAATTATAGGAAAGGAGTTGGAAAGGGGTCAGCATTGCTCCACTCAATTTGAAAGACAGATTATCTTTTTAGTAGGAACAGCTGCCAATGTTAATTTTCAGTTAAATTAGATAGCCTGCCTCAGTTGACCATCTGTCAAAAAGAATCTCATAACTATTTCAAGGATGTGATACAAATCAAACCATGATACAACATATTCTCTGTATACTAAAAAGATTTCCGAGTTTCAGCCCACATATTTCAAATGATACTTGATACCAATTCCAATACAACCAAAAGATCTGAAGTTCATTATCATGAGATTCACTCATAGCATTATCCCATTTGCTACTTCTATAAAGTACCTTTGGTTCAAGGATCTCTAAGAGCTTTACAGGCCTTAATTAATTAGACCTCATATACCCCTGTGAAATTATCATTGTCTTAATTTAAGAGTGTTTAATTATCAAGTGAAAAGGTGAAGTGGCTTATTGTATGTCTCAGCAACAAGTCAAAAGCTCAGAACAAAGCTCAAGAGAGAGGAGAGCTAAGACACACAAGAATCACTAGGTCTGGGGGAAACATCTTGAAACATGACTTCAGATTTTATTCCAACTTGCTGATTTTGTAGCATTTCCCTCAGAAACATCCAGTTATTTTACTAGAGTTTCATGAAATTGGAGGTGGAGATTAGAGGACAAAGAAGACAGGCATAAGAGTTATAAAGGAAGATTCCCTGCGTAGAATCCCCCCTCTTCTCAAAGCGGAAATGGGTTCTGTAGAGAACCCATTTCATGTGGCTTCATGCCAATGAGAGGTTATGTGCCCCCCAGGACTGGGCCAGGGACCCCTTCAACCTGGTCGTAGTTGGTTCAGGGAGGGTACATGTCACCAATCAGGTAAATTAGCATTCTTTCTGAGGCATGGTGGCCAGACCAATGGTGGAAAGGCACTCTCTCTGTTGGAGCTGTCCACCTGGTAAGACAGGAGTTTGAGGCCAGCAGCGGTCAGCCAATAAGCCTCCAACATGGAAAGAGCATGTCAGAAAGACAGGAAAGGAGAGAGAGTAAACTGGGATAACCTCTTCTCAGCCCCTGTGCCTTCAGGCTGTTCTCTGAACTTATTAGTGATTTTAAAAAGATGATATCCAGATGGGGGGGTGGGTGGATGGATGGATGGATGGATGGATGGATGGATGGATGATAAAGTGACCGACAGCCCACCAGAGTAGCATGAAGATTACTTTAAATGGAAAACATCTGAACAAACAGCAGCCACAGAGAGAAACCATATCTAAACTTAAGCAGAGCCTCCCCAAAATAGGGCCACCATTAACCCCCCTCCAAGGGTGTTTCCTGTTTGGGAGAAGACTGACCCTTAGTACCCAGGAGGTATGAATTCAGCTGCCATAAATCTCCCTCTGGAGAAGCTTCCAGGTGGGAAGGAGACTGCCACTAGCCTCAGGATGAAAAAGACCAATAAAACGCCATACTTTCACACTGAAGCTCTAAGACACCACCCCCCTTTTGTTAAACAGCCACATAAACCAATACCCCTGGCTGTTCAGGGAGCCAATTCTTCTTGAGTGTTTCCCCAGGCATGTGAAATCCCCTTCTTTTGTGTATCTATCTGTCACCCCCAAGTACTTGAACATAAATTGGCCGGAGAAAAGTTCTGCTCCCAACAAGAGATAATAGTGAGGAGTCCTTTGATATAACCCATGTATACGTAACTTAAGCTGATTTGAATTCAGTTTCTCTCTCTTATAGCTAATAATAGTGGCTAGGGCTGGGTGAGTAGCCTATCATGGGTCCCCTTGGATTAGAATGAAGGTAAACAGAGTACTCCTTTCACAACTTTCCTTCCTCTGGCAGCCAATTGTATCACACCACATAAATCCCTGGGACACAATCATATCATTCACTGAGACAGTTCAACATTCATTCACAATTTTTTAAAAGGAAAAATGGAGATTCTTACCTTTATATGCATTTGTCCCCCATCAAAGAATCCCTCAGGCTTGTTCAGCATAGATAGTGAAGCATCCTAAGGTAGGGGAAAAGGGAGAATAGAAAGAGAAGCTGATCAGAGTGAGGAAGTGGCCCTTTCAAAAAGGAAGCATGAGAAGAAGCAGGCTAAAAGTCCCAGGAGTGTTCTAATAGTGACACATTCCTAATAATGTCACACTACCAGAGTAGGGAGGTCGGCTCATTTAAAAAAAACTCAGTCAATTATCTTCAGCTTCAAAAAGTAAACGCATTCACAAGTCAAAGGACTTAGAAACCCGAAGATCATTAAATCAAGTGAATGTCATGATCTTTGGCTATTTAAGAAGCTGAGAAAATATATTGCTACTTTTATTCCACTTCTAAATATGATAGGAAATTCAGATTGGTACTATGGACCACTAGCTCACATTCGAACAATTCGGTGCTTAATTATGTGTTAAAACACAGCACCACTTTGTATGGAACCACAAAAGACCATGAATAGCCAAAGCAATCTTGAGAAAGAACAAAGTTGGAGGCATCATACTTCTTTATTTCAAACTATATTACAAAGCTATAGTATTCAAAACGGTAGACACATTTTTAGAATAAAAATAGACACACACATCAATAGAATAGGACAGAGGGCCCAGAAATAAACCCATGCATATTATGGTCCATTAATTTATAACAAAGGAGCCAAGAACACACAATGAGGAAAGGACGGTCTCTTCAATAAATGGTGTTGGTCCATCCACGCATGGATAGACCTAGAAGGTATTATGCTAAATGAAATAAGTCAGACAGAGAAAGACAAATACCATATGATTTCACTTATATGTGGAATCTAAAGAACAAAACAAATAAATGAAAAATAAAAACAGACTGGTAAATACAGAGAACAAACTGAACAAGAACAAACTTGCCAGAGGGGAAGGGGGGGTGGGGAAATGGGCAAAATGTGAAGAAGGTTAAGAGATACAAACTTCCAGTTATAAAATAAATAAGTCACAGAGAGATGAAAAGTCCAGAATATGGAATATAGTCAATAATATTGCCATAATGTTGTATGGGGACAGATGGTGACCACACTCGTTGTGGTGAGTGCTGAGTAATGTATAGAATTGTCAAATCACTATGTTGCACACACCTGAAACTAATATAACACTGTATGTCAACTATAGTTCAAAAATAAAAATAAAATTTTTTAATTAGAAAAAAATCACAGAAAATAATAAATGGTATTAGGAAAACTGGACAGCCTCATGCAAAAAAAAAAAAAAAAATCAAACTAGACCCCTATCTTGTTGAAGAAGAAAAAGAAGAAGAAGAGGAGGAGGAGGAGGAGGAGGAAGAGGAAGAAGAAGAAGGGGAGGAGGAGGAAGGGGAAGTGGAAGAGGAAGGAGAAGGAAAGGAAGAGGAAGAAGGAGGAGAAGAAGAAGGAGGAGGAGTGATGACTAGAAACAATATATACTGAGGACTTCCATGGGCCAGCTACCCTGTGATGAGTTCTTTTAAATAGTTTCTCTATAAAATAGAAAAAAAAAATTAAACCTCCTACCCTGACAAGGCCTACAGACCTTTGATGACATCCCTACTCTCAGTCTTAAGTACAGTTTATGCTGTAGTTATTTTCACTTCATAAATCATAAAGTAATAAAGCCATTAAAAACTCTAAAAGGTCATCTGTTAAACCTTTAAACCTTCTCTTTTTATTAGGAGAACAATTGAACCATTCAAGCCATTTTCTTCATTTTTTTTTCCAGAGAAAAAGAACAGATATTCTTTTCGTGAATAATTCTAGAAGTAGAATGACAAACCCTTCCATATTTCAACATTTTATCATCAATAAGTTCTTTCTTATGTTAACCCAAACATCTCTTATACTCAAATAAGCCAATCATCAAAAATTCCCACCAGTATTGTTATAACTACTCTGATTATAGCCACTTAAGTATCTGAAGCCACGCTTTTATCTGTTTTGCCCAGCATGGTCTTTCTGAAACAGAAATCTGACCAAGGCATTCAGCTGCTTCAAACCCTTGAGCGACTTCCCAATGCCTATGCCATTGGATAAAGGACCAGGTGACTTAGTAAGGTCTACAAGACCTTCTGCCCCCAGAATGTGAGCTCCTTGAGAAGTGAATCTTGTCTGTCTTGTTCACAGAGGTAACCAGAATGACTCAAACACTACCTGACGTATTGCAGACACAGCAAATATTTGTTGAATGAATGAGGGAGTGGGTAAAAGAACGAATAAATATGGGGCCCTTTATGACTCAGCTTCCTCTCCCACCCTCTGGTAAAACAGAAATAGCAGGATCTTCCTATGCAGAGGTCTCTGCGGGCTGGCTTCATGTTAGATTTCCTGACTAGGTCATTCTTACCTCTTTTCTGGGCCTGACTAACTGCAGTGCACCCTTCAAGACCATAGTCAGGCTATTCTTTCCTCCAGGAAGCCTTCCCTGAACCTTGCCACTAAGGCCAAGTTCCCCTTTTCTGTGCTTGCAGAGTATGGTGTGCTTACCTCTTCCGTGACTCTTAGACCTTCAAACAGGTAAGAAGGCCCACGATTTTCAAATGACAGACTGCCTTCCTTAACGTTTTCCATTCTTCAAAAATGTTTCCAACATACTACTTACATAGCCCAAGCGTGGTTGTCATCGTTTATGTGCACCATTACATGATATCGTATCCCTTTCAGGCATAAAATCCCTAGGTCCTATCTCTTGCACATCATCTCACTGGAACATGCACCACACCCCCAGCACAATGGGCCCCCAGGAAGCTCTTGGGACTTCAAGGATGCTGGAAGAACCCAAGAAATAACAAGTAGACAGTCTTTGCCACCTGTGAAAACAAAGTTGCCCACACGTCTCAGCCTACAAATGGTTACCAGCCCTCCTGACCCATTTGCCACCATTTTAGGTAGCTCCCTATCCTCGCTCCTGGGAACAGAAGGCCAAAGAAAGGCCTGACTAACGTAGCCAACCATATTTTAATTTGCGTTGCACTCACTACGTATTGAGAGTGTACCTACTACGTTCCAAGCGCTGACGTATTTGCTCTTCTTCCTTTTTACCTCACCTACTTTTCCTTACGCTCCATTTTCATGGTTTGTATAAAGCACATGTTTCTTGACAGCAGAAACGGATTGTTTAAGTATCCAGGGGCCCTTTATTTACAGTTTTGGTAGCTGTTGGGAGTCCAGAGGCCAGAAGGGATGGCCAGATGGATTAGATTACAGAAAGGAATTTATAAACAGGAGACAGCTTTGTAGAATCAAAAGAACCGAAAGAGGCCAGATTCGCTTAATCATTTTTATAGATAACTGTAAGATTACTGAAAAAGAAAATATGAAGCTTATAAAGTTATCCGTTTAAAGCCTAGTAAGAGGTCCAGTATGACCATTGGAGAATTTTCTGACCAAATGCAGCATGAGCCCCAGCACGAAAGGGGAAGCCAGTCATCTCCATTAATCAAACATGGAAGAATGTGGTAAAACTGAGATCAGTGAAAGGACCTAACCCTATCCAGACAGGCACCAGGACAACTGTAGGCACTCTGGGGGAGCAGAGCTTCCTCTGCTGTATCTCACGGGGCAGCTTTTTCCTTTGTCTTGGCAAGCCGTTTGAATGTAAGGGGGCTTTGCGAAAGCTATGGAACTTTCCACAGATTGAAGTACAATAATGAAATTCTCCAAATGGTGGCCCTCAATTCAGATTGTAAAGCCTGACAAGATTTCAGGGTTAAAAGGCTTCTCTTGACCCAGGTTTTTTTCTTTTTTTCTTCTTTCTTCTTTCTTTCTTTCTTTTTTTTTTTTTTTAAGACTGAGAAGTTCCTTTTGGCATGCTTAATGAGTGGTAAACATTATCGATATCCTGGAGGCTCCAAAACTGACCGGAAGCCAGAAAGACACACAGACTGCAGGGAAAGGAAGGGGCGATTCTCCTCCCCAGCCAACACAGGCACCCCATTTCGAACCCCGACATCCTCATGCCCAGGGATGACCATCCTTCTGAGAGGTCTGTAAAGCTTCTCCCAGACTTGCTATGCCTCAGATATGATGCGGAAGAAGAATTTTTCTTTTGACTTTTTCTGGCAAACTTTGCTAGAGAGTAATTTGTGGAGAAGTCATGGATGAACTTTGTAGTGTTTCCAGTTAACGAGAAAAACCGTATCTAAATTTTCCTCTTGGGCGCAGTAGAAATGGGATTTAAACACTATTATTCAATAATGATTGGACACAGCGTTCCTGAACTTGACAAAGAAATTTACCTTTCAGCTAAGACCAAAACCAGGCAGTTTCAGTTAAGTGGAAGTCTCCCCACTTAAAAGTGGGTGGCAGAGAAAGTTCATGTATAAGCTTTTCTACTGAAAATATTATGTCAAAAAAGAGAGAAAATATTATGTCAATATTTAGCTGTAACTAGCAAACTCCATATGTGTTAATTAACTATGCATGAGGTCTGTCTACTATTTTTTTTTTCCTTTTTGTGGTTATGGATTGATTTTACATCAACTAAGCTGATTAGCTAGGCTCCTTCATTTTCCTATAAACTGAGGCAGAGAGACGCAAAATGGTTTCCCAAAGGAAAGTCAGAGTACTGAGCTGTTATAATTAACTCTCATTCAGTAGCAAGTTGTGGGTGACTTCCAGCCAACATCTGCTTCTATAATGATGTAGCTCCATTCGTTCCCAAGAAAAAGAATTTGCACGAATTCAGTCCCATGGCAATCGAAAGTTAATAATACGTATTCCCACTGGGACGTTATAAAAGATAAATGAGATAATATATGTGAAATGCCTCAAGCTCCTCAGAAGAAAGGTCCTACACAAATTCAAAATTGTGTTATGAGTAATAACAATAATTAAAAATAATACAGCTTTCTTTGATCGACTCACCTCCAGGAAAGTGGCTCCTTTTGAATATATACTCCAGGGATGGATTTCTCTATCTCCGGTTCTGCCGCTCAGCCATGAGCAACAATTTTGTATGGGTCTACCGAATCCGCACCGCTGTTGGCTTCGTCGCTGTCGAAAATGAGTAAGTTGCTTTTTCCGCCACGGTGCCATTTAGTGGAAGCAGCCTTTGTCCCCCTTCATTTCCAACTGCCTCAAGTTAGCAGCTCAGATGCCTAAAGAAGCCCTTGGTGGTTAACACTCAAATCATGAAGGAGACTTGTTTCTTCTCTTCCTTTCTGCCATGTATGGGAATTATTGGAACACCTACTTCATTCTACCTGTCAAGATTATAAACTACTAGAAGGTAGAGGCTGAGACTTGCCATCTTTGTATCTCTCACGGCACTCCATGATGAATTTGAAAGCACAGCAGAGACCTCACAGAACAGCAAAGGCGCCAAGCACTTCCTCTGAACTCCAGGCAGCTTTGCCTTTACCTGGCCGACCAGCCACAGGAAACAGCCCAGCTGGAGCTCCCTGGGGCGAGGTGCTACTTTCCTTGCAGCAGCACAGACCCTCAGTCGCACCTGCAGCACCAAGATACCCTCCAGCTTTTTGTCACTTTGGCTACAAAGGGTCTGTCTTAATGCTTAACTCCCCCAGAAGCCAACCCTGAGGACAAGACTTGGAGTGGGAGCCTTTCATTTGGGAGGTGATCTGAGAAGCACCAGCAGGGAAAGGAGAAGTGAGATGAGAAGGGAAGGCAGCTTCTGGAGCTGTGGGCAAACGGAGCTCGATCGTGCTGGGGAAACTCCGGGAGACAGGATGGACCATGCCTCGGAGTTTTCCCTGTCAAGGGACTAGGAAGCTGGGGTATTTGTCTATCAAGTCGCATCATCAGCCGCTGTGGAGGGCAGCTGGGGGGCAGGGAGGAGGCATGGAAGAATGGGTTTTCTAGCATTTCTGGCCTGCTCCTGGTGCCCTCGGTCAGAGAAAACCTGCAGGCAAGGCTCACAGATGCTCACACTTGAAGGGCAGCAGGCCACTGGCTGTGCCCAGGAATGCAAACAGCCCAATATGGTCACCCAGGGATGCAAAAAGAGAGAGAGAGAGAGAAGCTGAAACATCATCCCCTTCTCACTCTCCACAGGGTCTCCTGCCTGCCATTCTTCCTCGGAGCGCCAGCAATCTGAAGAAGAAGGCTCCTCGGGCTGGATTTTCCCTCCTTCCACTGACCCTCCCAGCATGACCACCTTTTCCTCCAAGGGGGATATCACTGGGGACAAACTTCCCACTCTAGGCAGTTGAGAGCCACCAGTCAATACAAAATCTAAAGTGCTAGGACAAATCCCAGGGGCTGAGGCCCTGGAATGCTTTTACCCCCAGAGATCTCACTGGTGCTTCTAGAAGAGCTCTCTTCCCCCTCCCTTCTTCACTCTCACCTCATTCATCCCTCCAGGCATGAAGAAATAAAAGTAGACCTCCCACAAAAAGTTTATAGACCATTATATATTAAGTGATGAATTATTAGCTTGCGAACTAGAAGGAATACTGCTTTGTTTTTCTTTAATGATTCACTCTAAAGAAGGCATCTGAACTGATTTTTGCTCCAGAAATTTTCTGATAGCCTTTGGCTATAAGCACTAAAATTCTAACCTATCTGGGTTAGGTGTCAGCCACCGAAATTAAAATCCCGTATAAATTCAGACTATTTCCACTGAACTAACTCACAAATCCTTGTGGTGACAGGTCACTGAACATGTTTGAAGAAATATCCCAACAGAGTTCGGGGCAGGACAAAAGGGGGGGAAAAGAAAAGCACTGCGGGCTGGGTCCTCTCCTTTCCTCATTCCTGACCATCTTCACCCCCCACACCCCACCAGCCCCGGCAAATGTTTTGGGGAGGGCCATAGTGGAGAAAACTCAACAAGGGCTGGAGAAGGGGCTTCCGTGTTTGGAAACTGAATGAAAGAGGCAATGGGTGGAATTGCTCTTCCTTCCTCCATGTCAAGCCCTATATCCCTGGACCAGCAGAGAACAGCCCTTAAGAGTTTACCAATCTATCGATCAAACAATACAGACTTCATGATGGAAGCAGCCTGGTATTCTGGAAAGATTAATGAAAAGGAAGCGAGGAGGACTGAGTTCTCCCCTAGCCCTGTGCACGTTGGGGAGATATCATGAATTTGGGACTCAGACATGAGCCTGGACCTTCGGGGTGCTGGCGTTGTCACTTACTTGCTCTGTGACCTTGGGCAAGGTACTTCGTTTCACTGATCCTCAGTCCCCAGTCAGGAAAATACCTCCATCACATAGTGGTTTCATAAAGTACCTTACACATGTTGAGCACGCAGTAGGTGCTTAATAGTTGCCTTCTTCCCTTTTATGGGGACCGGCATATCAAGTGGAAAGAGTCCAGCTTCACAGGCAGGGAGTTGGGTTCAAATCCCACCGGTACCACTCACCTTGGGGCCACTGACCAACTTCCGCAAGCATCGTGCCCTAAAATGATTTGACAACTTAAGTTTTCCCTTCCTGGTATCTCGAAACTTACAAAAATTAATTCAGTTGCCACGTATGTTCATTAAAATAACAAGGGGTTAACCATTCTGGTAAAGAGAGGGGGAAATGCATCTGTCAACCCAGCCCCGCTGGTTCTCCCTAGGCAAGTGGCTTCCTTAGGGAAGCGGGTGCTTGTAGCCAATTAGGGGGCCCATCCATAAACCGAGCCCAGCCATCCTCTCCCTCATTCATCCTGGATGAGCCTGGAGCTCTGGAAGCCAGAGTCTGACAACATAGCAGCTGGAACAGGAGAGATTTGATGACAGAGAAACTTAAAAAGGATTCTTGGGCAATTTTACTTGGTAATATGCTTTGACACCCTCTGCTTAGTAGTCTCAAGAAATTGTCAGTAAAAACAAAGTTGATTTTCACAGATTTTTTTAGAGTCAGATTAGGTTGTTTTTTTCTTTTTTTTGGATGTGCTATCATACTGTGATGGGTCTGGGGCTGCTTCATGAAGATGCAAAGCTGTGTAGTCCCCCAGCGTCCCACGTTCAGAAGGGCCCCGGGGTTTGGTTTAATATCTACTGTTGCCATCTTGAAATTCTAAATAATTTTATCTTTAAACGTATGTTTCATAGATGAAGTCCAATGCAGAGCATGTACATGAGCTGAGGAGATGCATGAATATGTACATTCACTGTATCTTGCCACCCCATTTATGCACAGTTAAAAAAAAAAAGATTTTATTTATTTATGTGAGAGACAGAGAGCATGCATGTGCATGGGCAGGGGGGAGGGGCAAAGGAGAAGCAGACTCCCCGCTGAGCAGGGAGCCCAACGCCGAGCTTGATCCCAGGACCCTGAGATCATGACCAGAGCCGAACGCAGATGCTTAACTGACTGAGCCACCCAGGCGCCCCCATTTATGTATAGTTTTTGTGATGCCCCGTGAGCACAGAATTCCAACGGACCCACAGTGCGTGGGAGCGCCAGGAGACAAGGCAAGCATTAAGTGTGTGATGTCTACAACTGAGTAAGCGGGGTTACTTACCTTGAGCACAGAAAGAAGGTAATGACATTCTAAGAAACACAAATGACCAAGAAGCCCTATCATATCCTTTCTTATTCATGTGACCTCTCTGTATCAGTCAACCACTTACAGAGAAAATGATAACGTGGAAGGAAAGGGGAAAATAGGGCTACCTTTTTCCTTTTTTTTTTTTTTTTTTTTTCAGTACTTCCTTGCTCATCAGTAACCCAAAGGGAGGGAGGGAAATGAAAATGGTTGAGTTTCTTTTGTGCAGCATTTCTGCCATTCCGATACGAATGAAATACATATATACATAGACACTACAAAATACAAATTGTGTAATATGATGATTCCACCTGAGCTAAATGCTCTTCAATTTGCATTTAAAACTGTCATTGCCTGATATGAAGATGAATGGCAAAATTCATGCTGATAATTTAAATTTTTAATTTCTCTTTACTTAGAAACACATTACATAGCAGATAAAAAGTACCATCCCTCAAAAGAGAGATCATGGAAGAAAGGAAAAAGATTTTACGCCTTTGACAGCACTTTTCTCCTGCTCTTTGAACAAAAGACCTTGCCTTTTATTTTGCACTGGGCTAACAAATTATGTCACGGACCCTGGATGGTTCTTATGGTAAGATCTAGAAAACCCAGAATTATCGGGTTCATATTTACATAAAATAAACTATGTATTCCTTATGGCTTTGCTGCGAAAGAAAATCGATAGCCTGGCTGATTCTGCCATTACCACTCTGTCATCATGGCCCCAGTGTACTGGCGCAAAAATGGGGTTCAGAGTAAAGGGAATATGGAACCCAGACATTCCTGAACCAGGTTCTGGAAATTTACCCACTCTTCCCTTGTATCAGTAGGTTTGAAATCCAGGAACTTTGAATAGGAAGAAAAGAGCTTCCTCTTCTACTCTTCCAGAAGGGGAAGGAGAAGAAGGTTGGACACACTGAGCACTCCCTTACTGTCTTCTAGGCACGGGACCTGGTGCATCTCTCATATGTCATTTAATCTAGAAAGTGGAGGAGTTTCTGGTGGCCCTTTCCCGGGATCCCGTGTTACCTACATGACGATGGCAAGGAGGGAATTCCCTTAAGCTTCTGTTTCTTTTTTTTTCTTTCCCTATTATAGTAAAACATACATAACACAGTTCATCATTTTGGCATTCACACCGTTACCACCTTTCAACTTCCTTTTTTTCTTTTTTTAGATTTTATTTATTTATTTGACACAGAGAGAGAGAGAGAGATCACAAGTAGGCAGAGAGGCAGGCAGAGAGAGAGGGGGAAGCAGGCTCCCCACTGAGCAGAGAGCCCGATGTGGGGCTCGATCCCAGGACCCTGAGATCATGACCTGAGCTGAAGGCAGAGGCTTTAACCCACTGAACCACCCAGGCGCCCCAACACCTTTCAACTCCTTAATTGTAACTAAAACCTGCTGGCAGGTGTTCCTTGGAACGTCCAGCTTAGAGGGCAGTTTCAAGTTAAAGAGGGTAAAATAAATAAATAAATACATACATACATACATACATGACCAGAAAAAAAAACTGTAGAAGTGGCTGAATCCAAGGAGGAAAGAGAGCCAAGAAAAAGAAAATGTCACCAGCATGAATCCGAGGAAGTGAGAGATAAACGGGGTTTCCAAGAGTACAGTGTCTAACCATCGTCTTTTACATATTGTCAAGCCCTCAAAAGCTTCCCAGAAAAACGTGTTACCAAGCAAAGCAGGTTCTCAGACTCACTGCTGTAAGGGAGAACACCGCCTTGACAGTTTCAGGGGTGTCTCCGAAGGAGTAAACTGTAGAAGGTCTTTCTAGAGCTCTAGGGCCTCAAGTTGGGGGATGGTACGGCAGAATTTGCAAGGTGGGAAAATGGCTGAGATTGGGCCAAGTTTATGACATAATAGCTCTGGATCATAGACACGGTAACGAAAAGTGGGTTTCGAATGGGTCTTTATGAGTAAGCTGTTTGTCTTCGTTGGTAAGCTCTTTTGGTTTTATTAGTTTTATTTTATGAGTTTATTAGTGATTTATTTTAGTTTTATTGGTTAACAGTCGCAGCTTCTAGGAACTATTATTTCCTGGAGCAAGGAGCTTAAGTTATTTTTGGTTGTTCTCGGCATTTTATAACATGGGGACAGGAAAGTATGCCCACTCCCAGGATTGTTTAAACACAGAAACAGGAATTTACATTGGTTTCAGTTCTCAACATGAAGGAGCCACAGCAGGGGGGGCAATTAAATAGCTAGCCCCAAATTCCATGGCTAGTTGGTAACAGAGCTGAGGTTGAGTTCAGAGCCTCTGAGTACAAATTCACACACACACACACACACACACACACACTCCGGAATTACCTTAACTTCTCTTAGGATGAAAAACTTACAACATAAGCACATCACGGAAAATCTGGAAAAACAGAACGGATATCCCAAATTCTATCACCATAATATCCATCACCTCTATTATTTCTTCCCAGTTTTTCTTCAAACGCAGTGGTTTTGTTTGTGTTCGCTTGTTTCTTTTTTTTCTTTTTTTTTTTTCGCTTGTTTCAATTCTAATATTCACTGGCTTGGTCTCCGCAGATTTTGTTTCTCTAAATTCCTTCTTGAGCAAGATGTGCGCTCCTTTCTGGCACCCCTCTGTGTTCCTCACTACTCCCCATCAGAGAAAAGAATATTTGCTTTTGTTGAAAAAGCTCCAGGCATCTCCAAGCAGGCTGGGGCCACAGGGATTCTGCCAGAACTATCTCATCTGGAAAAAGCACACAATGCAAGAGCCGTTTTAACAGGCAGAGGCCACAGGGAATGGCTTTTCTCTCTAGCCCAGCTTGTGGGGCCCCCAAATCTCCAGGCAACTGACCAATGACACCAAGGTGATGTCATTCGGCTCTTAGTCACACTACCCCACTCCTTTACCCTACTTTTTCTTCTCTCTCTGCTTTCATCCTTTCTTTTCCTACTCTCTATTCTTTGCAAGAGGTCAGCTAAGCCCTTCCAACATACAATCTCTCACTTCTTTGGTGGCCCTCATTCTGGTAATCGGCAAACCCTTTGCTGGAATTCTGAGCACATTCTACAATGGGAACATGTAAATGATGATTCATTCTTAATAACCTCATTCTCAGTAAAGGGGTTCTTGAAAAGTTGTAAGACAAATTGCCATTAACTTAATCATATTTAATATGCACTTGAGGACTTGCCAGTTAGAGAAATCTCACTGTAAGACCGTTCATATATCAAATAACTGCTTAAATTTCTTCATCCTCTAAATTGAGATTTTTTCCCATGTCGGGTGACCTGGCACCACATTTGAGGGGATATTACAGAAGACATCCTTCTGAAATCTAAAATGCATTCCTAAAATAAAAATGCATCCCGATGTCCAAAATAATACAATAATAAAAGTCAATGATACTCTGTCCCATATAATGACATTCCTATGACAAGAGTCCCTAACACTTCAGTAGCCAGGCCAAGACCTGAAACGCCCAGCAGGTGCTGACAGAAATAAAAATCACTTAGAAACTGATCATCAGGGGCGCCTGGGTGGCTCACTGGGTTAAGCCTCTGCCTTCGGCTCAAGTCATGATCTCAAGGTCTTGGGATTGAGCCCCACATCGGGCTCTCTGCTCAGGAGGGAGCCTGCTTCCCTCTCTCTCTCTGCCTGCCTCTCTGCCTACTTGTGATCTCTCTGTCAAATAAATAAATAAAATATTAAAAAAAAAAAAAAGAAAAGAAACTGATCGTCAAAGAAAGGCACCACTCTATGAGAATGGTATATTTCAGCCCGGATCTATTTAAACAACGCAAACCGGAGTTAATCTGACATTCTAATTGGCCCTATTTCATTGTTGACCAAACGGCCTATGTTCCTCATCATTCTAATCATTTCTCATTATTCTGCTTAGAGTACTACACAGCATGAGGCTTCATTACAAAAATAAGGTGTCTCCATTGGCCAGAAATTCTGTGCACCACCTGCCCAATCCTCCTTGGCTTCACTTTGAGAAGCAGATCGCTGAATAAGGGTGTGGGGTCCTACAGTGTGGAGACTGGGGGGTTAGTTGTGAAAGGTACTAGAGAGACAGTTGCCCATGAAAAAGTGCCAGAACCAATGGTTCGCCTCTTTATTGATTTCCCTACCTCATCTTGGGTCCTTTCTTTGCCCATGAGGCTATCAGAACTTAGACCTGAGTCACGACTGAACAATTTGAAAACTTTCCTGTCAAAGTTACTCCATCTGCTCTGAGCGTATCCCCGAGAGACTCCCCGAGAACTCCTGGTTAGATGAATGGGGTCCAGCCAAAGTGGTCGATACTGATCAAATTAGCCGATGTTTCACTTAACTAGTCTCAAGAAAACAGAACTTCTTGTGGACAGAGGCTACTTACTAGCCCCTGAATCCAAAGCTTTTAAGACGGCAACTGTTAGGTACTCAATACTTGTTTGTTCATCTTGCCCAGCTCAAAAGTCACTTCCTCAGCAAGGCTGTCTCACAGCCTCCAGGAGAGAGCAGCTAGCCCTGTTACATACGCTCATACTCCTTACATATTGCAAACAAGGATTGTTTGTAAATACACATGTATATTTACTTAATTAATATCTACACTTCCTCACTGGACTCTGAGCTCTGTTCATGTACTGATCAGACTTAGCAGCACTCAGTACATATTTATTGAATGTTGTTGCCTGAAAGTGAAAAGCTCAACAGACGTACCTCGACTCAGAGCTAAACTGTTCTTTTGTAGATTACCTTCTGAATAAGATCCATACTTGCCCCCATACATCTGATAGCTTATAATGGCCACATCATCTGGTTAGTTTGATTTCTTCTTTGTAATTTGTTTAAAGCACCTGGTGTTTTCCAGGTAGATGCCTACTGAAAATGAACTGCTATTTCTTGTAAATATAACTGCAATTTCAAGCCAGATTCAGAGATGCAGAAGAGAAGTCAATAGAAATTGACATCCAGTTGGTCTGGCAACTCCTTTTTTAACTTTATTCACAATAGGCAAGCAGCCTTTCAGAAATGATAAATGGGTCCTGAAATGCAAACTTTAAAAAGTTGGGGGGAAAAAAAACTTGTACACGAATGTTCACAGCAACTTTATCCACATTAGCCAAAAGGTGAAACAACCCAAGTATCCATCCATGGATGAATGAATAAACAAGATATGGTATATCCATGCAATGAAATATTATTTAGCTATAAAACGGAGTAAAGTGCTGATACATGCTATAGTGTGGATGAACCCCAAGAACATTATGCTAAGCAAAAGAAGCCAAACACAAAAGGTCATGTATTGTATGATTCCATCTATAGGAAATGTCCAGAAGAGGCAAATTCATAGAGACAGAAAGCAGATGAGTAGTTGCCTGGGACCGAGGGTTAGGCAGGAATAGAAAGTGACTATTTAACGGATACAGAGTTTCCATTTGGGTTGATGAAAAATTTCCAAATCCAGATAGAGGCGATGGTTGTACAGCATTGTGAATGCACTTAATGCCAGCGAATTGTACATGTTAAAATGGTTACAGTTACAGTGATTGATTTTTATCACTGTGTATATGTGTTTTACCAAAATGAAAGAGGCGAAAAATGAAACTGGAATCAAAATTCGCAGGCAAAAAAAAAAAAAACAAAACAAAACAAATATACGAACAAACAAAAGGACATCAGTAGCCTTTATAAGAAGAAATTATTAGTCCACAATTATTAATTCACATTTTCACACACTGGGTTTGGTTACTATTACCACTACTATGCTACTATAGTACTTGTACACGACCTACCTACACTGAGTTTCCCAAACAATTCAAGGGAAAAAAATAATGAGATGAACTTGAGACTCAGAAGCTCAGTTACTGTGTTTAAATTAGTTCTTCTAGATTTAAGGAGATAAGAATTTAAATGGCAAATTTACCAGGCGCCTGGGTGGCTCAGTCAGTGAAGCGTCTGCCCTTGGTTCAGGTCATGATCCCGGGGGTCCTGGGATTGAGTCCCACATCAGGCTCCCTGCTCAGCGGGAAGCCTGCTCCTCCCTCTCTGTCTGCCCCTCCCCTCCGACTGTGTGCGCGGGCTCTCTCTCTGTCAAATAAACAAGTAAAATCTTTAAAAACTAAAAAATAAATGGCGAATTTACAAAGGAATACATTTCCCTGAATATTTTCGTTAATATTTCTAAGCACACCAGCCAAGAGACAAAGAACTAGTTTTGTGAGCTAGGCAAGTCATTATCTACTCTGGCCCTCAGTTCTGTCATCTGTTAAGTGAAAGGGTTAGATGAAAGAATTCTGCATTTTTTAGATGACTTCCCAAGAGTTAGGAAATGAAATTGATGGCATGGATTTTCATGGCAACGATTCAGGCATTTTATCAGGCTACCCAATTAGTTGGGTCCAACCATTTCTAATAAAGGAAGCTGAGACCAAGAACAGCAAGCTCAGTGAGGTATGTGCCTCTACGGGCCAGGCAGATAATTAAGTAAGTAAAGGATGTTAGGTGGTAACAATGATGAACAGAAGAACTAATGCCCAATTGAAATGGGGCAGCCCCTGCTCAACTCTGGTTGATTATCGCTACAAGGAAATGTGGGCCAAGTGATGTCAGAGCTTCCTGAAAAAGGAAAAGCCAGAAGTTCAGATGTTTGCAAGAAATCACTATATTTCAGAATGTCTGCATAGAGTTCAAGTTTTCCTCCAAATGTGTGCAAGCCAAATTAACATTTCTACCAGGCTGCTTATAGCCCGGGATCACCAATGTTCAACCTCCGGTTGGAATATTTATTAACCTACTTGGCTGGCATTGCTGACAGGAGAGCTCTTGGGTGCCCCTAGACTTCTCCAACACCCCTCCAAGAGACAGAGTGGAATATAGCTTGGCTCAATCCAGGTGCTCATGTATGTATTCGACACATATTTGTTGAAACCTGTTGTGCCCCCCGACACTACCAAGCACTCTGGCAAGAACAAGGGTGAGCAAAAGCGATGCTGTTCCTGCCCCCATACAGCTTACTGTCTGGTGGGGTAAATGAACCTTAATCAGAGGATCAGAGCAAGAGATGGGTCATTCTAACCTGTGCAGAGTGCTCTCGGGGAATGG
Source organism: Potos flavus (assembly GCA_028534135.1). NCBI lineage: Eukaryota > Metazoa > Chordata > Mammalia > Carnivora > Procyonidae > Potos > Potos flavus. Next base: position 70,970,600 of record CM052901.1, read on the forward strand.
TACCCGGCGTTAGAGGGATGTGTAACAAGGGGGCTCTGGCATGATCTAAATTAGGGCATCAAGGAAGGCTTCCATGAGCCAGTAGCATCTAATCTGAGATCCAAATCGTAAGTAAAAGACAACTGGGTAGAGGGAAGGAGAGGGGATTGTTCTGGGAAATCTGCAGCCGCAGAGGTCCTATTGGAAGACTGGGTATGGAGAGTAGGAGAGACAGAGGAAAGGTCTGAGTGCCTGGAGCATAAAGAGAAGAGAGGAAAGCGGAGGAGGCTGGTAAAGCTGAAGAGGATGGTAATGGCCAGCCCTTGTAGGGCCTTCAAAGCCAGAGGAACCCTTGGTATTTGTTCTATGAGCCAGGGAAAGCCATTGAAGTCTTTTAAGGAGATAACATAATCCTAATAAGCATAGAAAGTTTCACAACAGTCCCTGGCACTCAGGATGTATTGAAGTAAAAGACAGAGTGGGTTCGGATTAAGGTTGTGTCCATGACTGTGACCAATTATGAGAGTGTTCGTAGCTTGTGGACTAGGGTGAAGAAATGAATGGGCTTGAGAAATATTTGAAGAAGTAAAATGAACAGGAAATTAATGGATTTGATATGGGGAATTAAGTGAGAGGATAGTTCAGACTGTTTCTCCGGCTTCTAGAATGCATATATGGAAGGCTGGAGGCACCACTTATGACAAAGAGGAACAGTTTTGGAGGGAAGATCTCATGAATCTCAGTTTTCCAATGCTCAGTTTGACCTGTTTCTGAGACATTCGAGTGGACACGTCAAGTAGCCGGTTGGATTTACAGCCCTGTTGCTCAGCAGAGAGGTGTCCAGGCTGAAAACAGAAATTTAGGCCTCATTAGTGTATAGACCAAAATCGGAGTTGTGAGTATCTAATGGGGTCACCTAGAGAAAGCACAGAGAGTAGAAACAAAAGAAGACCTAAAATCTCCAACAAACACCGGCTTAGTAGAGGAGAATGAGCTAGAAAAGAAGACTGAATGGGAGTAGCCAGAGAGATGAGAGGAAAACCAGAAGTGAAGAATCCAAAAGAGGAAGGCATTTTAAGAAGGGGGAGTGGCCTAGAGTGTTGGATGCACCTGACGCTTCAGGTAAGATGGGGCCAGGAGAATAACCACTAACTCGAACAACATGGAAGGCACTGCTGACTTCGTGAGCAGTGAACATGGTCAACAGATGAGTGGGAGTTGAGTGCATGGGAAGTGAAGAAACGATGACAGTGAGAATGTACAATTCGTTCTAGAAGTTTGACCATGAAAGGCCAAGAGGGGGATGGAGCAATAGCAGGACAGCGTGAGGTCCAGGAATGGAGGGTTTGGTTTTAGTGGGATTTTGTTTCTTAAGTAATTCCATGTTGAACAAAGCAGAATAGTCCACTCTGAGTCTTCTTCCTGACCTCTTACCCGCAGCTTGGCTACCTTCCCCTAAGAGGAATGCTATCCCGATGGATACCCACGCCTACGTCATGCCAAGTGTGGCTCACTTGCAAAATACAGCATTAGGAAAGAAGTGATTATTATGAGAAAAAATGATTACTTCTGTTCTGCCTTCCATTTCCCATCTTCTCTGGGAATCTTCTTTTTTTCTAATCATTTCTCATATTACCTAGCCCTTCCTTTCTTTCCCAGCCAACCTAATACATGCCCTCATTAATCCTTCCCTGGGCCCTTATAACAGCCTCCTAAAACATTATCGTGCTTTCAGTCTTGTGGTTTATCACTGTCAGGGTAATCTTTGCAAAAGACAGCTCTGATTATGAGGCTGTCACTAAAATGCTTTCGATGGTTCCCTGTTGCCTACCAGATAAACAAAACTGGCCACATGGCTCCTGCTCTGGCTCTGCCCTCCCTTCCCACATGATCTACTGCTACAACGCTCCACACACAATACGTTCTGGCCAAATTCTACTATTTGAAATTCCTCACTAGACCCTCCATTTTGCCTCTCCACACCTCTAGTCAGGCTGTTCCTTATTGGTATTATGCCTTCCCTTCATCTCAGCTATGGAACTCTTCCCCATCCTTGCCTTAACCGAGATGTCACTGCCAGCTAGAAACTTCCTCTCATCCCCACTTCACCTTCCACTTCAGATCTAAACATGCTGTCTTTTCACTGAAGACTCATAAGTGGTAGTGCGGGGCTGGCACAGATGCACTGACATGGGACAGTGGGGACATACTGACATTGCCTGATATTGTCATTCTTTGTATGTTTCATTTTCTTTACTGATTGCGCCAAGCTCTTGAAAGACCGGAACTTGCAAAATTCATTTTTGGATCTGCCATGGCACTCGGCCAGGGCCTGGCACAGAACAGGCTCTCAGCAAATATTTACTCACTGATGGATTAATGGAAGAAAAGAAGGAAGGCAAGGAAAAGGAAGAAGGGAGACAAGAGAGAAGGAATCCTTACACCAGGTCCTCAAGGCAAGGAGCAAGCAGAAAAGTACATTAAAAATCCTCATGTGGCAATTCATTTAACCCACGACAAACCCTCTCACTCCTGAAACCCTCTTCAGGCTCTCCTAGTAAATTTCTTCAAATATTTGCAGTGTCCACAATACAATAAGATCTCTCTCAGGCAGATTAATTAAAGGTGACCCCCCCCCCTCCTCTGGCTACAGTTAATAGCAAGCGACTTAAATGCTAAAAGATTCTTCTAGAGGGAAGAGGCATACTGAGAACAGAGCTCTGAGCCTCTGCCAAGATCTGTTAAGTCACTCAGTTTAAACCGTTCCTCCTCACAGCTGCCATATTTCCACGGGCCAAGCTCTTGAGTCATTCCATTGACACTGGGACAGCAGTTCTGTAACTGGTTTACCTGAGTCTGGTCCCTGGTCTCTGGTCTGGTCTGGTCTCCCCTCCAATCCATCCATTCTTTATTTTAGTCTATAATTAATCTTTCTTTAATTTTTTTTTCTCACTGCAGACTCATTAGAATGGCAAAACACGGAAAAGACTACCAGTACCAAGTATTGACAAGGTTGTGGAGAAATGCATTTCTCATCCATCATCCATTGCTGGTCTGAGTATAAAGTGGTAACAGCTACTAAAGGTAATCATATGACCACCCTCTGACTCAGTGACTCCTAGAGAAACGAGTGCACGTGTTCCCCGAAAGATGTGCAAGAATGTTCACAGACATCCTATTCGTAATAGCCCAACAACCGGAAACAACCCACATTTCCATTCACAGGAGAATGGATGAACAAACTACTTATCTCAAAATATTAAGCTGAGTAAAAGCCACTCATAAAGGAAAATAGGCTGTGTGCTACAATTTATATGAAGTTTAAAAAACAGTTCAACAATTCTTAATACTGGTTAAGAGGTGAAAGTGAGGTAGTTATTCACTGGGAAGTTGCATAAAGGGTCCTTCTTCAGTGGTGGAAATGTTCTCTGTCTTTATTTGGGTGGTGATCACATGGGTAGAAATTACCTGTGTGGTGGTGATTGCATTTGTAGAAATTCACCAAACCGTGCACTTAAGAACTGACCATCATTTTTATGTAAATTGCACCTCAGCTAAAAATAAAGAATGTCAAGTTAACCAGAAAACTAAAAAATCTTTTGAAACGGCTTCACCCTACTTTCCAAATTGAATCCAGTTCCAAGACATCTGCCTGATCGTCAAGGTCCTCTATCACCTGGACCTAACTGTTCAGTCATCACCAGTCTCCCTTCGCAAAATACATCTAATGGAAGACCACCATGATCTTGCTCAGACTCTTCCACATCTCTGCACTTCCCACCCTCTTTCTTTTCTGTAAGCCAGATCCTTTGGGACAAGCACTAGATTCACTCTCTCCTGAGCTTACGCTATGGCGATATGTCCCTTAGTTATCATTCCTTTAGCGTAACCACGTGTATCCTACGTGACACTGCTCTGCACTGACTTGTATATAACCTTAAAATTAACTTCTAATAAATTATGGAATTAATCTCTGTAACTCTTAGCATGTCGCTTTTCTCTCTGCTCTGTTCTAAATTCCAGGAGGCTGGCAAAGAAAGATCCTTTCCCTTCCAAGTTTCCCTCCTCTCTCCCAATGCCTAGTATAATGCCACATACCCAATGGGTGCTTAAAAGTGCCCCTTGAGCCTCAAAGTCAAATTTTAAATGATAATAAATACTAGGTAGGTAGAGTAGGAAAAGGCCCTCTCCTCGAATGTTAAAACTACTGTATTATCTATTTGATATAAGCAAATATACATCATTCTTAACAGTAATCGCTACAGATTATTTATCTTTTTCTGTTGTTGTTGTTAGTTACACAGGCACATAGTTTGGTACCTCGAATAGTACCATGAGGCTTCTAAACAAAATCAGTTGTCCTCAAACACTCTAATTTGCCTCTAACTTTATTTACAATAAATAACCTCTTTCCATCACCCCTCAGGTGGGACAACTCAGAGCCATGTTCTACACCATCTCTCACGGGTCCCCAGCGGGGTTGCCCACACCAATAACCTCATTTTTTCTTTCCTTGTCTCCCTTCCCCTACTAGTTCTGATTTGATCGCTTCTCAAATATATTCCTTGCATTCATATCCTTATCTTGGGACCTGCTTCTGGGGAAACCCAACCATGTGACTTTCTACTAGACAAGATCCTTTAGGGCCCGAAATTCTTTGTGCTAACACCAAGCACAGCAGCATCTTGTACAACGAGGCTCTTGACGATGCCTTTTTTGCTACTCTTAAAATTGTATCTAATACATGAACTCAAAACTCTCCCCATACTCGCTTGGCCTTTGTGGGAAGTTTTCCGACTCCAGTACCCATTGCAAAAGACTCTGGAGATGAAAGTGTTGTACAAAGGTTAAGTATTATTGCTTTAAATATCTTGGGGGAAATGTCTTATTTAAGACATTTATCACAAAAGAAAAGCTGAAAAAAGAAAACCAGGCAAGTGATACAAGAAGAAAAACATATCTTTAGTGAAAAAAAACAACGTGACCTTTCCTTTGTCCAAAATGACTCCGGGAAATCAGTGTAATCTGGCAGGTGAACTTTCTAACAGTAATAAAGGAATCAATTTGTGCTTTAAGATATATCAGAAGTTGCTGGTGAAATCAGAAAGCCTTCTAGGAGAGGAACAATTTTCCCAATCCTTTGTAATAGTCAAGAAAGGAAAGCCTGAAATGAGAATTGAAGAAATTCCACCACAAGGTATCATTTCCATGACCATCATTTTTCCCTTATTAAAAACCTACCTTTGGAAATTTTTAAGAAATACTGTGGAGTTCATGGTTAGTGATGTTTTCGCTGTCCTACCATTGGTATTGTTTTTTCCTTTGTTTTTCTGACACTTGGGAACCAGTCTCACATAACCTAATGCCAGAAATAATTTTGTAGCCATTAAGATAAGTTTTTTCAGAGATGGATAGAAAAACCTATTAAAAAATACTTCACTTCAAAAAAGTAAAACTTTATTTTACTTTCCTATAACAAGTCTAGAAATATGCAGGCCAAGGCTAAAATGGCAGCTCTACTAATGAAGTACCCAGTGATGCAAATTCCTTCCAACTCACTGAGGATCCACCATCCTGAGGATCTGGCTCTTTGTCTTCATGAGCCAAGATGGCGGCACTTGGATTTTAGGAAACAGGTAGACAAAGGGATGGCAAAAAAAAAAGTTATATAATCTTATGCTTACAGCCCATTGGTCAAAATATAGGCACGTGGCCACGCTGAGCTACGAGGGAGGCCGGGAAATATATTCATTACTCAAAACAACATACACCCAACTAAAAATCCTACTACTATGGAAAAGGAGAAGAGCAATTCAAGGATGACAATTTATCATTACTCCAGCTTCTATCTTCTCCTTCCTCCAAATCCATTTTCAATAATTCTCTGAGACAGGGGTCCAGATAAGAGGTCAATTCCAGGCTGACCTTGACCTATGAAAGTGACCTTTTCTTCCTCCAGAGTCACAGAGTCTGCTGCCACCAGCATGAGACCACCTCTAAAAAATTGATTTGAGTGTATAGAGTAATAGAGACAACAAAGACACTATGATAAAGCAGAAGCAGCTCTGGGAGCTGACCCCAGGGGCACAATTTGAGATAGGGCAGCCTGTTTATATGGTACTCTGCCGAGCACGCCTATACACACACACCCATTCATTCACAGTGATGAATAAAACATAAGCTCTATATCCTCAAGACACATACATATTATAGGAGAGGCAAATGACAAAGAAATAAACATGAAAATAAATATCTAATTACAAATTGCAATGCATACCAAGAAGGAAAAGAATACGGGCTAGAAGGTCAAAAGGAGGAGACTAATTTGGACAGAGGACTAAGCAAAAGCCTTCCTGGATGAACGTTATTTGAGCTGCCATCCCTAGGCTAAATGGATATTAGCCCAGCAGAATGGAAGACAAGCTGTTCCAGGCGGGGAAAAGGGTACGTGCAAAATTCCTGCAGTGGGAAAGAGCCTGGCACATTTGAAAACTTTTAAAGTAATACTGGTATGGATGGAACTTTTCACCAAAATAGGATTCACCCGGCGCACTTCCTGGATTCATTTTCTTTTTATCACACAGCCTGAAAACCCACCAAATAGAGATCCACATATATATGTTTAAGAGGCTCATTAAGATTAATTTTTAAAAATATGCCACACTCCCGCAGTAGCTCAGAAGCTTATTCAGTGCAGGACTCTTCAAGGAAGCATCAAAGACATCCAAAAGAAAAGGACCCAGAGGATCCCTGAGCAGGCCCTGGACGCTGATACTAAGAGAAACAGTCTTCATCAACGGGCTCCAAATGTGGACAAGCCAGACCAGGAAAGTTAGTGGGGGACAGAACAACACTGGCTCCTGGAGTAAATGGTATATCAAGGCTTAGTGCTAGGACTGAAGAAATAAAAAGAATTCTAAATCTAAAAGTGTGGGAGGTTAAAGATGGCTACAAATTTTTTGAGATGTCTCCCATCAAGAAGTGGGGTCTGTTTCTCCACTTCTTGAATCTGGGCTACATCGTGACTCGTGACTCCTTCGACCAACAGAAGGTGGTAGAAGTGATGCTATGCTAGTTCTAGGCCCAGTCTTCAAGAAAATCAGCAGCTTCTAACTTGGTCTTTTGGGGTCTTGAGCCACCACGTAAGAAGTTTGGATGTGCTGTTGGAAAGACTCGGTGGAGAAGCTCAGAGACAAACTGGATGGCCTTCTAGCCATCGCCACCAGAGTGCCATCCATATGATTGAGGCCATCCTGGACTTTCCAGACCAGACGAGCCATCAGCTGAACACCACCAAGTAACCACAATCAATAAGACATGGGACGGGAGAATTTCCCAGGGGAACCCTGCCCCAAATTTGGAACCCACAAAATCATGAGATGTGATAAATTTGTTGTTGTTTTGGAGCACTAAGTTTTGGGGGTGTCTGTTCCATAGCAGAAGATAGTGAAACGCTAGCCAAAGATCTTTTCTGGCCTATGAGTTTTTCAGGCGTTTGAGCCTATGGAATGCCTGGGATTTGGGGGCCTTTGTGGGTCTTCTTCTATTTCTCTAGTTTGCATTACTAAAGCAGTACCTTTGGTTTAAAAAGCTAAACAGTTCCAGAAGAGAAGAAGTAGGAAATGGGAACGTGGTAGGTATATAATCAGGGCTGGCTGGATATTTGTTTGTTAGATGGAGACGAAAATGCCCTTATGCATAACAGCCCAGCCCCGTAAAGCAGGAAGGAAAGACTGCCCTCCAAAGTTATTCATCCCACTGGATTTTTCTCTTGAGCTGGATGTCTTTTGAGATACAGGAATGTATCAGATAGAGTTCCAGAAACGAGCAACTCCAAGACTCACCACCATTCATTCATAAGCTCATTGGAGAACCAAATCCACTTGTAAAATGGTGACTGCCAGGTTTGGAAACAAAAGCTGAAAACCACCATAATAATGCATTTCTTCCTAATCAAGCCAGTGTTTCATATCCTCTGTATCTGCTTACATTTTCCCTATATAAACATTTGGAATTGGCCCAGATTATTAATTATTCTTGGTAATTGGGTCACGAATGGTAAGAATAATCATGAAGAAGTCTCACGCTTCAAATGAGTGTGTAGTTTTGAACCAAATACAGCACTGCCTAAAGTGAGTTGGCCCGCCTGGCTCTGCCTGCCTGGATAGAGTAGTTAAAAATAATGAAATGGCAGTGGAACAAAAGGAATCCAAAGGCAAACCAATATATAATAGAAGGCCCAAAGATCTACTATAAAGGTATCAGACAAGGAATTAGGAGACCCCAGTCCTCTCATTTTGCCAACAATTGGGAACCGTAGACAGACCTAACCTCCCTGGGTCTCATTATCTTCTTCTGGACATTAGAGAGAAAACCTTACAAGTTTACAAGATTGTTGTGAAAATCTATGTGATCATAAATATGAAAGCACCGCCCCCAACACACACATACACACACACACACACACACACACACACACACATACACACACACACGGGGACATAAAAGTGTTCGGCAAATGTAAATTGTTACTTTAGAAAATTCAAAATGTATTTGTCACTGAAGAATAAATGAATAGCGGCGTTCAGCTCATCTGTAGAGGTCAGCTAATAGAACCCATTTGTTTTGTAGACGACAAAACTCAGGTCTAGAAGGGTCAGTGATGTGTGAAGATGGCAGAGCCATTGCCCAGAAAAGTGTTCTTCTCACACAGAGGCTAGTGGTTTCTCAGTCCCCTGACTGCCCTTGAACACCTCTGAAGTTGGAGGCAATGTCTCAAATGGTCATCAATGTGTGAGGTTCTCAGGGCTTTACTGATTAAAATCAGAGATCACCCATCAGTCGCTGACTCCCCTAGCCAATCCATCACCTAATGCTAAGTTTACTTCCCCAATCTTTCTGGAGATTCATTCCCTTCTCTCCACTCACACAGCAGTCCCCGAAACAAGCTTCTGTCTTCCCTCAACTGGTCTACCCTAACCGTTCCCCTGCCTTCCATTCTTCACCCCTCCAATCTCTTTTCCACACACAGCCAAAAGGACTTTCTCAAAAAAGCAAACCTGACTGCATCCACCTACTTAAATTCCTCCAAAGGTTTCCCATAAAAAACAATGGCTTCCCAAGGCCCACCAGGCTCTATAGACTCTGGCCCCCACTAATCCTTTTAGCCTTATTTCCTGTTCTTCTGGTTCCAGGGCCAGGCCATGCCCTGCTAGTATACCCACAACCACTCCAATCCTCTTTGCTTCATTACCCCCCTTCGGCCACAAATCTAAATCAACTCAAATTTCCCCCTCCTCCAGAAACTGTTATGAGTCACCCCCTAGATTAGAACAGGGCTCAGAGCTTCCCATAATTTCCTTTCCATCTCTTTTCAGGGTTTGGCATTATATATTTATCCATGTAAATATTTGATCTATGCCAATCTCTGTTGTCACAGGCTATAAGGTCCATGGAGCAATGCCCATGTCTTTTTTGCCCACTATTTGCTCAGTAGTCAGTGCCCAGCATTCAGTAGGTGCTCAATAACTGTGGATTGAGGAAAAGAATGAAGGAAAGTTGTTAACCCCAGGGCACAATAACCAGCATTTTTTCTACTGAATCCTCTAAAAATAAATGAAAATGATTTTTTAAAACAGAACCGGTTCTTATTTCATGAAGACACTTGAAGCTGTAATGATTTATAAGTTCTGATGGAAAGGGGATCTAACTTCTAAAAGCAATTCCTATTTTCAGTACAATACTCTATCTAAAGGTCTTCCTTAAAATCCCCCAAAAGACTGTCATCTCTTCTCTCTCCTCACCATTGAGAAGAGCAGTACCCTAAATCTAAGGTTGAAATGGGTATGAAAATTTAAAAATAATGAAAAATACATTGACGTTAACATTTTCCAGTCAGGTAGAGAAAGGGATAGAGAAGATCAAAACCCTCTAGTGTAGACAGAAAATCCAAAATCTTTTTTTTTCTTAAAGCAGGCGGTAGGGAGAAATCCATTAGTTACCAAGCTTCTACTACATTTCAAATGTGCACTAGGCGTTATGCATATCATTTAATCCCACATCATGCTATTAGTCAAGTATTCTCTATTTTATACATAAGGAAGTAAGCAAGCAGCAAGCCCAAGTTCACACAGCTTTATACATCGGCACAGCTAGAATTCAAACTCAAAGCAATCTGGTTTTAAAGCTTACCTGCCCTTTCTTAAACCATTCCACTGTCCCTAAGAAAAATGCACAGAAGCACTTCCCACCATAATCCAATTCTGTTCATTTTCTTCCCCAAATCTATCTTCCCAAACGAATTCCTGAGCATTTGCGGGAAACAGGCTAGAGGTAAGTCTCCTCCCATACCTTCATTCATTCTCTGCACTTATGATCTTTGACTACTCACTAAGGCTTGAAGCACTGAGATAGACACACACATGTTTATTTATACCAGTCACACCTCCACACCTAGCCTGTGAACTCCCTTGAGAATAAGGGCCATGTCTCATTCATCTTTGGAGCCCTGGTGTGAGTGAAGTCTCTGGCTCTCAATAAATCTTTGTTAAATTAACTGGATGAACGTGGACTGATGCAGAGATGAATAAAACATGTCCTTGCCCCCAAGACATTTAAGATCTAATAGGAGAGAGAACACATACCAGAAACAATAATAGAAGACAGTAGTAAAAATGTCACAGAGAGTTAAAAGGCCAAGAAAAGGCTTCAAGGACTCTGGGCATGGCCTTAAAGACTTGGTGAGATTCCAAGAGACCAAATAAGGTAAGAACCGGGTTCATGGAGGGTATCCCAGGTGGACGGAACAACATAGAGTTCCAGAAGAAAGAAAGCCTAAATATGACTCAGGATACTCTCATTTGAATGGAGCATAGAGTTCAGATAAGGGGGCTGCCTGGCAAGTAGGCTGGAATCAAATTAGAGAAAGGAATATTAGAAGACAGGGCCAGAAGTTGGCCAGGGGGGGATGAGCAACACTCAAGGAAAGGCTTATTTGGGAACCATGTGCAAGATGAACAGAGAAGTTGGGAGAAGTTAGAGTAATCTTTACAGAGAGGCTTCATACAGCTCAGGGCAGATGCAACTGTGCTCTCAGGCTCTCCTAATAACCCAGAGAACTTGGACATTGTAACTTAGTACCCACCACTTTCTTCCCCGAAAGATACACTGAGGTGGAAGCAGCCAAGACTCAACGTAGGCACTGGTTCTCCTAAATGTGCCAGGGTTCCCATTTTTCATCCAAACCAGCAGGTCTCTCTCTCTTGCTTGGTATTTATCAGGAAGCTGGGCAAAGCAAACGCTCCAGGGAGTTCATTGCCCTGGGATCAGCCCTCAGTAGATGATGGGTAAGGAGTTGGACAAATACCCTAGCTTCCTTGCTGGGCAACCCTCGAGTGTGTTCCATTCTGTGTCCCAGAGAAACTCAGTGGGTCTGAGCCCCAAGTGGCCATAGTAGTAACCTGCTCGATATATATAAACCTTCATAAATCACTTTCTCTTTCCTGTCTTACTTCCCTACTCCCTTGCTGCTCTTTCCTAAGATAACCTTCCAAATAGATTATTTGCCCTCAGATCCTTGTCTCAGGGCCAGTTTCTGGTGGAATCGAAGATAACCATAACTCCACAAGGATTTGTGGCTTCTTCAGAATAGTGAAGCTTCTCCCACCAAAAGGAGGGAGACCCATATGGTACCAGATTCGGGGCATTTTGGGGTGAAGTTTGACATGGAGAAACCCCTCCCTGAGACTTGGGACACCAGACCTGCCAGGGTCAACGTAGGATGATGTGCTGCCAGAGGAAAGAACGACATCCGAAAGGTCGACCAGTTGGCAAGCCGTGATGACTCCACTGACCAAGACTTTCCTCTATGGTCATGGCCACCACATTCAACAGACACAGCCAAAGAATACTGAAACTAGCATTTAGGTCCCCGTGTTCTTTTCCAGTCTAAATTGCTGCTCTTACATATCTGGAGTTTGCTCCAAAGCCTTTTATAGAAGCTTCCCAAAGGCCAAGGCTGCTGTGGGCTAAAAAAGAGAGAAAAAAGCAAAAGAAGATCCTGTATGTGGAATGTCAAATAACTCTGCTCATAAAACAAATTTGTTGCCGAAAGGAGTAGCCCCTCAGAAGGGGAAATCAGCAGCTAAGCAGACGAGAAGTTTCAAGTCAAGCCTTTGCTCCAGCTCAGAATCACGGTCTAAGTTCTCTTTGGGCACAAACTCAACAAGAAAGGGAAACACCTCATTACAATCCAAAGGTAACTTTCCTAAATTGCATTAAGCTATATAGTGCTAAAATGCCTATCCAATCCCTCTCCTGGGTACAGGTCAGAGGCGGGGAACCTAGATGTCCTTCTAGATGACAAAAAACACACACGTGAATATAGGTGCTCCCTCCCTTTCTGCTTTAAAAGCTACAGGCCTAGCATGTGTCCCTGAGCCTCGTTGTCTATCATGGTGTTAAATTAGGTTTTACCACCCAAACACAACATCTAGGACATTTCAACTGTCCAACAAAAGAATGCAGTATATTTTCCTATTGAGAAGGCAGTATTCAAATATGCTAAATCTCCAAGCCATTGTTGCTCACAGCCTGTAAGACTTGGCAAACCAGAGCAACATCTTTGTTGAATAATATATCAAGGGACAAATTCCACATCTGGAATTTTGAACATACAAGTCATGAGACAAAAGGATCCAATAGTAAGTGTTGAATCAAAATATTTATATGATTAGCACAAGACTCTGGCAGAGAGCGCCATGAAAGAAGCATGCAATCTGAGATCATCTTCCAGCTCCTTTTAGCATGCAAACAGTTACTTGTTTAATTTTCCCTGAAGATAACCATAACTCCAGTGACTGAAACATGCTGTAACTTCAGAATCCAGTGCAGTGAAGAAAAGACAATGACCAAATGTCGTTTAAGGCATAGTGTGCAAGTCAGGGCACACAGCACACTGCGTAATTGTAAAGGCACAGAACAGCTGCAAAAACCCTGAAACCAGATTATTATGTCACCTTATTTTAGAGCGAACACACACTGAAACACATGGGCTTACAGTTTGGGGCAGAAGTCTAGACTAATGCTTCCAGTCTTTCAAATATTAGTCCTCCAGTGAAAGCAATGCCACACTATGGAATAGAACGTTGTCTTTCCATAAGGCCAGAATGGACACTGCCTCTGACTGGTGGATTCACACAAATCAGTGAGGACCAGTTATGGCCCTGCATCTTTCTGCTCTCCTAGCTACTTGCCTGTTTCTCCTACCTCCCTGCCCTACCCTTCAACCTCTTCTCCTTGCCCCCTATCAGCATGCCTCCACCACCTCCTCCCCTCCAGAGTTGGACTTTGGCCTTCCTCTCTTCCATCTTTCCATTCTTCTTCCAGGGTATGATCTTCTCATATATCTTCAATTTCCACCTAATAACAGAAGCCTCCCAGACTTTCTCTGGGCCCATATTGCTAGTTATTTTAGTATACCTGTCCCATGACATCCTACAAATAAAGTATCTAAAAGTAAATTCATTGCTCTCACCATTCAACTTCTATCTTTCTTGGCTTCCCATTGTCGGGACTAAGATTTTTCAGTTACGCATGTTCATCCCCTACTCTTTCCAAATTCTCACCCTGGACCAAGCCTACTTCAACTCAAATGGAAATCACCAGGGAAAAGAAAACCCTTCTAATCCATTTCTCTGCCTCTATACTCTTCTCCTTTATCTATCTGATACTAAATACATATTGCATCCAAAATAATCAATCTATTCTGACACACTGAATCAAATCCAAATACGTTTTGGTTTGCAGAGCTAACCTTCCTTGTGTACCCAACGTAACCCTCACCACGTGTAAGAAAAGCTGGTCGTCATCCTTCACACAAGCACTCTCTCCTACTGACAACTGCAGGCTTTGAGGGAGCCCCCTCCCCAAATATGCATCTGGCTTCTTCCCTTCACTACTTGTATAACTTTAGACAAGTTATTGAATTTCTAAGTCTTATTTTCTTGATTTGTATATTATAAAAGGGAGCGATTAGTTATACCTACTTCACAGTATTGGGGTTTTTTCCAGCTTTATTGAGATATGATGGACAACTAAAAGTAATATATATTTAAGATGTACAGTGTGATATTTTGATATATGTATACATTGTGCAGTGCTTGTCACAATGAAGCTGATTAACATATCCATAACCTCTCATAGTTGCCTCTTTTATGTGTGGTGAAAACGCTTAAGATCTACTTTCTTAGGAAGGTTCAAGTATACAATACAGTACTATTAACTGGAGTCACCATATTGTACATTAGATCCCTACAATTTATCTTATAACTGAAAGTTTTCATGTTTTGATCAACATCTTCCCTTTTCCCCCACCCCCACCCCCAGTCCCTGGTAACGACCAATCTACTCCATTTCTATGAGTTTCGCTTTTTGAAATTCCACACATAAGTGGATCATGCGGGATTTGTCTTTCTGTATCTGACTTATTTCACTTAGCATCATGTCCCTCAGGTTCATTCTTGTTGTCACAAGTGGGAAGATTTCCTTCTTTGTTAAGGCTAAATAATATTCCTTTGTATAGTGTGTGTGGTTGTGTATCTCATATTTTTTTTTGTCCATTCATTCATCAACAGAGACTTAGATTATTTCCATATCTTGGCTATTCTCATGGTATTGTTCTGAGGTTGGAATGAGTTAACTATACATTAAAGTGCCTAGAAGAGCATCCAGAAAATAGTAGAAGTTTAATTAATTAGTTCCCTTCTCTATTTCTTTTATCATCTTTCCCCCCATATCCCAACCTCCTTTATTATTTTGTTGCTGTTTTCTCTTTTGGGGGGGTTGATATGTCTCTTTTTTAAAAAAATCGAGGTATAAGGGCCATACATTATATGAGTTTCAGGTGCACAACCTAATGATTTCATATTTGTGAAATAATCATCACAATGAGTCTAGTTAACACCCATCACCACACATACTTACAAATTTTCTTTTTCTTATCATCAGAACTTTTAAGATCAACTCTCTTAGCAACTTTCAAATATTCAATGCAGTATTGTTAACTATAATCCTCCTTTAAAGCTGAGCTCAAAGCTCACAACTCTTGGAAACCTTCACTGGGTAATTCCAAGACCTTCTGGTCAGTTTTTCCATCCTCTTTCAGGTAGGATTGTCAGGTCAAATAAGTATACTTTTATGCTAAAAACACTCTAAAATTATATATTTCTAAATTATACCATTATAAAAATCATAAAAAAATATTCTTGGAATTGACTCATATTAAAGAAGTACGCATTATCTGAAATTCAAACTTAACCAGGCATCCTTGTTTTTATTTGCTAAATCCAGAAAGTCTCCTTTCAGTTCTGTAGTGGCCTTTTTTTTTTAATTTTTATTTACTTATTTGAGAGAGAGAGCGTGTGGGTGGGGGTTGGGGAGCAGAGGGAGAGGGACAAGCAGACTCCACACTGAGTGTGGAGCCTGATGCAGGGCTCCATCCCACAACCCTGAGATCATGACCTGAGCCAAAATCAAGGGCCAGGAGCTTAACCAACTGAGCCAACCAGGCACCCCCGTAGTGGCTTTTTCTATTTTGATATTTTCTGTAAATGTTTTAGGTTAGAATCTGCTTCGTGACTGGAAGCCTGTCTTTTATTCCTTTCATGTTTCCAACAGCAGCGAGTCTATCTGTGTGCCCAGCCTATCCTCTAAGCCTTTGGCAAGGCCACCTCCTCTGTGAAGTCTCTCAGGTTACTACAGCCACCTGCTGAGACCATGACCTCTTTGATGATAGCATAACATGATTTGCTTTGCCACTGATCTGTTGCTTTTGTGACATTTTCTATGTGGGGACATTCACCTTTAATGTGTTTATTTCTTATTGTCCTGAATCGGTCAGTGTATTTAGTTGTCAGCAACAAAAACCAACTCTAACTGATTTCAATGGAAAAGGAATTTATCAAAAGCATATTGGTAACTCACAGAAATGCCCAGAGATCTGGGAAAACTGGTTCAAAACGATACCCTAAAGCGCTCCGCAGACCAGAGAAGATTCTGCGGCTACCACCCCCGAGTGTCAGACATTGCTGCTACACCAGCCGCAATGCTCCCTGGGAAGCAAAGGCCTCCCCCCAGTGCCAGCCTCTTTGAGCGACTACTCCCAGGTCCAATGTGGAAGGAACGTGTCTGAATCATTGAGAGGTAGCCACATGCCCATGCCTACCTACAAGGGAAGCTGAGAAAGTATAGATCAGGTATTTTTTTTCTCTGGGAGGTGGACCCTTCCTCCCACCAAAATTCATAAGGTGGGGACAACTCTACACATCAGAAAGGGATTCGGGGGATTAGTGAGAGAAAAGTCTCACTGATAAGACTTCTTTATAGAGGAAGGACTATATCCCCACTAATGTACCCAGAATAGCTTTTTGCAAAAGAAGTAACCAAACAGTATTTGTTAATTGAATGACTGATAGTGACCATTCGAAATATGTTGCTGACTTTTTAAAACTCATTGCAGCTCTAAGAAGACATGAACAGACATTTCTCCAAAGAAGACATACACATGCCTAACAGACACATGAAAAGGTGGTCAACATTGCTCATTGTCAGGGAAATGCAAATCAAAACTACGATGGGACATTACCTCACTCCTGTCATAATGGCTAAAATCAATAACACAAGAAAAAACAAGTGTTGGCAAGGATGTGGAGAGAAAGGAACCCTTGTGCACTGTTGATGGGAATGCAAACTGGTGCAGCCACTCTGGAAAACAGTATGGAAGTTCCTCAAAAAGTTAAAAGTAAAACTACCCTACAATCCAGTTATTGCAATACTGGGCATCTAACCAAAATATATGAAAACATTAATTCAAAGGGATACGTGCATGCCTGTGTTTATAGCAGCATTATTTATAAAAATTATGGAAGCAGACCAAGTGTCCATCGACAGATGAATGGATAAAGAAGTGGTGTGTGTGTGTGTGTGTGTGTGTGTGTGTGTGTGTGTGTGTAGAATGGACTATTATTCATAAAAAAGAATGAAATTTTGCTATTTGCAACAACATAGATGGATCTAGAGGGTATAATGCTAAGTGAAATAAGTCAGTCAGAGAAAAGATAAATACCATATGATTTCACTCATATGTGGAATTTAAGAAACAAAACAAATGAACAAAGCGGGGGAAAAAAGGACAAACCAAAAACAGACTCTTAACTATAGAGAACAAACTCATGGTAACCAGATGGGAGGGGGTAGGGAGATGGGCAAATAGGTGAAGGGGACTAAGAGTACACTTATCATGATGAATGCTAAGCAATGTATAGAATTGTTGAATCACTATATAGTACACCTGAAACTAGTGTTAACACTGTATGTTAACTACGCTGGAATTAAAATTTTAAAAACCCATTGCAGCTCTAACCTGGAGAATATTTGAAAGAGTCACATTACACATACAATGGCCTAGATACTAGCATTACAAAGATGAATGAAGCAAACTCTGAGCTCTGGGGTCTTCTAGTGAGGAAGGCCTACTGCGTAACATCTACAATGCAATCAGGTAAATGTTCAGATGTAGGACAAGCAGAAGGTACTATGGGAAATCATATAAGAAAGGCTCTGCTTGGGCCAGGGGGTAGGGCAGTTTCATAGAGGAAATAACACTGGGGCTCAGCTTGAGAGAAGGGGGTGAAGTTGCTCATCAGTATAGTGAACCCAGAGGTGACGATGAACTGGTCACACAAGTCAAACTCAGGAAGTAATATCTGTGGAGGAAAGGTGTCCCTTGTGAGGGGTGAGGGGCTTAGGGAAGCTGGGGAGAGAAAAGGTTTTGGTAAAACACACACACACGCTATCATCCAATTTCTATAAATGAGGCTTCAGTGGAATGTGATAATTCTGCTATGATATGTGACTTAGAGACAAAATCTGAGAAGGAGCTTAGGAGGCATTTAGAGTAAATAATATTCAGGAACATGAAAAACTACCTGAGGGGCACCTGGGTGACCCAATTGTTTAAGTGTCCAACTCTTGATTTTGGCTCAGGTCATGATCTCAGGATTGTGAGATCGAGCCCCTCAAAGAGCTTCATGTTTAGCACAGAGTCTGCTTAAGAGTCTCTCTTTCCCTCTCCCTCTGTCCCTCCCCCTGCTCTCTCTCTTGCTCTCTTTCTCTCTCGAAAATATAAATAAAGATAAAATCTTAAAAAAAAGAAAAAACCTACCTGAAGTGCCCAGTCCTTACTGTACTTCACAAGACAAGGTCATTGCACAAAAGTGCAGAAAGCAGTACTTCTCAAACTACTTATAAATAACACCTAAAATGGTCTATACCCACACAGTTCAATAAAAATATAATAAGGGCCGCATATGTCATTTTAAGTTTTCTAGTAGCCACATTAAAAAAGTAAAAGAGGAAAACTCACTATTGTCAAAATGTCAGCCTTCCCAATTTGATCTATAGATTCAAAGCAATCCCAGTGAAAAATCCCAGCAAGTTACTTTGTGGATGTCAACAAACTGACTCTTAAGTGTATACGGAGAGGCAAAAGATCCAGAATAGCCAACACAATATTAAAGGAGAAGAACAAACTTGGAAGACTGACACTACCTGACTTCAAGACTTACTATAGAGCTACAGTAATCAAAACAGTGTGGCATTGGCCATAGAATAGATAAATGGATCAATGGATTGGAATAGAGAGCCCAGAAATAGTCCCACATAAATATTGTCAACTGATGTTTGACAAAGGAGAAAAGGCAATTCGATGGAGAAAAGATAGTCTTTTTGATATATGACACTGAAACAACTGGACATCCACATGCAAAAAAAAAAAAAAAGAACCTAGATACAGACCTTACAGGCTTCACAAAAAGTAACTCAAAACAGATCACAGATCTAAATGTAAAATGCAAAACTGTAAAACTCCCAGAAGATAACATGCGAGAAAATCTAGAGGACCACGGGCATCAATACCAAATGTATAATCTGTGGAAGAAACCATTGGTAAGCTTGACTTCATGAAAATTAAATATCTTCTGCTTTGCAAAAGATACTGTCCAGAGAATGAGAAGACGAACCACAGACTGAGAGAAAATATTTATAAAGGACTGTTATCCAAACTATACAAAGAACTCTAAACAATAAGAAAACCAAAAAAAACCTGAGTGAAAAAATGGGATGAAGACCTGAACAGTCACCTCACCGAAGAAGATACACAGGTTTCAAAGAAGCAATATGAAAACATGTTCCACAAAACTATGGAGACAGTAAAAAGATCAGGGGTTGCCAGGGGTTAGGGACTGGGAGGAATGAGTAGGTGAAGCACAGAAGATTTTTAGGACAGTGAAACTATTCTGTATGATACTATAATAGTGGATGTATGTCATTATACATTTGTTCAAACCCATATATAATCTACAACAGTGAGCGAACTCTAGTGTAAACTGTGGACTTTGGGTGATAATAATGTGTCAGTGTAAGTTCATCAGTTATAACAAATGTACCGCTCCAGTGGGGGATGTTGACAGTGGGGGAGGCTGTGCATGTAAAGGGGGGGCAGGGTGTGTATGGGAACTTTCTGTAATTTTGCTTGATTTTACTGTGAACCTAAAACTGCTCTAAAAAGTCAAGTCTAGTTAAAAGTAAAAAAGAAACAAAAAGTAAAAAGACACAAGCTATCTTAATTGTGTAATATCGTTTACTTAACCCAGTATATGTAAAATATTATCATTGCAACATGTGCAATCATTATTAATGAGATATTTTAGATTCTTTTTATCATACTGAGCCTTTGAAATCCACTGTGTAGTTTACATTCACAGACATCTCCATTCAGACTAGCCACGCTTCAAGTGCTAATTAGCCACATGCAGCTAGTGGCTATCCTACTGAATAGTGGAGGTCTGCAGCCTGCTCAAGAAAATGAATTCAGTGACTATGCACTTGGGTATCTTTGCAATGTCAAATTCTATGAATATTTTTAAGCACTCACTCTAAATTTTTAACGTATCCTGAACCAGCAGTGAGTAGTTCACCTACCACACAGAATAGGCCATACTCTGAGCAGCTATGGATTAGAAAGCTCCATTCTGCTCCAGAGAGCAGGCAATCAGTAACGCAACTCAATACACGATGGACATGGAGTTTCTTAAGAATCTTTTGTTCAAGGGTACCTGGGTGGCTCAGTCGTTAAGCGTCTGCCTTCAGCTCAGATCATGATGCCAGGGCCCTGGGATCGAGACCCACATCGGGCTTCCTGCTTGGCAGAAAGCCTGCTTCTCCTTCTCCCCCTCCCCCTGCTTGTGTTCCCTCTCTCGCTGTGTCTCTCTCTGCCAAATAAAGAAATAAAATCTTAAAAAAAAAAAAGAATCGTTTGTTCAGGATGGAAGCAAACTACGGCTTGCAAAAGGGTCCTGTGTTGGGGAGATCATGTGCAGACATCTTTCTTCCTTTGCTCTGCCACTCGGCCCCATGGAAACAGAAATGGAAAACAACAAAGGAAGCTCAAAACAAGTGGTTTCATCCAGCTATGGCCATCTACCGCCAAATCTTCCCAGGCACTTGGAAATGGATAAACACAGCTTAAAGCGAGATTTGAATAGGTAAAGCAAAAATCAATTATTTTCAAATATAGGTTTGAAGGGAGACAAATAAAAGAATTCTCTTAAGTAACATGGTAGTTCTGGAGAAATGGCCTTGTTTATAGATGTATTAAAGCCATCGGAAACCTATAGGGAATCATTTTTCTGAGAAACAGTTCCCTTGAAAATAAATAAATAAAGCTTATTTATTCTGAAAGAGGAGGCAAAATCCACATAAAACAGCTTCAAACAGCAACTTTTCAACCTAAATGAAACAGAACAGCTTCATCTCTGAAAACCAGTCATAACATAGCAAATCAGTGCTCAGAAAAAAAGTTCGAAACACAAAGGAAATTTGAACAGAAAATCGTCACAAAAACATGACGATTTAAATGCCCCACAAGTAACCATTAAAAAGAAGTCTCGAACAGAGAATAACCAAATTTAACAGGTCCTGAGTCTGCAGACCTCATAACGTCAAGAACACGTCAACATCACTCTGTACATATGTAGTTATATATAGTTAAGTCTTAAAGAACTGGTGAATTACAGAGTGAGTGACTTGCCTAACAGATTACCTGAGACTTGGATAGTGACACAAGAGCCAAAATCCAGTTTAGACATTAGATTATTATGGACTGAACTGCCCCTCCCTCCAATCCCGGTAAAGTTCATGTGTTGAAGCCTAGGCCCTGATGTGCCTATATTCGGACATAGGGCCTATAAAAGAGGTAATTCAGGTGATATGAGGTCATAAAGATGGGGCCCTAATCCAATAGGACTACATGCTTATAAGAAGAGGAAGAGATAGGGGCGCCTGGGTGGCTCAGTCTGTTAAGCATCCGACTCTTGATTTCGGCTCAGGTCACGGTCTCAGGGTCATGAGATGGAGCCCCATGTCGGGCTCTGTGCTCAGCATGGAGTCCACTTGCGATTTCCTCTCCCTCTGCCCCTCCACCTCCCTGCTCCATGGCTTACACGCACTGTCTCCCTCTCTCTCTCTCTCTCTCTCTCTCTCGTCCTGAGCATGTGCACAGAAGAAAGAAAGTCCATCTGTAAGGTAGGAAGAGGGGCCCTCACCAAATAACAGTCTGCCAGAACCCTGATCTGGGACTTCAAGCCTCTGGAAATGTAAGAAAATAAATTGCTGTTGTTTAAATCTCCCTGTCTGTGGTATCTTATTACGGCAGGCTGAGCTAACACAGATAATTTAGAAGTCCACAATATACAAAGAAATTCCCAGACCATCTTTAAGGGCAATTAGTACACACAGCAGCAGCTAATTGACTCAGCTGCTATGATGTTGAATGATCAAAGTGCGTGTGCGTGTGTGTATGTGTATGTTTGTGTGTGCCTGTGCTATCCAGCTGTGATGATCGGTCGTGGGAGTTTTCGGCCTAATCAATCAGTACGAACTTGGCCTTGCAAGAAATAGGAAAGACCATTCCTGTCAACTAAAAGCTCACTAGTTAGGAAGAGAGAACTAATGTGTGTAAAATACTTAATTATTCTTACTTTGTTCTTCATGCAGCAGGAACTCTCTTTTTAAAGATACAGGATCAGTTGTTTCCTCTCCAAGGAGCTGGCAACAAAGGAATATCATTCGGTGCCATTGGTCCAGAAGCTGTCCCCAAAGACTTTCTTCGTGTAATTCTTCTAATTACCAGAAACACCTGATACAAAGAGCACCGGGATAGCCAACGTAGCTCATTAAAACCAAGGTGATGAGAGTAAGAATACTAATGAGATAAGAATTAATGGTGTGGTTGTGTTCTGAGGTGGTGAATCACCACCGAACGTTAGAACAGAACTTTAAAACGTTGGAGCTAAAGGAAAGACCAAATAGTCTAAGCTCCCGATTTCCCAACCTGGGCTTCCAAGTGCTTGAAGGACTATACACGAATAGTAAGGGTACACAGGTTCCACACTGTGAAAGGGGAGAAAACCTCTTGAGACAAATGCTGGAGAATGAGGAATGAGGAAGAAAAAAGAAAGTGACACATATCGAGCATCTACAAAGAGCCAAGAGGCACCATGTTAAATATCTGACATTAGTCATCATATTTAAATGCTCCTATGTCTGCATGGACACAAATTAATTAATTAATTAATTCTATTATGTACCCTCTTAAGGGGAAAGGTGCTTTCACACCATTTTACAGATGAAGAGACAAAAGCTCAGAGTGTGGAAGCGACTTGAGTGGGACTATACAAATGAAATGGCCAGAACCAATATTCCAGCCGACATCTCCAGCCAATTCTGAAGATGTCACTCTGCTTCTCCAACTCACACACACCTCCAGCCTAATTCTTAAGCATACCTTAGAGTCAAAAAGATTTCCACTGTAGGCATATCTAAAAAATAATAGTCTCCAGGAAAATTACGCAGATCCCCCTTGAGAGCCAAGGCAGTTATGCCCTCATTGCTTAGAGTATTGGTTGCTGAAGATTCCAAGCTGAGTCCTTCCCCAGGATTTGACTTTGGTAGGTAGGAACTGCCCAAAGTTATTCCCACTCTCTTGAGGGTAGCCACATCCAAGGGCTGGTCCGAGGGTGTGGGGTACAAAGGTTCAGCCCCCTTGCCTCAATTTGCAGTAACTCTGAAGAACCATGTCAGTTTCAGAGCTCCCCACTGCACCTGATGAGGCCTCTGTTGTGACCACATTACAGCTCAACTGCTTCTTCTGCCCAATCCTGCTTCCTTCACTCCTTTACAAATGCTGATCCTGAGAGCACCCCCACTCCAAGAAAAAATTGGGAAACTGACCTAGGAAATACATCGCTTTTAATTTTACCAAAAATTTTACATAATGCATCTGAAGCAATATGGAGAAAATGTTCTCTTAGCAGCTGATACATAAAAATCTCTTTCCCACCTAATGGGAAAAATCTGTTGCTAGGTCTCTTGGGGGTGGGGATGTGGCTCGAGAACCTCAAAGAGCATGGCTGGTTAACAAATTAGGGTCACTATATAATGGGACAATCAAGGACTGGGGAGAACCTGGTGAGATCGAGATCCATATGTAGAAAGAACTAAAAGAAGACCTTGGACATTGGGGAAACAGCAAGAAGAAAGACCGGAACACAAAGGTCAGCACAGCACCCCAAGAAGATCAGTCATTTGCCGTGAGGTATGCAAGGTCAACTCCTTCCTCTGTCTGCCCTGCAAAATCGTCAGTGAATTGGACAATTTGTGTGAGTAGATTCCCCCTGGGGAGCTCAGAGAGGTTGCTGTGGAGATATCTGATACCTGGACTTGACTTTCAATGAAAAAGAGTTAAGTTCTAGCTCAGGAAATGGTGACATGAACTCTCAGAATCCAAGGAGACCAATATACTGTGCCTCTCTGGTTCTAAAGATCTAAAAGTGCAAAGAGGGGCACCTGGGTGGCTCAGTCTGTTAAGCATCCCACTCTTGATTTTGGCTCAGGTCATGATCTCAGGGTCATGATATGGAGCCCCTGTGTAGGGCTCCATGCTCAGCGGGGAATCTGCTGAGAGATTTTCTCTCCCTCTCCTTCTGCCCCTCTCTCTCCCTTTCTCTCAAATAAATAGTTTAATAAAATAAATAAAAGGGCAAGTAAAAAAACAACAGCATGCCATTTTCACTATCAGCTTAGCAAAGTGATTTTTAATGAAATTGCCAATACAGGAAAAGAAAGTGCATAGGAATGGACCCTCCTACACTATTTGAGAAATTGTATGTTGTTACAACCTTTCAAAAGGGCAGCGTGGTGATACAGAGCAAGAAGCGTGTACACATTCATGCTCTTTGACCTGCTAATTAACCATTAGGAAACATATCCCAAGGAAATGGTGATAAACACAAAAATTTATGTTCATGAAAATACTTTGGAACATTATTTACAATAGCTAAAAACTACTCAACAGTGGGAAAATGTTTAAATAAATTATGCTACATTACCATCCATTACTGGAAATTCTTTCCTCAAAGAACATTTAATGAGATGGGAAAGTGCTTGTGATAATGTTAAGTGAAAATATATGTACATCAACTTCTTCTACACTAGACTCCTAATTCTGTGAAAAAGAAAAAGCTATAAATCTTTCAACTATGTGGTCCAGGTGATGTGTGCATGTGTAAATGAGTACCTAGATCTACCTGTGTGTATATGCATTTGTGAATTTAGCAAAATGGGTATGCGTATTTTATAGGCGGGAACAAATAGCATAAAAAGAGAAATCCAACTAAAAGACAAAATGCAACACAAGGGCACCTGGGTGGCTCAGTCGGTTAACTATCTGCCTTCAGCTCAGGTCATGATCCTAGGGGCCTGGGATGGAGTCCTGCATTGGGCTCCCTGCTCTGCAGAAAGTCTGCTTCTCCCTCTGTCCCTACCCCCACTCATTCTCTCTCTCTCTCTTTCTCTCTCTCTCTCTCTCTCAAATTAAAAAAAAAATCTTTAAAAAAAAACACAGAATCTTAGGTTTTATGTCCTTCAACATAAGAGGAATTTGCTTCTTCTCATTTATATTATTAAACAAACCCATTCGAGCACTCAAGCTAAGTCCCTGCCTGGTTGGTTGTGTAAACCATAGAACTAATAAAATCCTTCCTCCATGTTTTCCCAGGACATGAAAGAGACGATTCCTATGAAGTCCAATTGTTGGGTCATCTTATTTAGCAGCATTTCACTCTTCAGTGAATGCGATTATGACCTTCAAAGGATAAAGAGCCTCGTCACTGTTTTCCTGTGGAGAAGCCCGCCTAGTCTACCTCCAAGGCTTAACTCAGGGGTTTTAAGTTCCTTCCTGGCATGACAAGCACCAACAGAGAGGTTTCCTCTCTGCCTGGAAGGTCTGCACTTTGCCTTTGCCCTGCACTTTCCTATGAAACATGTGAGGGCTCAAACCTTACATAGACAAAAGACTCTCCAAGTGATGAGCCTTTAGCCCTAAATAAAACAGCAGCCTTCCTCCACAGACGGACGTGCTACCACCCTTCAGAAACAATACAAAGCAAAGAAAAAATATTCTTAGCTTTAAAATAACACTTTGTCACACCCACAAAAAGTGAGATGTGATACCACTTCTCTCCTCCAGGACCTCACAGTCTACTAAGGAAATTCAACGTGTAAACAATCACAACGTTATAAGAGAAACAGGATAAAGTAGAGACAGAAGGTGGTGGGGCCATAGTGCATTTGCCTCCATGGTCTTCTCAGCGCCCAGCTGCTGGCTGACACTAAGTACCTGATGTATTTTCTTTGTACATGGAGGAATGGATGGCTGAATTAAAGGATGAATTAATGAATAGAATAGGGAATGCTTGCCCATGAACTTGAGCTTGCCATAAACATAGCCATGAGATTGTGTAGCTCGTCCCATTAAAACGTGGAGTCTATTTCCTCAACCCCTCCAATCTGGACTGACTTGTGTCCTGCTTTAACCAATGGAATGTGGGGGAAGTGACACTGAGTTCTAGAACCTACATCTCAGTGGGCCTTGCGTCTTCCACCTTTAATTGCTTTGAATTCTCCCACCACCATGTAAGGAAACCTACGCTAGATCCCAGAATGATGAGAGGGCCAGCACCAAGAGGCAGTGCCCAAACCCCAGCAATGTGAGCAAGGCCATCTTATACCTTTCAGCCCCAGCTGAGCTGCCAGGGGTCTACATGAATGAGTCCAGATGAGACAACCCAGTTAACCCCTGCATTTGTGAAAACTACAAAATCATCGCAGTTTTCAGCCAGTAATTCTTGGGGCGGCTTGTGACACAACAATAGAAGACTAAGACTCGGGCACTGATAAGAAAGGAAGGAAGGAAAAGGGAGGGAAGGGGATAGAAAGAAGGAGAAAAGGAGAGAAAAGAAAAAAGTGGGGGGAAGGCTGTTCTAAACAGAGGCAAGAGCACATAGAGTGTTCCAGAGTATGCAGCAAGAACACCGCGTGCTGAGAAAAACCACGTGAACAATTTGAGTCAAGCATTTCAAGGCCCCAAACATAGAACTTGGAATTTCATACACAGAAGGGACCTGAAAATTCACTGAGGCTTTAATCTCCTCCTTTTACGGAGAAACAAATCGAGGCTCAGGGAGGCTAAAGGTTTTGCTCAAAGTCACACATCCGGTGTCATGAAGGTTCATTCACCAAATCCTAGATTGCCAAGAATTTTTTTTTATTCCTTCTCTTACTTGAAACTATATGAACATTTTAAATCCCCAAACAAGGACGGCAGTTATTTGGGGAAGACCCAAAAAAAGCCCCACGATGGTCTGTGCAGTGCACGCAGCTCTGAAGGAGACCATATCCAATCACTGACATCACTTGGCTCAGCTCACATCCTACAGAAATTCCCTGATAACAGCAAACACTCGACACGAAGGGCTACCTTATTTTGAACACCATTCAGAACCAGAGAAGGGAGGAGACAGAAGCCATCACCTATCATTTGGGACAAAAGGCATAATCAGTGGGAAAATCTGATTTGCAATCATTTAAAAAGGTATTAAAGTGAAAGAAAGACCTGGAAAGATGTGTCTGAGGGGGCTTTTTTTTTTAATGAAAACAGCACATGATGGGCTTAACTACTCAATAGATTTAGATCAGTTGTGATGTTAAATCCATATGCCAAGAGAGAGCATGAAAGACCTGTGGCTCACTGATTCTCTTCATTCAACCCCAGCTCGATATGATTTTATTAACTTGTTACTGATATTTTGATTCATGGAGCAGTGTTAAAATTCAGTACATAAGCATGAACACAGTGGAAGTGATTATTTGAACAACAACCAAAAAAACACCCTAACATAAGGATAATCTGGGTGTTATCGCCAAGTCTCCAGGCCATCACAGTTATTTTTTTAAGGAAATAAAATAGAAAAATAAGAGAGAAGGGGGAGCGTGGGCACTGGGTGAGTCAATATGAGAGAGTTGAATAGAAATAAATATTTCTTCAGGTTCTTTTCTTAACAGAAAGCATATTTGTCCCCAAATTAATTTCAAAATTAATTGCTGGGAAATGAAGTAGCTGAGAAGCTTAAGACCTCATGAACAGCTACAAAAGCTTTGGCATACAAGCCTCACTGGAGCTTGGCTCAGGGCTTGCAATAGAGAAAGGGAAGAATGGATTGGTCCTCCTTTCTTCACCCATACCCCTGTTAATCTAGCCACGCAAAACTGATCCATGCTACTTTCTCCCCACCACATCATCCCTGCTACTTCGGCCTTTGTTCATGAATGTTGAAGAGGAAAAGAAGGAAGTAGCAGCAGGAAGGAAGCATGCAAGGGAAAGCAAAGATTAAGCTACCAAAACAGTTGAAACACCTGATCCCAAAAACTTCACCCTAAAAATAGTTGTTCCATAGTCGGAAGACCAGGCTATCATATGCGCATTTGCTCTTATGCCAAGGTAGGACCACATTCCATGCAGGTTCTCAGACACCCATAAACATGGATTATGTGCCTGTGGCAAAAATGGTCATCTGTCCATGAAAAATTCTTGTTCCCCTTCATAGTAGAGACTTATTATTAAGACACAGAGAACTACATTTCCCAGCACCCCCTATTATCTAGGTGTGGCCATATGACTAGTTGTTACTAATAGAATGCAAACAGAAGTAAAGTACATCATTCTGGACCAAGACTTTTAAGAAATAGGACTACCTTCTCCATGATCTTTTCCCCTTTCCATGATTAGTTGCAGATAACGAAGATAAGGTCTTAGAGAATAGTGGAGCCACAAGATAGAAGGAACCTGGGTCCCTGAATCAACATGTGGAAGAAAACCAACCATGATGAGAAATATGCAATTGGGATGTTATGTGAGCAAGAAATAAACTCTGTTATGTTAGGACCATTATATATGTTGTGGACATCTCACAGAAACAGGATGGACCTCCCCCAAAAGTTGGTTTGGACATTGAGACTGATGATGCCACACATAGACCATTAGCATCTGAAAAGATTATTCATATAATGAGGCTTTCTGCAAAGAGAAGGGCAGGGCCCCAAGGAGGTCCCAAAATGGCTTGAGAGAGCAGGAAGGGGCAACTGGCTTGGAGTTTAATGGTGGTTAGGGGGCAGGGCTGGGGTGAGGGTTGCACATGTGAACCAAGGCTTGCATGGTTTGATCCTCCCACCAGCACCAAAGGAGGGAATGCCTGGGCTTTTTTAATTGGCTTGCCCAGATGTGCAGTTGAAGGGAAAGAGGAAATGGTGGGCTTGTAAAGCTATCAGCAGTCACATGTCAAAAATTGAGCTAGAGACTATTACAATTACTCTCGATGTTTGACTGATGGCTGAAATGTTCCATGTTTCATTTAATTGAATGAACTTGCATAAGTAGGCCATTAGAGTGCTCTATGAAGCCTAGAGCCCATAAGAGAAGTAAAAGTTCTTTTGAATGTCTTATCCAAGAGCTCAGTGTTGTGTATTTTGAGAAGTAAAATGAGCACCTTGGGGGCACCTGGGTGGCTCATTCAGGTGAGCATCTGGCTCTTGGTTTTGGCTCAGGTCATGATCTCATGGGTTGTGAGATCAAGTCCCATGTGGGGCTCTGAGCTCAGAGGGGCATCTGCTTGAAGATTCTCTCCCTCTGACCCTCCCCCAACTCCCTCTCCCTCTCTCTCTCTCTCTTTCTCATAAATAAATAAAGACATCTTTTTAAAAATTAAAAATAAATTAAAAAATTAAATGAGCACCTTGGTCACTCATCGTCTGGAATTCTGAAGGGGATAAAGAATGTCTTGGTGAAGTCTTGTATTGTGGCTTTAGTATATCCAGAGACATGTGTGACATTCCTTTATACATGTGAGGCAAGAGCTTCCCAGAGTTCTTTACCCTGAGGAAGGCCACCTCGGACAAAGAATTGTTGCTGCCATTGGCCAAGTCAGACAGCCAGACCACTGACAATGGCGCTGTGAGTGTGTAAAATGTGCAAACGAGGCCAACTGCTGACCAGGACCTCCACTGCTAAGACAGTGCCTGGAATTCAGCCAGTTGTACTAAGGTCCCATCCTTAATCAGGTAAGATCTGGCTAAGGGATGAAAAGCAGAAACTCTCCTGCAAACTCCTATTATATGTGATGGTGGCAATACCATACATAAAGTGTCCAAACCCCCATTGTTGTTCCCTCCATTAATCCTGAGGGACTTCTCAGGTAGCCAGTGGGGTCTTGGAGAGAGGTAACCTCCTCCCGTACCATGACATTTAGCAAAGAACTGAGGACAGGAGAGGCTACCCCCTCCCAACTACAGGTAAGATACACCAGAAGACACAGGCTTGTTTCCATCTGGTAGCAGGGAAGCCTCGGTGGCCATGCTGAGCTGGAAGGATGCCGGTTTCATGATCCAAGGCATAATCGTCAGCTGGGTCCAGAGGGTCACACGTTCAGGGCCTGTGCATTGGCAATTTCTGACCATCATGGGTGGTCCGGAGACTCCAGGAGGCATGAAAGGAGGTGGCTAAATGCGCTACAGTGACAGAGTCTCTGGGGGGCATTAACAGGAGTTCCTAGAGCTTTCTGTTGTAGGTAACCCCGTTCAAAGTTACTTAGAAACAGTAACAGTAAATATACAGTAGAAGTGGGCTTCAGTAATTAACACTATAACAGTATAAATGTAAGGAACAGGGGCACCTGGAGGGCTCAGTTGGTTGAGCGGCTGCCTTTGGCTCAAGTCATGATCCCAGGGTCCTGGGATCAAGTCCCGCATCAGGCTCACCGCTCAGTGGAGAGCCTGCTTCTCCCTCTCCCTCTGCCTTTCCCCTCTGCTTGTGCACTCTCTCTCTCTCTCTCACAAATAAATAAATAAAATCTTTTTTAAAAACATAAAATAAATGTAAGGAAAAGTATAAATGGGCTTAAGTAAAATTTGTAAATGAGGAATACATTATCTCGAGAACCTGAAAAGCCTAAAAGTTGCTGGGCTTATTTTAATGCTATGGATGCTAAGAGAGCCAATTGCTGTTTCCTGACAATGTCAGGACTTTAAGGTGGCCGGGCACTGTGCTGTGTGGGGGACAACTGCCCATTCCTTGTTTGTGAGCTCATTTGTCTTTCTATTCTCTTCATTAGTGTAGCAAATGAATCTCCTTGGAGGAGAATGTGATCAGTTTGATGTCATAAGTGTGCTTTCAGAGAAAGCTGGGTGTTCTTGAGATCTTGTCTGCAAGATTGTGTGTGACGGCAAGGCTGTGGAGATACCCCACGGGGGCCCCAGTAAAGGCGAACTGAGTCGCCTCGGGTGTGAAGGCAAACTGGCTGACAGGCTTTGAAATAGACAGTGAACAAAACCTATCAGCCAAATTTATGATTGCAGAGTATTTACCAGTTGCTGATTGGATGGGGTAAGTAATTTCAGTAATATTTGGTATGGGGAGCATGGAATTATGGGATAGGACCATAGAATTATGGTTGCAATGGATGGGACCATGGAATTATGGGATAGGACCATGGAATTATGGTTGCAATGATCCACTTTGAGGTACTTCCAACCTTTCTGGTTTTAAGAGCAGGCCAAATTGGTCTGTTAAATGGAAAAGTATTGGGAATAATCAACTGTTCTCTAAAATATAATAAGTTTCGATCCTCGAAGGCCCTGTGTTAATTAACAATAGGCCTCCAGACCAAATTCACCTTCATTCTGCATGTTTTTCCACAGCTGCATAAGTGGAAACTATGAAAAGGCTTATTTAGTTTCCACAGCTGGTTGTTTGTATGATGACTTCACCCTACGAACCGTTCCAAAATCCAGACTCTGAGAAAGGGTGGCCTCTGAATCCACCAACCAGCTGTGTGGCAGCTTGTTTTCTGTTTCCTGCTGGCCCCGTCTGGGGTGGTCATATCCAGTTCCACTGGGAGCTCGCCATCCAAGTTACTCGTTGCTCCCAACAGGGTTTGCTGTGGCCTTGGAAACTCAGGATGAGAAGGATTTATACAGGGGCGCCCGGGTGGCTCAGTGGGTTAAAGCCTCTGCCTTCGGCTCAGGTCATGATGTCAGGGTCCTGGGATCGAGCCCCGCATCGGGCTCCCTGCTCAGCAGGGAGCCTGCTTCCCCCTCTCTCTCTGCCTGCCTCTCTGCCTGCTTGTGATCTCTCTCTCTCTCTCTCTCTCTCTCTCTCTGCCAAATAAATAAATAAAATCTTTAAAAAAAAAAAAAAGAAGAAGGATTTATACAAAGGTGAAGAGAAAGGGTGAAATTTTCCTTCATTGTAGACTAATGTAACTTTCCTAAGGAGGAGACAGAGAGTTCATGACTCATTTTCTGAATTTGTTTTCTATTACGGCATTTATTTATTAACATATGGCTGTGAGGGGTGACCATTGATGAAGCCTCAGCCAGCTGAAAAAAGCCAGCCTCAACTTTTCAGCAGGGTGAACCTTCCAGCTCTTGATTCTCAGATCCAGAACAACAATTTCCATGTGGAAAACACCGCTGACACAGGAAGGGGAAAAAAGGAAAAAAACAAAAAACAAAAAACACTCTGTGCAAAAGTCAACCACGAAGACTCAGGCTAAGCAAAAATAATGCTGACAAGAGTTTTTTACATTTTTTTGCTTAATGTTTTCCTCCTGTTCTGCTGTTTGCGTAATTCAGACTGTGGCCATCAATTTCTAATTATGCAGGCTGCTTATTGTTTTCTTTAGAAAATAAAATTAAGTACTGCCCCTGGACTTGCACAGTGAGGAGGTATCCTTGGTGTATCTATTTGGTTATTTAATGCCCAGCAAGGCCCAACCGTTTGGGCCACATGGTCTGTGTGGTTTTTTTGTTTTGTTTTGTTTTGTTTTTAAAGATTTTATTTATTTATTTGACAGAGAGAGATCACAAGTAGGCAGAGAGGCAGGCAGAGAGAGAGGGGGAAGCAGGCTCCTTGCTGAGCAGAGAGCCCCATGCGGGGCTTGATCCCAGGACACTGAGATCATGACCTGAGCTGAAGGCAGAGGCTTCAACCCACTGAGCCACCCAGGCGCCCCGGTCTGTGTGTTTTGACATTGGTTTTTTCCTGTGACTGGCTCTAATTGCCAAGCCCCATTTCTCAGGAAAGTCATTTTCGTGGTCCATGTTTGCTGCTGGAAAATACAAGATCTCATAAAGTAGGACTGACAAAGCACCTATGACTTGTTAAGTAGAGAAATTAATGCAGAGTTAATTTCTACAAAGTTCATCGCATCAGTTAGGAAACCTCCGTCTTCCTTCTGAGGATACCACGGAGGGACTTTAAGCGCAGGAGCAGACCAAACCGGTTTAAAACCTGCCTCTACTGTCTCATCACTTACTGGCTGTTTGACCTTAGGCAGCTTGACCCCTCTGAGTCTGTTTCCTCCTCTGGACAATAAGGATGATGAACAGTATCTACCCTAAAGAGTCGCTAGGAAGAGTGTGGGAAACAATGCATGCATACTTGATTTTCTAGGTTCATCCTCTCCCCTGCTGGACTGAAAGCTGAAATAGTCTATAAGTTTCCTGGCTTTGGTTTCCGAAAGTTTAATCCCCTAGGAGACCCTAGAGAACAGAGAGCCTCTGGAATACAGAACATAAGTTTGAGGGGGGGAAAATGAAGGAAAAAAGATTTCAGGACTCAAAGTAGAGCAAGATTCCTCTGGACAGAGGTGAGGAGAGGAGAGGAGAAAAACGGACACACCATCTGGTAGTGTGAGCCCTGAACCTTGCTTCTCAGGAAGAGAAGACCCTCAAGATGAGCCAAGACCTCTCCAGGGAGTTCAAGGTTTGTCTTCTAAGGAGTCACATGTGCTTGTCATAAATCATCCTAACATGTGTCACATTCTCTCCTTCTTCAGCAAGGAACCTCTTCTTAGTGGCTTGGTCATCATTCGAATTCGTTGCCATGCAGCTCTAGCGAGTGATGCCCTCAGGTCCTCAGGTTCTTTCAAAATCTGTAGGGTCATTTGTTTCTGCATTCCATGGCCCCGGAATAGTGTACAAATCAATGTTTGAATCTTCTTTTCATGTTTTTTTTTTCTCCTGTCCCTTGATGTCAGGCAGTCTCTTGTCCAAAGTCCCTTCCTGCCTGCAGTCGGTCAGTGTGTCTCTCTATAGCAACTCCTCTCCTTTATTCTAATTTGCTTTTACAAACCTTGTGTGGGCTTAGAAATGAAATAAAAATTTCTTAGAATTGATTATAGAAGGAGGTAAACAGATTCTGAGGAAGGGACCAGGGAGTTAGTAATGAGCTTTGTCATATCTATTTTGACTGTGTTATGGACTGAACTGTGTCCTCCTTAAAATTCCTGTGTGGAAGCCCTGACCCTCAGTGTGACTGTATTTGGAGATAGGACCTATACGGTGGTAATAAAGGTTACGTGAGGGGCGCCTGGGTGGCTCAGTGGGTTAAAGCCTCTGCCTTCAGCTCGGGTCATGGTCTCAGGGTCCTGGGATCGAGCCCCGCATCGGGCTCTCTGCTCGGCGGGGAGCCTGCTTCCCCCTGTCTCTCTGCCTGCCTCTCTGCTTGCTTGTGGTCTCTCTCCGTGTCAAGTGAATGGATAAAATCTTTAAAAAAAAAAAAAAAAAAAAGGTTAAGTGAGGTCATAGGGTGGGACCCTAATCCTAAAGGACCGTGACCTTGTAAGAAGAGGAAGAGACAGCGGAGCTCCCCCCACCTCTCTACGGGCACACAGAGAAAAGGCCATGTAAGGACACAAGGAGAAGGTAGTCATCTGCAAGCTAGGAAGAGATGTCTCACCAGAAACCACCTTGATTATGAACTTCCAGATAAATTATTCTTGTTTAAGCTACCCAATCTATGGTATTCTGTTATGGCTGCCTGAGCAGACTGACACAGACTGCTTAACGTGGGGTGTTTTTTTGGGGTTTTTTTTTTTTTTTGGCCAACACTCAGGATCCCGCCTGTGTTATTTAGAGTGGAATTTCTGGATAAGTGAGAAGTTACTTTTAAAAATTCAAATAAAATATTATAAAAGAAAAATTAATGAAGATTTTCCATTATGTGACCTATGGGAAAATTATAAGCTAAAATTCCAGTGCCACAATCGATCTTCATCTGCATACTTGTGCAGTAAGTCCTTTTGGTCAATGTAAAACACAACTGATTAGCATTCTGATGATATAAATCTAAGCACAAAAAAACTACACTGGTATGAAGCCAATGTTTCAGTGCCCATGTTTTAATTCAACTCTAAACACATTCTTACAATCAGCACCACTAGCTTTCCCAATGCACCATCAAGAAATGTAATCATTGTGGTACTTATTGCAAGACCTTCCTGCAGAAGTGTGGAAGATAAATCCAAACTCTAAGTATTGCCTGGCAGCTTTGTTTTCTTTTTTTAAAAGAATACCACCAACTACTCAAAAATAGCTGTGTTAAGATAAATTGTATTAACCATTCAGATGAGGCCCGTCCTCACTGCCATGAAGATGCTTTTTTGTTATTGTTTAAAAATAAAATTAAAAAAAACCTAACTAACCTTATTCATGCATCACTTCACTCACTAAGAAAAAATAATAATCTTAATTTTTTTTTCTGGATTCTGCTAGATCAGGGATGGCCAACTACAGGTCGCATGCCGAATCCAAATTCCCACCATAGCCAGTTTTTATAAGGCCCAGACCTAAGAATGTTTTTACATATTTCTTATGAAAGTATAATTAACATACAGTGTTACATTAGTTTTAAGTATATAATATGATTCAATGATTCTATACATCACTCATTGTTCATCATGATAAGTGAACTCTTAATTTCCTTTATCTATTTCACCACCACCCACCTCCCCTCTGGCAACCACCATGGGTGGATCTAAAGAGTATTATGCAAAGTGAAATGTCAGACTGAGAAAGACAAATACCATGAGTTCATTCATATGTGGAATTTAAGAAACAAAACAACAAAAAGAGAAAAAAAACACGAAAAACAGTTTTAAATACAGAGAACAAACTGGTGGTTTTACATTTTTGTAAGACTGTAGATGATGATGATGACGATGACGACAATGATGAGCACTAGGAAGAAGGAGAAAGGGGGAGAAGGAGAAGGAGGAGGAGGAGGAGGAAGAAGAAGAAGAAGGAGGGGGAGGAGGAGGAGGAGGAGGGGGAGAGAGGAGGAGGGGGAGAAGGAGGGGAGAAGGAGGAGGGGGAGGATGAAAAGGAGGAGAAACAGAGAACTTATGTGGCCAGTAGAGCCTAAAATATTTACTATCTGGCCCTTCACAGAAAAAATTTGCCTGATGGTAAAATTATGTATTGACTTTGGGGCAAGCCCTAGGAATGGAAGAATAATGGTATTTATATGAAATCTCAAAATAGGGCTAAATGTACAAGACTCTGCATACATTCATTCCTCTTATAGCGGAAATATTGGATAATCAATCTCCACTAAAACAAAGAGTCTATGGAAAAGTGAAAATATTTGGGAAAAATTTGAGGTTAATCACTGATATATCCCTTGCAATGCAGAAAGTAAGTTGATGGTTCCAACATCAAGGTAGGGAAGGGACACCAGGTAGAGAGGTATGAAGGGCCACAATACAAAAGATAAATTGGTTGCAATTGGTAGCAAATCAAAGAAAATTCAAGAGGAACACTTTTGTATAGGCATTGCTACAAGGCGCACATCTCGACCAAATAGATCAGAGATATTAAAATCTACCATTTAAATTGGCTGAGAAAAAAACATCAGAAGCTAAAGACATTTGCATTATTCTTGGAGTGCTCTTTTGATAGCAGAAATCTGTCTTCTTCTCAAAGACAAGTGTGACCAAGCACTCTTATTTATATTACAGGGGCTGAACTTCAAGAGGAAGGTTTTAAAAATAAAGCCACCCCATGCAGAAGGTAAAGAACAAAAGAGCACTCCTTTTCATTAAGTCTTGATTGGGATAGGTTGAGGGGAGGGCAGTGTGTTATTTTGGTTGAAAATCAAATACACCAAATGAGCAAAGGACATAAAAAGGTAATTAACATTAGGAAATAAAGATATGAGAAAGTGCTTATCCTCTGAATTGCATAAAGAAATGCAATTTAAAGTAATCTCAAGGTGTCACTTTACACTATTAGCAAGATTTTTTTAATGGCAAGAACAATGTGTGCTGGCAAAGTTGGGGTAAAGCTGGCACACATCTACCGCTCTAGGGCAGGGTGGGGGTGTAGGGAATGCCCACTGGAAGTTGGAAAGAAACAGGGTACCTCATGCTAAGGAGTCAGAAGATGCTCCTTCTCTTCAGTATAGATGCTCACTTTGGGGGAATTAATCTTAAGGAAATAATTCAAGAGCAGAAAAAAAATTCTCAATTCAAAAACTTGTAACACTGAAAAAATAAAATAAAAGTATTTGGGGGAAAAAAAAAGTCAAAATAGACTCATCCACTAAATAAAGTGAAAAACAAAAACAAAAACAAAAACAAAAACAAAAACATGTTCACTGCTACCCTATACATATAAACACAGGCAATTAGAAACAACCAAATGTTCAAAACTGGGAGACATGAGTAAATATTGATATTATATCCATTTGGGAGAGAATAGCATATAGCCATTGAAATCCTAATAACAAAGGCCATGTAGTAGCATGGAAAAAATATTTTAGGATATTGTCAAGTCAGAAAGCAAAATACACAACATGTGCAGTATATTTATAACCACTAAATACGCGCTTCCTGGACACAAATTTAAAAACCATACCCCAAAATAAAATATCGTATGGGGGGGCGCGCCTGGTGGCTCAGTCAGTTAAGAATCCAACCCATGAACTCAACTCAGGTCTTGATCTCATGGGTCGTGAGTTCAAGCCCCGCGTTGGGCTCCAGACTGGACCGGTAAACAAACAAACAAAAACAAAAAAAAACAAAAACAAAAACACTGTAGGCTAGGGTAGGGTTGTAAGATGATGGATGTATTCTTGGCATCAGTTGTCTTTAATGTTGATATATTATGTTTTCCTTGTTAAAGAGAGAACTTTTTGAGCTTCTTGCATGCACATATGAGCATTCCACTGATGAATCTAGACCCACCAGAATATAGTACATCCCATCTGGGACTTTTATTTTTTTCTTTTTTCTTTTTTTTAAGATTTTTTAAGATTTTTATTTATTTATTTATTGGTCAGAGAGAGAGAGCACAAGCAGGGCAGAGGGGCAGAGGCAGAAGGAGAAGCAGGTTCCCCGCTGAACAAGGAGCCCGATGTGGGACTCTGGAATCCCAGGACCCTGGGGTCATGACCTGAGCCGAAGGCAGAGGCTTTACCAACAGGGCCACCCAGGGTTCCCGCCATCCTTTTTTTTTTTTTTTTTTTTTTAAGATTTTTGTTTTCATCTGGGACTTTTCTAAGACCAGGTTTTCTGGCACATAGTAAGGAAAAACCTCAACGTGGCCACTCGCATGGAAGAGTTTGCAGTCTGCTTTATGAGCCAACTAGAGCCCTGAATTCAGACTCCTGCTTCATTTGAAGTTTTTCCCCCTTTTTCATTCTATATCCAGACCTTTATTTCTGCTAAGAGAATCTTGCTGAGCTCATATTTGAGTTCCCAAGCAAACAAATAAATTCAGTTTTTTTCCAACTGCCACTTAGTAGTCTCTTTTACTACAATGGGACGCATCATCTGAAGATCTCACTTAATATCTATGGCGGTCACTACATTGGGGAAACTGTCTGTCATGGCAGCTCCCACTCCCCCCCCCCCCGTCATGACCGCGATGAGAATTGGCTGCACCCCGTCAGCCCCCACCTGTTCCAGAAAACAGCTGGCCACATAAAACCGGCCATCCCATTACTATGCAATTCTTCCTCTTGAAATGTCCCCAACCAAATTGCTCCTATACCCCCTTGCAGCCAACCAGGGACTGCTAAGTGTGCCTAAAGACAATTAGAAAGTCTCCCCCAAGGGGAACCCTCCTACACTGTTGGTGGGAATGCAAGCTGGTGCAGCCGCTCTGGAAGACAGTATGGAGGTTCCTCAAAAAGTAGAAAATAGAGCTACCCTGTGACCCAGCAATCACACTACCGGGTATTTACCCTAAAGATACAAATGTAGTGATCCAAAGGGGCACGTGCACCCGAATGTTTATAGCAGCGATGTCCACAATAGCCAAACTATGGAAAGAACCTAGATGCCCATCGACAGATGAATGGATAAAGAAGATGCGGTATATATATACAATGGAATATTATGCAGCCATCAAGAGAAACGAAATCTTGCCATTTGCAGCGACGTGGATGGAACTAGAGGGTATTATGCTAAGCGAAATAAATCAGAGAAAGACAATTATCATATGATCTCTCTGATATGAAGAATTTGAGAGGCAGGGCA
>CM052901.1:71009506-71061240 GCA_028534135.1 Potos flavus
AGGGTGGCTGGGTTATGGACATTGGGGAGGGTATGTGCTATGGTAAGTGCTGTGAAATGTGTAAGCCTGATGATTCACAGACATGTACTCCTGGGGCAAATAATACATTATATGTTAATAAAAAATAAAAAATAAAAAAATAAATATTTTTTAAATAAAAAATATTTTTTAAAAAATATTTTTAAATATTTTAATATTTTAAATATTTTTTAAAATTTTTTAACCATAAAAATATTTTAGGGACGCCTGGGTGGCTCAGTTGGTTAAGTGGCTGCCTTCGGCTCAGGTCATGATCCCAGGGTCCTGGGATCGAGTCCCACATCGGGCTCCTTGCTCAGCAGGGAGCCTGTTTCTCCCTTTGCCTCTGCCTGCCACTCTGCCTGCTTGTGCTTTCTCTCTCTCTGACAAATAAATAAATAAAATCTTTAAAAAAATTTTTTTTTATTTTTTATTAAAAAAATAAAAATAAAAATAAATTGCTTTTCTCAAACTAAAAAAAAAAAAGAAAGAAAGTCTCCCTCGCTTCTGAAATTCCCATCTCAGTAGAATGCTTGCCAATTAGCAACTGTCTCAATATTTCCTTACTTTCTACTATACAACTGATTCTCCCTGCTAATACCATTGAACCCCCACTGAAATCAAAGTGACCTGCAGAAGGGGTCCCTTGCTGCAAGTTTATGAATACACAGCTTCAGTTAATTGTGCCTTGGACTTAGTTTTTCTTTGCCACTTTATTTAGACAGTTTTCCCAATCTTTAATAATTAAGATGAAACAATGGTGAAGGAGAAAAAAGCCGGTGGTTCCTTGGGATTGAAAATGAATCCCATTAAAGGAAACAGAAAGCCAAACTTTTAGTAGTTCAATTATGAAACAAGCAAAGATGAAGAAAAGATGAGGCCCAATTTTAAAGCTTCTGAATGTGAGATTTCAATCACTTCTCCAAACTATTCAAATTGGAGAGAAGCATTTTACTCAAATCACAGACAATCGTGCCAAGATGTCTTTCCCTCTGGATTCATCTAGAATTTCCACAAAGTCACGTGATTCCTTTTTCTCTGTCCCGTTGCAGCTCCTCTATCTTCTCAGCCTCCTCTTCCCCATGATGATCCAACTGGCAGAGAATCATGGCAAGTGGTATACCTCCCAGTCCCTCCTCTCCACCCCGACTCCTCACATCCTATCCCTGCGATGATGAAAAGTTCTCAAAGAAAGCCTGCAAAGAAATGCTTCCTTCACACCAATCTGTAAGTAACTGGCAATAATTTAGTGCTAACCCCCGTCGTGGGCTCAGCTGCATCCCCCAAAAGATATGTCCATGTCCTAATCCTCAGGATCTGTGAAGGTGACCTCATTTAAAAAGGTTTCTGCAGATGGAATGAAGTGAAGAGGAGGTCATGCAGGATTAGAGAGGTCCCTAAATCCAATGGCTGTGGTCCTCAGATGGAGAGGGCAATGTGGAAGGACAGAGACAGATAGGGAAGAGGGTCGCGTGACTCTGGGGAGCTGTGGAGTTGCAAGTCAAGGGCTGCCAAGGACTGTAGGCAATCACCGGAAGTCAGGAGACGTTCATGGAACAGAGTTTCCTGCGAAGCTCTCAGGGGCAGCCTGGCCTTGCAAATCTGCAGCTTTGATTTCCAGGGTCTCGCGGAGCTCCAGAACTGTGAGAGAATACATTTCTGCTGTCTGAAGGTACTTTGTTACGACGGGCTTCAGACACTAATGCAACCCTCTTAGGCTATTTGCACTTGAGAGACCAGGGCTCAGATGGTGGGATTGCAAGAACGAGTCAGCTGGTAGGGAAGACTTCTGAAGAGTCACAGGTCCTACGGGCAATCGCCTGGAAAATACACCATGTGTTTTAAGGCAAAAACCAAACACTTGAAGGGACACAGGAGTCGGTATGGTCCCCAGAGTTGTGAAGAGAGGGTGGAAAGGACATCTGAGGTGTCACCAAATGTTATTCACACCTGGTAGCACTGCACATATAGATCACTAATTCAGGAACCCACCATTCATCTTGCAGGTTATCTTGTCTTACTCCCCTAAACTTCTTTAACTCTTTCTCTTCCTTTAATCATCTAAGAAACTCCTCCACCAGAGCGGAGGCAAGGCAAAAGGAGAAAATAGGGGACGCCTGGGTGGCTCAGTTGGTTAAGCAGCTGCCTTTGGCTCAGGTCATGATCCCAGGGTCCTGGAATCGAGTCCCGCATCGGGCTCCTTGCTCGGCAGGGAGCCTGCTTCTCCCTTCTCCCTCTGCCTCTGCCTGCCTCTCTGCCTGCTTGTGCTCTCTCTCTGACAAATAAATAAATAAAATTTTAAAAAAAAAGGAGAAAACAGTATAGCTAGTAGTAACCACAGAAGGAATATTTATTGAAAAACTAATTTGATTTTTTCACTGTATTTTTCCCTTCTCCAAAGAAAGGAGAAAGGCCTTTGTATTCTTTCGTCTGGGGTTTGGGGAGATGGTGCCGGCGGGAGGGGGCAGGTGCTGTTACATAGCAGAAAGCAGGCTAGGAGGGATGTACGTTTTTGGGGTTTTGTTTTCAAAACCTTCAGATTATTGAGATGATTAAATTAGGCCCGAGAAAGGAGCAGAAAAGGACAAG
Source organism: Potos flavus (assembly GCA_028534135.1). Classification (NCBI taxonomy): domain Eukaryota; kingdom Metazoa; phylum Chordata; class Mammalia; order Carnivora; family Procyonidae; genus Potos; species Potos flavus. The sequence goes on from CM052901.1 coordinate 71,012,114, forward strand.
ACCCTCCCTGTGTTGGGGTTGGGAGTTTCAGTAGAAGCAGCTAAATCAGAGAGAGAGAGAAAGAAGGCATCTCTGAGTCTGGGATGGATCCCTGAGCCCTGACTTGGGTAGGACCTCAATGGGGAGAGACTGGAGTGCGTTTAGGAGGCTGGGGAACCACACACAGAGACACACACCATGGCACCAGAAGCCCCAACAAAGGTCCCCAGTGGCTAATTGACCTGGAAGCAACCTAGGCTTAAACAATGAGGCAGGATTAATCATGTGATCTAAAAACCAGGCTTCAACACTGCCCAAGAGAGGGAGAGACAATGACCTATTCATACCACAGGATTTCCCACAGTCCAGGCAAGATGGAGAATAAAGTCAGATCTGATTTGATTTTAAATATTAAAGAATGCAAAGTAATGTCTCTTGTCCACCCAAGTTTGTGGACTCAAGTAAGAAGTGGCAGAGCCAGGGGGAAGTAATACTTAAATTCAGTTTGGAGGTTTATACGTGAATTTCAGTTCTGCAATGTTTTTTGTACACTAAATTAGTAGAGAGAATTAGGAACTGACATGAATACAATTGTCCTTTATTTATGAAGAGGTGTATTGTTGCCAAATAACAGGGACTTTCCCTATGTGGAGTCACCCATGTGTGTCTTTAAAACACACACACAGACACACACACACACATTACTAGAGATGAAGACAGGAATAGGTATTTTATGATAACAGAGTCAGTCCATCAGGAAGGTATAACAATGGTAAACATATACACACCTAACAGAAGAGCACCAAAATACATGAGGAAAAACTTACTGAAATGAAAGGAGAAATAGACAACTTGACAATCACAGAGATTGCAATACCTCACTTTCAATACTGGATATAACAACTAAGCCGAAGATCAACAAGCAAATAGAAGACTTGAACAAAGCTAGAAACCAACTAGACCTAACAGACATCTCCATTAGAATACTCCACCCACAAGAGCAAAATAGTTTTCTCCAGTGCACAGGGAACATTCTCAAGGATAGACCATATGCAGAACCATAAAACAATCATCAATAAATTTACAAGGATAGAAATAAGATAAAGTATGTGCCCCAAACACAATGGAATAAAATTAGAAATTAACAAAAGAAATTTTGGAACTCACAAACACATGAGACTTAAAAACACACTCCTACATAATCAACAAGTCAAAGAAAAAAATCAATGGAGAAATTTAAAAATATTTTGTGATGAGTATAAACAAAGACACAACATATCAAATGTCATGAGATTCAACTAAAGTGGCTCTTAGAAAATTTAAAGCTGGGCGCCTGGGTGCTTCAGTCGGTTAAGTGTCTGACTCTTGATTTTGGCTCAGGTCATTATCTCAGAGTCACGAGATTGAGCCCTGCATTGGGCTCCCCACTGGGCATGGAGCCTCCTTGGGATTCTCTCTCTCCCTTTCCCTCTGCCCCTTCCCCACTTGTGTGCGTGCTCTCTCTCTCCTTCTCTCTCTAAAAAAAAAGAAAAGAAAAGAATATTATAGCTATAAATGTTATATTTTAAAACATGGGGATTTTTGGGAATAGAAAAACCATCCTAAAATTCATATGGAATCTCATGGGACCCTGGAGAGTCAAAACAATCTTGAAGAAGTCCAAAGTTGGTGAACTTACACTACCTGATTTCAAAACTTACTACAAAACTATAGTAATCAAAACAGTGTGGTACTGGCATAAGGACAAACATATCCACCAATTGAATAGAATCAAGATTCCAGATATAAATCCAAATATGTAAGGTCAGTTGATTTTTTAAGTGCACTTTATTTTTTACAAATAGTTCTATTAGATTCATAGCAAAATTGAGCAGAAAGTACAGAGATTTCCCATATACTCCCTGCCCCCACACATGCATAGCCTCCTCCAATATCAACAAGAGTTGCACAGTTATTGAAATTGGTTAATCTACTACCTATATACAGTGGAGTATTACTCAGGCATAATAAAGAGTGAGAGCTTGCCATTTGCAACAACATGGATGGACTCAGAGGGTATAATGCTAAGTGAAATAAGTAAAAAAAAAAAACAAAAACCAACTTACATGATTTCACTCATATGTGGAATTGAAGAAACAAAAGAACAACAAAAAGAAACAAACAAAAAAAAGGACTCTTAAATATAGAGAACACACTGGTGGTTGCCAGAGGGGAGGGGGTTGGAGGGAGGGGTTAAAGAGATAAAGGGGACTAAAAATATACTTCTCTCGATGAGCACTGAGTAATGTGTACAATTGTTGAATTATTATATTATACACCTGAAGCTAATATAACACTGTGTGTTCATTATACTTCAATGACAAATAAAATTAAAATTAATTTTTAAAAATTGATTAACCTACACTGATACATAATTATCACCCAGACTCCATACTTTAGGGTTCACTCTCAGTGTTGTACATTCCATGGGTTTGGGAAAATTTATAATGATGTGCATCCACATCACTGTATGTAGTGTAGTACTCTGTATGTAGTATCATACAGAATAGTTTGCCCTAAAAATCCTCTGTGCTCCAACTAGTCATCCCTCCCTCCTAATCCCTGACAACCACTTCCCTTTTTATTATCTCCATAGTTCTGCCTTTTCCAGAATGTCATATAGTTGTAATCACACAGTATGTAGCCTTTTCAAAATGGCTTCTTTCACTTAATAATATGAATTTAAGATTCCTCCATGTCTTTTCATAGCTTGATAACTCACATCTCTTTAGTACTGAATAATATTCCATTGTCTGGGTGTACCACTGTTTATCCATTCACCTAACGAAAGACATCTTTTTTAAAAATAATTTCCTTATTTGAGAGAGAGAGAGAGCATATGCAAGAGACAGCATGAGCTGAGGGTAAAGGGAGAGGGAGAAGAAAAAGCAGACTCCCCGCTGAGCAGGGAGCCTATGCAGGGCTCAATCCCATGACCCTGAGATCATGACCTGAGCTCAAGGCAGACACTTAACCAACTGAGCCACCCAGGCACTCCTGAAAGACATCTTGGTTGCTTCCAAGTTTGGGCAATTATGAATAAGCTGCTAAAAAACATTTGTGTGCAGGTTTTTGTGTAGACATGGTTCTTACTTATTTGAGTAAATACTAAGGAGCATGCTTGCTGGATCACATACCAAGAGTATGTTTACTTTGGTGTGAAACTGCCAAACTGTCTTCCAACATGGCAGTATAATTTTGCATTCCCACCAGCAATGAATGAGAGTCCCTGTTGCTCTGCATCTTTGCCAGCATTTAGTGTTGTCAGTGTTCTGGATTTTGGCTTTTCTAACAAATATATAGTGGTATCTCATTGTTGTTTTAATTTGTATCTCCCTAATGACATATGATACGGAACATCCTTTCTTACACTCATTTGCCACTTGAGTATCTTTTTTGATGAGGTGTCTGTTCAGGTCTGTTGCACATTTTTTAATTTGCCCCTTTTCTTATTGAGTTTTAAAAGTGTTTTGTATATTTTGGATAACTGTCTTTTATCAGATGCTTCTTTTGCAAATATTTTCTCACAGTCTGTGGCTTGTCTCCTCATTTTCTTGACGGTGTCTTTTGAAGAGCATAAATTTTTTAGTTTAATGAAGTCCGGCTTATCAATTATTTCTTTCTTTGGTGTTGTATCTAAAAGTCATCACGATGCCTAAAGTCATATAAATTTGTCCTTATGTTCTAGGAGTTTTATAGTTTTGGATTTTACATCTATTTTGAGTTAATTTTGTGAAGGGTGTAAGACTTCTGTCTAGATTCATTTTTTGCATGTGGATGTCCAGTTGTTCGGGCACCATTTGTTGAAAAGATGATCTTTTCTCAGTATTAATGCCTTTGCTCCTTTGTCAAAGATCAGTTGACTATATTTCTGCAGGCCTATCTGGGTTCTCTGCTCTGTTTCATTGATCTATTTGTCTATTCTTTTGCCAATACCACACTGTCCTAATTACTGTAGCTTTAGAGTAAGTCTAGAAATGGATAATGTCAATCCTCCAACTTTGTTCTTTTCCTTCACTATTGTGTTGTTATTCTGGGTCTTTTCCCTCTCCACGTAAACTTTAGAATCAGTTTGTCAATATTGTTGGTCATTTGATTTTTGACACAGATGTCCAGACCATTCAATGGGAAAAGGATGGTCTTCTCAACAAATTCTATTGGGAAAACTGGATATCCACATGGAAAAGAATGAAGTTGGACCCCCTTACCTTATACTATATATAAAAAAATTAATCCACAACAGATCAAAGATCTAAAATATAAGAGCCGAAACCATAAAACTCTTAGAAGAAAACATAAAAGAAAAATCTATGACATTGGATTTGGCAATGATTTCTTAAATATGACATCAAAGCCATAGGCAACAAAGGAAAATATAAATTGAACTTCATTAAAGTTAAAATTCGTATGCATCAAAGGACACTATTAAGAAAGTGAAAAGACAACCCACAGAATGGGAGAAAAGATTTGAAAAACATATATCTGAAAAAGGGTTAATATCCAAAATATACAAAGAACTCCTACGACTCAACAATGACAACCAAAAACAAAAACAAAAACAAGGGGCGCCTGGGTGGCTCAGGTGTTAAGCGTCTGCCTTTGGCTCGGGTCATGATCCGAGAGTCCTGAGATCGAGCCCCACATCAGGCTCTCTGCTCAGTGGGAAGCCTGCTTCTCCCTCTCCCACTCCCCCTGCATGTGTTCCCTCTCTCGCTGTGTCTCTCTCTGTCAAATAATAAGTAAAATCTTTAAAAAAAAAAACAAAAACAAAAACCAATTCAAAAGGGGCAAAGGACTTGAATAAACATTTCTCCAAAGAAGACATACAAATGGCCAATAAGTACATGAAAGATGCTCAACATTATTAATCATTAGATCAAAACCACAATGGATACCAGCATGAGGATGACTATTATCAAAAAAAAAAAAAAAAAAAAGGCAAACAAAAACAGAAAATAACAAGTGCTGTCAAGGACATGGAGAAATTAGAACTCTTGTGCATTGTTGATGGAAAAGTAAAATAGTCATTATGGAAAACATTTTGGTGGTTCCTCAAAAAGTTGAACATAGAATTACCAAATGATTCAGTAATTCCAATTCTAGGTATATACCCCAAAGAATTGAAAACAGAAACTCGAACAGATACTTGCACATCAATGTTCATAGCAGCATTATTCACAATAGCCAAAAGGTGGAAGCAACTCAAATGTCCATCAACAGATAAATGGATAAACAAAATGTGGTCTACACCACAGAATATTATTCAACCCTAAAAAAGAATCCATGCTACAACATGGATGAACCTTAAAGAGTGAAATGAGCCAGGCACAAAAGGACAGATATTGTATGATTCTATTCCATTTATATATCTAAGATGAGCAAATTTGTAGAAACAAAAAGTAAAAAGAGGTTACCAAGGGCTGGGGGAAAAGGGGGTGGAGAGCTATCCTTTAATAAGTGATGAGTTCCAGTTTGAGATGATGAAAGAATTCTGGAAATGGATAATTGTGATAGTTGTATGCATTGCGAATATACTGAATGCCACTCAGTTGTACTATTAAAATGATAAATTTTGGGGGGCGCCCGGGTGGCTCAGTGGGTTAAGCCTCTGCCTTCGGCTCAGGTCATGATCTCAGGGTCCTGGGATCGAGCCCCACATCGGGCTCTCTGCTCAGCGGGGAGCCTGCTTCCCCCTCTCTCTCTGCCTGCCTCTCTGCCTACTTGTGATCTCTCGCTCTGTCAAATAAATAAATAAAATCTTTTTAAAAAATCCTTTAAAATGATAAATTTTATATTATACGCATTTTACTACAATAAAAAATACTTGTATTTGAACATGGATCTCAAAATTTTTGAGACATTTGTTTAAAATTATAGTATCCTTATCTCATAGATGTTTTTCCCAGAATAGACCTAGGTAGTAGAGGTACAACAACACATGCTTGAGATGAGAGACACTACGGAATTTATGGTTAAACGAGTGTGTCTGCCTGGACAATATACTTAACCCCACTCCCCGGTGTGGCCACACAGTCCAGTCTTTTGTTTAGAACTTCTCCCATTGCAACAATATATTGAGTGCTAGGAATTGTGCTAGTTAAAGCCAAATGGCACATGTTCTCTGCTCTAGGTTAGGCATGCTGACCAGCGTGCTAGATGCCTAAAAGAAGTGAGCATTGAACCACAGAAGAAGTCCCACTGAGGCTGCTAAATCAGACTGCACCTGATCAGAAGAGGATGTGGTATTTGATGCACAGTTTACAGGAAGTAGGAGCCAGCCAGGTGAAAACCGGAAGGAAGGCATTTCACAGAAATAAAGAAACAACATATGGGTACCCACAAATGCAACAGTCTAAGACTGTCATGTTCCAGAAGCTACAAGTAGTTCAGTGTGCCTGGAGCAAAGGGCATGCCTAGAGCAGGGGAGTAGGGAGAATAAAGAGGCAAGCGAGTAAGGCAAGATTAGCAAGGAATTTTTCCTTGACCTTGAAAGTCAGGGAAATTTACTGAAGGAATTCAAGACAAGGAGTGACAGATGATCTGAACTTCAGAATTAGTAACTGCAACAAAGAGGGTAAACTAGAGGGGACTGGAAAACCATTAAAAGACTCTGGCTATCATGGAAGTGAGAAAGTAAGGCAGATCCCATCTAACTATGGCAATGGCAAAAGAAGGAGGAGAAAGAGATAAAGGGTATAAAGAAGGAATAACCTCTAAGACTTTGTGGCCCTGTGGATATCTGGCATGACGGAGAGGGACAGCTCTAGGATTCATTCATTCATTCATTCATTCATTCGCTGTGTTTATTGAGTGTCCAGTAATGCCAGGCATACTATTCTAGAATAACCCCCAGGCTTAGGTTGGATTACCCGGAAGTAGATCCCTGAGTTGAGGATTTGTTCACAAGAGATTAATAAGAACCTTCCCTCCAGCAAGGCTGGGAAGGAAGTGGGGGAAGCAGGACAGAGATGGGAGGAAAGCAAGTCCTTCAGAGAGTAGTTGCATTCTGACCCTGAGGGAGAACCCCAGAGTGTGAGTTACACCCCAGTGATGTCTATATCTAAGGCAAGAGAGCTAGGCTTTGGTATTCCTAGGTGGAATCCCCACAGTGTAACCTTTCTAAATGTATCTTAGCTCCTTTTTTTAAGTTTCTATGTATTTTTTTAATATATAAATGGTTGTACATAATTTATATATACAACAAGTATGGTAAGTCTGGAGATAAATATGCACCCGTGAAACCATCACCATAACTTATATCACAGACTTAATCCATCACGTCCAAAAATTTCTTCTCAAAAAACTAAAAATGGAGCTACCATATGATCCAGCAATCCCACTTCCTGGTATATATCCAAAGAATTGAAATCAGGATCTCAAAGAGATAAGTGTGTCTTAACTCTTAACCTATTTGTCTTCCCTTTTTTAATCCTATGAGAGACCATTCTACCTCATTACATGATTTTTCTCTCATTTCCACCCCTAAACTCATCCCTATTAACCCTATCGCTCTTTAAAGTTTTCTTCCCTACCCCCTCCGCAAAGCTCAGGCGTACCTGCTCATTCATTCAACAGACATTGATATAGACTTGCTATCTGCCAGTCACTGAATTAGGAGCTGGAGGTAGGAAGAAAAGCAAAGACAAATAAGGCTCAAGCCCTTAGACAGCTTTAGCCTCTGATGGCATCATGATGTTGTAGTAAGACCTCTAACTTTGTAATCAGATAGACAGGCCCCCTTACTTACAGACAATCTTGGACCAATTCATACAACCTCTCTAAACCTCAGGTTTCTTAATCTGTAAAATGGGAATGCTAATTCCCAATAATATCTCTCCCAAAAGATTTGAAAAAGATGAAACAATGTATGTAAAGCACCCAGCAGTGTCTGGTACATTAAAAGTACCCAGGAAAGGGATGCCTGGGTGGCTCAGTCGGTTAAGCGTCTGCCTTTGGCTCAGGTCATGATCCCAGGGTCCTGGGATCGAGTCCCACATCGGGCTCCTTGCTCAGACGGGAGCCTGCTTCTCCCTCTGCCTCTGCCTGCCACTCTGCCTGCTTGTACTCTCTCTCTCTGACAAATAAATAAATAAAATCTTTAAAAAAAAAAAAAGTACCCAGGAAAAAGTTTTGTTAGTTGTGGGGAGTTTTGGAAAAGGGAAAATGCTCTGTTCCCTTTCAAACAGCTGCAGCAACTACAGTACAATGGAAAAGTTAATCACGGACTTAGAAGATCTGGGTTTGAGCTCAACTCTAGTGCTTACCAGTGTCGTTGGGCATATACACTCCACTTTCCTCATGGTGATCGATTTTTATTGATGGTTTAGAGGCATTCCAGCATCTGATCCCCTTTCACATTTGGCAGAGGGCAAGGGGTCCCAGTTGTGTGAATCTCGGAAGAAGCAACTACAAAAGCCACAAAGCCAACCCTGGCAGCTAGGACACAGGCACAGGACCAAGCTCAGCCAACCAGAGGTCCCCTCCTAGGACTGAACCAGCCAACAGAGGATTCTGGGACCATGGAACATACCATGTGGTGCAAGCAATGATAGCAGCATCCAGTACCCCTGGCAGTGATGCCAACAGAGATGAGTCAGGGTTCGTGATTCAAAAAATGCCCAGGATACCCTCTTCTGAAAATGAAGAGCATACCTATTTCACAGGGTTTGGGGGGAAATTGAATAGGAAAAAACTGATCACAGGGCCTGGAGCATAACAGATGTCTAATAAATGCTTCTTAAGTCTGTTTAGGAGGCTTTCCCAAGTTTCTCAAAAAAAGACTGAGAGTTTCTGGACTGGCTCCACCTAAACATAGAGTTCCCAAGAACAATTTTCCATCTCCCCTCCAAGTTATGTATTTCTCATCCCAGTTATGTATTTCTCCTTACTCTCCACTCCAAGTTCAAAGTACACTTAGCTCTGATATGCAGAAGAATTCCATTCATTATCTTCAGTATTTGTACATTTTGTCTTGCTCTCTAGTTAAAAAGTAAATAGTTTATCTGGTGCTTTCTGAAAGGTAAGATTGAAAGGCTTTAGAAATAGCTTCCTGCCTTCTAAGAGTTTAAGGTCTACGTGAAGGAGAGAAAACCCACAACCACAGAAATCATCTCAACAGCTACAATGAAACAGACAGCTAAGTGCTGGATGTGATCTCTGCCAGCAAATATCACAAAAGAAAAGTCCTGCAAGACAATGCTCTGTGCATATGGGCATTCGCTAGGCTCTATTTCCTGACCCTCTTCCTTAGCTCCTTAAGGTGTTTTTTTTTTTTTAAATGGGAAATCTGTTTCATTCTTTCAGTCCCAGCCATCCCCTCCAAGCTGGTAGCCCTCCAAGCCCAATGCTCCCATTTCCACCCACCTATTGTGCACCCCCACCTGCTTCCATCTGTACCTCTACTCAGTACCTAAAACACCGAACTCACTATCTTCCTACCCATCCCTGCCCCTTTGCCCAAACCACTCCCTCTTCTGATTTCTTTCTTTCTGTTTATGATTCTACCATTTTCCCAGTCACCCAGGCTGCAGTCCTTGGTGTTATGTGTATTTTTCTCCCCGTTCTCCCATAACCCATGCTTTGCATGGACATTCATATCCATCCCCCCCTTTCCATTCCCACTGCCACCACCCTGGTTAAGGCCCAGATGCTTTTTTTTTAACCTCTCAGTAATAGCAATAGCTTCTTAGTTAGCCTTTAGTTTCTCCCTTCTTCCCTGGCTGTGCGCTCTCCTCCTTGCTTAAATGACTAAACATTGTCTATTCAAGCCAACGAACATTTATTGCAAACCTAATTGTGCATAAAACTATTCTAGGTGTTCTGTAAGATTCAATAATTGAAAAAGATAACCCTTAATTGGAAGAAAACATGGATTGTCTTTAAATTAAAGTTATTTTTGTATTTAACAACTACCTTGAGAGAAGTATACACACACACATACATACAAAACATCATCAATATTTAAAGAGAGGGATAAATGGATTTGGTATAAATTTTAAAAACAAACTTGAAGAACTCCATTTCTATGGACTGAATGTTTTCCCCCAAAACTCGTATGTTGAAACTGTAAGCCCCCAGGTGATGGTATTAGGAGGTGGGGACTTTGGGAGGTGATTAGGTCACGAGGGTGGAGCCCTCATGAATGAGATTAGAGCTTTTATAAAAGTGATTTCAGAGAGATCCCTTGCCCCTTCTGCCATGTATGGTTACAGTGAAAGGATGGCCATCTATGAATCAGAAAGCAAGCCCTCACCAAACAATGAATCTGTCAGCCTCCAGAAGCTGGAGTTGATCTTGGGACTTTCCAGTCTCCAGAACTGTGTGAAATAAATTCTTGTTATTTATAAGCCACATGATCTATGGCATTTCTGTTATAGCAGCCCAAAGACTGAGATATCCATCATTTGTATGAGATCTTTGAATGTGAATAGGATTTTGACTGGTGGTGTTGAGTAAAAGGGCATTAAGGAGAAGGGGGCCACATTACTAAAGATCTTGGGATAGGAGCATGTTGTGGGGGGGGTGCATTTCAAGGAATTGCAAAATCCAGTTAGGATAATTAGATAGAAGAAGGAAATTACTGAGAGGTGAGCTGGGAAAAGTTGGGAGGGCTCACATAATGAACATCTTTGAAGGTCAACCTGGCAAACTTATACTTTACTCCCTCTACATTGTCTAGTAGATTTGGGACATTTTGCTTGTTTTTAAGGATATTGGAGATTTTCGATCATAGAAGTTACATAGGAAAAGCTGTTAGTCTAAGTCATGGTCCATGGGAGGTTTGGTGAGAAAGGACTAGAATCGAAGAAATGAGTTAGGAAGCTTTTGCATTGTCTCAGGTTCAGAGGCAATGAAGACCTGACCTAGGGCAGTGGTTGTGAAAATGGAAAGAAGAAAAATGCAAAAGGCATCATGAAGGTAAATCTGCAAGACTCAACAAATCATTCGAGGTGAAAGATAATGGAAAAGGAGAGTCCAGGATGACTCCGGGTTGACTTTGAGAGTGGAAACACCATTAACAGACATATGGGTGTCAGGATGTACTCAGGATTGAAGATGCTGTGGATAGGGTGATATATCAAATCTTAGCTTGGCATTTATGGCAATAGAGAGTCTCAGCAGGAAACAGAATTCATCCAAATTATTCAAATGAAGAGACTTAATGAAGGGACTATTTACAGACATGTGGTTAATGTCACGAGAACTAGCAATGGATGTTGAGACGGAGACTAGCAACAATGAATGGGAAGCTGTTAGCACTCCCTAAGGCTGAAGGGACGGAAGGAAGGTACAGTATTACCAGAGCCTACTGAGACCTGGAACCACAGAAGAGTAGCTGTCTGGTGGGAGCTGAGGTTAAGGAGTTATGCAGATATTGCATGAAAGCAAGGAAGAAGCAGGGAGAAATGCTCTGAGCCCTCTATTCCCTCCTGCCAATCTCTTCTTGGTGCCTTCCATTGGAGCTTTGGAAAGAGAGTACCAGGGTCAGCCTCCCTAGGCACAGAGCAGGAAAGAGAAAAGAAAAAAAAAAAAAAGGAATAAAACTGAGAATAATATAGAGAAAAAGCCAACACAATGGTTTTCCAAAATCTGCCTTTAAGTATTCCCTATATGCTTTTTTTTTTACTTCCCTACCTCCTTACATTTATTCATGCTGTTCCTTCTGCCTGGAATATCTTCTTTCTCTCTTGAAGTCGTACCTATCCTCCAAATCCTAAACTCGAAATATCTTCCTTCCAAGGATACTTTCCTGATTAGTTCCAATCGGAGGTGATTTTTCTTGTCTCTAAATACTCAGACTCCTTGTACTGTTCCTTCTTTGTTCATGAAAGTCTACCTTGAGTTAATTACTTATGCCCATCTTTTACTGTCTTAGAGAAAATAAGCTCAATAAGTATACAAATCCTGTTTCACGCATCAAATCACTCAAAAAGTCTACCATAAAGTTTTACTCGTGGTAGGGACTCAACAAATGGGAATACATGAGTAGGAACTGAACTCTTAGGTTTCATCCCAGTCATTTGACTTGCAATTGCCCTTTACCACCCCCCTTAATCCTTCCCCTCTCAAGTATCCATTAATATAAGCTGTAGGCCACCTATCAAATCTAAAAGCAAAACAAAACAGCTCAAAAAATATCCAGGAATCTGGAAAAGGACATGGTTAGAGTAAATGCTGAGTAGGACACTTCCTGTTTCTTTAATTGAAGGACTTCAGCAAGAGCATCTAGTACAATGGTTACACAGAGTAAGCACACAATAAATATTAGATGGCTGAATGGATGGATGGGCGGTTGAAAGAATGGATGGGCAGTTGAAAGAATGGATGGGGGAGGGACAATGTCAAAGAATTTTTTACTTAATAACTTAGAGAGGCTGGCTATCAATTCCCGTTCTTTGTATCTTAAAAATAAGAATGTAACTCTTTATTTATTCATTTTTAACATTCATTTCAACCCAACAACTGAATATTAGGCAGGGCTCTAAGGATCTTAGTTTCTATGAAAATGAGTAGATCCTGAGAGCCTGCCAAGACAGAAAGGATTCAGGGTGAACGTTGAAAAGACAGTCAACAGAGGTAACATCTCTGTCTTTAGAAGTCAGACTGAGACACTCAGGTGTAAAGAGGTCATTCCAGTGGAAGAAAATGGCGACAACAGCAAAGGCTGCTCTGCTCTCTTGGTTCCCTGGAGGCAATGCTACAGAATATTCAAAGCCAGAAACGTCAGCGGGGCTCCTAGGCATGGAGGTAAGCAAGCGTCGGTTGCTAGATTACCTCTTAGGCAGTAGGGATCTTAGGTTAAGAATTTTAGAGATCTTTTTCAGAAGTCCCCATTCAATGTTCTGCTTCTTTACATGATTTACTGCTCAAGATTTAAATGTTTCATTGCATTCTGTGTAAGGCTTCTTGCTTCTCATGCGTTTGTTTGTTCTCTTACTCTCACGCATCTTTGTATGGTCTCACTTACGTGTGGAGCATAAGGAAAAACATGGAGGACATTGTGAGAGGGAAGGGAGGGATGAATTGGAGGAAATTGGAGGGGTGAAGAACCATGAGAGACTGTGAACTCAGAGCAAGGGACTGAGGGTTTTGGAGGGGAGGGGGTGGGGGGATGGGAGAGCCTGGTGGTGGGTATTGAGGAGGGCACGTATTGCATGGAGCACTGGGTGTGGTACATAAACAATGAATCTTGTAACACTGAAAAAATAAAATAAAAGTATTTGGGAAAAAAAATAAATTAAAAAATAAATTAAAAAAAAAAAGAAAGAAAACGCCCTAAATTTTTGCTTTGTAGAGAAGGTAGAATTCGACTTCTATCCAGTAGACAGTCTACGCTAGGAAATGACTTCATGGAAACACTCTAAACTAGCGGTTACACACAGCAGAATGTGTATAAGTGGCTGTCCCCGTGGGTGTTAATTGTAACATGTCAATGAAAGACCCGGTTCCTAAGGCTGGCGGATTGAGCCTCCCGCTGCTGCCAAGTGCCATAATGTTCAACAGGGACATAATTTTTGACACTGGCGATTTAGAATTCCGTGGCAACCCTCCCTAGGGGACCTGGAAAGACATAAATTAAGAAAAATACGCTGAATTTATTTAAAATGTATACCATCCATTAGAGGTAGAATGGAGGTGGCTAGGACACCAGATGGAAACATAGATGAAACAACAACTCTGTTTTAAGAACAGCAAGTGGCCCATTGAGGCTGAAATATCTGCAAAGGGTAGGGAAGTGCTGGAGGATGAGGCCAAAAAGGTAGGATGGGATTCTGTTCTTTGGGGACTTGAGTACCAAGGTGAGGAGCTGGCACTTAATTTGACAGACGATGGGGAGCCATAGATGATGGGATGGGTTTGTGTTTTGTTTTGTTTTTGAGCAATTAACTAATGTGATTAGAGCTACTTAATTAATTATCAATGCATGGGCTAGATTTAATTAAGGAGATAGAGGAGATCAGAAAACAAATTAGCAGAGTATAATTAGAGACAGCGAGCTGACCAATAAAAATCTATCCATACCTTTTATGGTGTAGAATCGGTGTTTGAGGATGGCTACCCAGCTAGACTACATTGACTAGTACCCCTGCAGGCTGCGTGGAGAAGGGGTCATGTGATTAGTCCTCGCCAATGGCATGTAAACTAAACTGATGACCATCACTTCCAGATTAAGGGGGTTAAGTGTGCGTGATCCTCTATGCTTTCTTCCCCCTGCCCCACAAGCCCCTTGACATGCTGGCAAATCTGAAGCCACAAGATGGTAAAACTGTAAGATGGAAGCAGAGACCTTTTTAAGATTCTGGAGAATTTTTAAATGAATGGGAACTTGTTCGGGACCACTTAGTTTAGTGACAGCAGGAAGTTCACAAGCCATAAATCATAGATTTCACTTGTAGGGAAGCTAATTTGTTTGCACAGAGAAACGCTGAAAGCTACCTTCTTGACATTACTATCTTTCTTTGTCCCAGGTTTTTCTTATTATCTCTCACCCTAACATCTTGTCCCAAGGAGGACCTGATGAGTCCTGATAAGTGCCTCCGTCATTTAAACTCTTGTAGAATTTAGAGAAGAATTGATTATTTTTTACTCATTTATGGCAGAATAAGGAGTCAATTGAACAATTCAATGGCCCATGGGGAGATCTTACCCTAAATACCTTCCGTATATTATCTGATTTCAAGCACCTAGAGATTCATTCGCTTAAAACACAAACACACACACACACACGCTTTCCTAGGCTAAATTTTGATGGGTCTGCCCCAATTTCTGGGAAAATCTCATGGCCTGCAGCAGAAGAGCTGAATCAAAATGGCCTTGTACAATATCACTTATTGGTGAGTTGGGCAGGACCAGGCAGAGGGCCCCAGACTGGTCAGGACCCTCAAGACCTGCAGCTTCAAGCCGAAATTTCCTAAGAAAATCAGAGTGCCTCACTCCATAAAGGCACTTGGAGAGCCCTGAGTGCCTGACAGTATCACGGGAATCAAAAAGTCAAAAGGATGGCAAGAGCAGGTAAGAGCCAAGTCAAGGTAGATCCTTGGGCGAAGCAAAGATGATGCATAGGAAGGAAAGAATTGCAAGACAAAGAGAGATTTTCTCCTAGAACCCCATCCATTGCTGATGTGTTTCCACTCTTCATTTCTAGTGCTAGGATATCCAAACAATACATTCCCCTTTTCTTAGGGTAACTTGAGGGAGTGAGTTTAAAAGTCCAACCAGCACAACATTTAAACAAGCTTACAGAAAAGGCTGCCATACTTAAATCACCAATACTGATGTAGATCTAAATTCCCTCCCAGGGGCGCCTGGGTGGCTCAGTCATTAAGCATCTGCCTTCAGCTCAGGTCATGATCCCAGGTTCCTGGGTTCAAGCCCTGTGTCGGGCTGCCTGCTCGGTGGGGAGCCTGCTTCTCCCTCTCCCACTCCCCGTGCTTGTGTTCCCTCTCTCGCTGTCTCTCTCTCTCTCTCTCTCTCTCTCTGTGTCAAATGAATAAATAATAAAAAAATTCCCTCCCAATTTTTATAAATATGCAGGAATATATTTTTTACTTAGTTGTAACCAGTATAAGCATTCTATTCTTTGTCCTTTTTTGTTTAATGTTGTCTTGTATACATATTTCCAAGTAGCAACATACTCACATCATTTTTTCCATCTATGTATCATGCTCATGTATGTCTAGTTTGAAATTATTTGGATAGTTTTCTACAAGTCATTATTATGAATAAACAGTGCTACGCACCTCTTTGGACAAGTTTCTTTTTTTAATTTCACTGGGATTTCTTCCCAATGGGGGATAACCAGGTTAAAAGATACAGTATTTTCATTCTTACGATTTGGTGGCAAATGGCTCTTCGTATAGATACACATCTTGTTGAAAATGTAAATAACCCAAAATATATTAAATTTTTGCATTTAAAAGGAATGGAGATGTTTATAAACCTATCCTAAAGAAATGATCAAAGATACACAAAATGATTTATGAAACAAGATAGTCATCATACTATTTATAACACTGAAAACACAAAAGCCAAAATATTCAGACCACCTGGGACTATCCAAGTAAATTATGATATATCTATAGAGAGAGTACATAGGTGGATTTTTTTATTGCCATAGAAGTGATGGTTTCAGGGAATATTGAATGACCTAAGAAATGCTTATGATATAAAGGCAGGGGGAAAATGCATTACCAAACAATATCCATTATAATTCTAATCGTATAAAGAGAAAAAAATTATCTGCAAATATATGCATACAAAAAGACTACAAACAAATATACTATAACGTTAATAACAGAATTCTAAGCATAAAGAGAGGCAAAGCAATAGTGAAGTTGGACAGGCTATTGGTCAGTCAAATATGAGTGTGAACTTTCTTTCTAACTTAACTGGAAAGCATGGGCATGTTAGGACTGTAATAGGAGCACGAAGAAGATCCAGGACACAAGAGAACATTTCAGAGCTTTAAGAAGAATGGTCTAGTGGGCGAGCTCCAGTCCAAAGACTTCCTTTTGTCAGCAAGCTCCAACAATAAATTTTTTGACCTTTGTCATTTACCATGATATAATAAAGAGTATACTTAGTCTTTGTCCCCCATTCCCAGCCTAGAGGTTCAAAAATCTTTGGAATTTCCTGATAAGAGTGTTTTTTCCTACACTTAAGTTGCCTCTCTCATTCATACCTGAGTTCATGTTAATGAAGTGACTCGTGGTGGGTCTCTAGATAACTTCAGGATGGGACTGGTGACCAGAAAGACCAAGCATATGATTAGAGGGTTAGAACTTCGAGCCCCACCCCCACCTCACCTCTAAGGAGGGGAGGGAAGCTGGAGATTGGGTTCAGTCATGTGACCAATGATTTAATCCATCATGTTACACAATGAAATGGTGAACACATGGATGCTCCTGGAAGGTAGTGTGCCCTGCTTCCACAGGAAAGGGCGTAGAAGCTCTATGCCACCTGCCTCCAAGACTTGTCCAATTGATCTCTTTCATTTGGCTGTTCCTGAGTTGTCCTCTACAATAAAACTGTAATCATAAGTGTAGCACTTTCCATGAGTTCTGTGAGTCATTCTAGTGAAGGGAGGAGTGGTCAGGGGAACTCCCGTATTTGTAGCTAGCCAGGCATATGTACAGGTGGCTTGGGAACATCCAGGACTTGTAGTTGGTGTCTGAAGTGGGAGAAGCCTTATAGGACTGAGCCTCTCAACCTGTAGGATCTGGGCTAACTCTACTTAGTGTCAGAATTGAATTGAATTGAATTGAATTGAATTGAATTGAACACCCAGTTGGTGTCAGAGAACTGTTGTCAGAATATAGTCATCATCTACATATACAAAGGACAAAACAGTTCTCAAATATATTTAAGGAAAATTGTATTAGTTAGGGTGGTGCTAAAAGAGAGAAACCTCATAATCTCAGTAATTGAATATAGTAGAAATTTATTTCTTATTCATAGGAACACTTGAGTGTGTGTTCCTGACTGAGTGCGTTTTCACATGGTCACTCAAGGACCCAGGCTACTTCTATCTTGGGTACGCTCTCTCTATTTTTTTAAAAGATTGTGTTTATTTATTTGAAGGAGAGAGAGAGAGAGAGAGAGAGAGCACGAGCAGGGAGAGGGGCAGAAGGAGGGGCAGAGGGAGTAGAGTCCTAGACTCCCCGCTGAGCAGGGAGCCCAATGTGGGGCTAGATCCTATGACCCTGGAATCCTGACCTGAGCCCAAGGCGGACGCTTAACTGACTGAGCCACCCAGTAGCCCCTTGGGTACTCTATATTCCTCCTAGGCCTCAGAGTCCTCCACACTCGTCCAACAAATGGAGAAAGAGCATGGGAAGTCATCCATGAGAAGTATCTGTGAGCCAGCCCCTGGCAGTGGCACACTCACTTCCATTCACCTTTCATTGCCTAGAACTTGGACCACCTCTCACTACAAAAGATCTTGGGAAATGCACTCACACCTAGAAGAGGAAATGGGTGTGATGAGCAAGGCAGTGTGTACCACAAGGATCTAAAATAATTTCTTTATTCCTGAAAACAATAATCATATAATCTAGATTTGAACCTGATTAATCTCAGCAGCCAAGAAAGACAGCTACAATGAGGTAAGTTCTTCACTGTCAAGTGCCATGCTAACATATTTCCAAATGGTTCAGAACCACAGTGTTTCAGGTCAGTGTGAGAAATATTTCTTCAGCAAAGGGGGTACAAAGTTGACCAGACTTAGTCCTGCCCTGGAAGACCTCACCATCTAGTAGAGAAGCTTATAGACCAATGAAACTTTCCTTTCTTTCTTTTCTTTTTTTGTGACTTACAAAAGTTCTATTTACACATCTGAAAAATGTGGACCACTTCGCAAATTCACGTGCCACCTTTGGGCAGGGGCTGTGCTAATCTTCTCTATATCGTTCCAATTTTAGTATACGTGCTGGCAAAGCAAGCACTGGAACTTTCCATTTTGCTTTCGTCCATTAAAACAATGTACAATCAATGCAGACGAAAAGTCCTTAGCAGGTAGGAGAAGAACAGTTCAAAAGTAGAAATGCTTTAATGAATACTATATCAATAGCACCTCAAAAATAAGCATACTATTCAAAGTAGATGGGCATATTGATGGACGAATGAACAGATGTTCTAGTATAATTTCAGAGGAAATTATTTTAATTGATGTAAAACACCTGACATGTGATTTTTGAAAAGTATGACTGACCTAAGGAAACAAGGGGAAAGCCACTTTTTTTTTAAAGATTTTATTTATTTATTTGACAAAGAGAAAGAGATCGCAAGCAGGCAGAGAGGCAGGCAGAGGGAGAGGGGGAAGCAGGCTCCCTGCTAAGCGAGAGCCTGATGCAGGGCTTGATCCCAGGACCCTGAGATCATGACCCGAGCTGAGGGCAGAGGCTTAACCCCCTGAGCCACCCAGGTGCCCCAGAAAGCCACTTTTTAAAAACAATGAAATTCTTAACTCACAGAACAGGCAGTCCCCAACACAGGCACTGGATGTGTTTGTTTAGAAGTCAATTATTTGGAACCCACACTGCATTTTCCCTTAGAAGCAATGTCATGAAAGGTTGTCTAGATTCCCGGGCAAAAACAGAGCTGCATGCCTCTTTAACCCATATTGTATCTGAAGGATTGCACTGCACTAAGGATTCTAGTCCAACTGTAACTGAGCGCCATCGTCATTTCTACAAGAAAAGGCGTCTGGCCTCCAACTCGGAAAACTGCTCCCACCATTCCACCAGAAACAGGTGAAGAAGGGAAGATACTGTAGTCCAGCTATGGCTGAAGCCGCAACAGATTCCTTAAGATACCAGAATTCATTATGGAAGAAAGAGGGGAAGTTTCCATCCTGTGGACAGGAAGTCTCAAGGGATAGATGTTTTCTGGGCTTCTGCGGCCAGTTAACATCCATAGCTCCAGTATCTTTTGAAAGCTGGGAAGATCTCAGTTGACATTCTCACACAGCAAAAATCAGCTCGTGGGTTCACCCAGTCCCCACCCTATTCTTACACTTGCTCACTGAACTTGTTTAAGTTTCCTGTCCAGCATGGTCAGTAGTGTTAAATGCTACAGAGAGCTAAAATAAGATAAAAACTGGAAAGCCCATGGCTCAGTCAGTTAAAGGTCTGCCTTCAGCTCGGGTTATGATCTCAGGGTCCTGGGATCGAGCCCCGCATCGGGCTCCCTGCTCAGCGGGGAGTCTGCTTGTCCCTCTCCCTCTGCCCCTCTTCCCTGCTTGTTCTCTCTCTCTCCCCATCTCTCAAATGAATAAAATCTTATTAAAAAAAAAAAAAAAGAAATGGAAAGCCCTAAATTTACAGAGAACTCCATCCCTAGCATATATCTGTTGTCTCTGAGGAGTTGTAGGTTCATTCCATCTCTTGAAAATAGAGCAGAGGAACTGGGGTAGGCAGACTGGCATGGACAGTGTAGACCAGGTGAAGTTAGAGGTCATCATCACGTGTGACACTGTCCTCAAGCCTGCGCCACTTTTCTGCCGCAGAGATTAGCCCCTTGGGTTTCAAAGTGGGGAACCCAGATACATCTCAATAGATTTTCATCAGAGAAGGTACTTCTTGGAAAATCATTTCCCAGAATGTCCAAATTCGAAAGAAAAGAGCAGCTATACCCATCCAAAAGGGGAAGAAGGAAGATACACAAGATTTTTCTTCATAAGCCAGCACCACTGTATGGGTCATTTTTTAACTCAGAATTTCCTTTATCAGATTTTTAATCTTCCTAGGCAACTTAAACCAATATTTCACAGAACATGACAGAACTATGGAAATAAAATGAAGTTAAATTTTTTAAAATGAACTATTGTATCAGAATGACATGGGCTAAAAGAGTTTTTTTGGGGGGTGACAAATGTTTCATTGGAGACTGTTTAAATCTTTTGGCAGTTTCATGTGACTAACATTTTTTTGGAGGAGAAACTGCTAAGCAAAAATGTTCAAAGGTTTCCTTTGGGATTTTTCCCGGGAAAAAAAAAAATGAGTATGACACAGAAACTATGATGAATAAAGAACTTTAGGAGAGAGTGGATTACTTGAGGAATCTAGATGAAAATTATGGTCAAATGAAAAGGCCTGCTCGGACAAAAATGACTCCCAATTTGTAAATGGTTAATTTTAAGTATTTTGTTTCCTTTTGTATTTGTGTCCATTTTATGCATAGGCAAGGAAAAATAAAACATCTAAATAAATTATAAAGCATAGGGATATAATAAAAATCAATGAAATCACTACCTAAGCAATTGTAAACCACCTCTATCTACTTATGCTTTCTTTCCTAACTAATCCTCCTACCTCTCTACCAGAAGTATTTACTATCCTGCATTTGGCTCACCTTTCTAGTCCTCTTTTATAGTTTTATCAATAATATGTATGCACCTAAACACTATGCCATTGAGTTTCCTTGTTTTGAGTATTAAAAAACTCAAAACTGTTTACCCACATGCAAGCTTTGGAAGTTGATTTTTTCACTTAAGATTATGCTTCCAAGAATAATCCACATTGTTGCTTGGAGATACAGTCCATTCATTTTCACTGCTGTATAGTATTCCATTTTATACACATAACATCCTTTAATCCATTCTTCTGTAGATCAATATGTGGAGGTTTGGGGGACTTTTTCACATGTGTGTATACCCTGGAGTACTCTGTTTCTCTTTACCGTTTTCCATCTTTATCTAATACACTGTTTAATCTGCCACTGAGTTTTTTTTTTAAATCTCAACACAATTATATATAAATAAATATATATACATTTTATTTATTTATTTATTTATTTATTTATTTAAAAGATTTCATTATTTATTTTGAGAGAGCAGGGGGAAGGGCAGAGGGAGAGAGAATTCCAAGCAGACTCCCCACTGAGTGCAGAGCCCGATGCTGGGCCCAATCCCACCATCCTGAGACCATGACCCAAGCTGAAATCAAGAGTCAGTCGCTCAACCGACTGAGCCACCCAAGCACCCCTCGACAATTATATTTTTTATTTCTCAGATTGAAATTTTTTTCTATTTTGTCTGGTCATTCCTGATAGAATCTTGTTGTATGCTTGGATTTACTGTGGGGCCCTTTATTTCCTTAAACATTTCACACTCAATTATTCTATACTCAATATCTGGCCATTTTAATATCTACATCCTTGAAGGGTCCAAATCTATTATTTGTTGTTCCTGCTGGTTTTTGGCCATTCTGAACCGCCTTCCAATGGGTTTCATAATCTTTCCTTGGGAGGGTCTTTGTTTCAGTTTCATCATCAGGAGTTTGGTGGACAAAATTTGGCAAAGCTTTTCTCTAGAGAGTGTTTGCTTCTGCTTCTTCCGGAAGCCAAGAGTTACTTCAGCCTAAAGGGCTTGGCTCAGTGCAGGAGTTCCTGAATCATCTTCCCTCCCTTCTCATTGTCCCAAGGCTCAATATCCCAGCAGCAATGCCCCTATTACCACATAACTTCAGGGAAAATCTGCCTCTCACCACAGCTCACTTCCCTGGTCCCAGTTCCCTGCCATTCTGGCTCCAGTTCATGGTATATTGGGAGTGCTCCCTGAAGATATCCCTTCCTCTAGAAAGACAAGCTCTGTCTCCAAAAGTATGTTCTATGCAGAATGCGACTGCTCTGAAGCAGCAGGCTTCTTCAAAACTCTTATTTAGCCATAATGCCAGAAACAGACATCAAAGTGATTAATCTTTTTAATAGTCCTATTTAATTCATACCAACTAATTCAGTTCATCTAACATTTATGAATGCATACTATGTGCCAAGCAATGTTCTAGGTGCTGGAGATTAAAAATAAAACTGTTTATTGGTAAACTACTCTATAAGCATCCCTCACTCAAGAAGCATTTTTTCTTCTTTACTTTTATATATTTTAAATTTATTAACCTATTTGAAAACTATTATTAACAGAGTAAATATCATGTCTGAAGTTAAACTCTTTTTTTTTAAAGATTTTATTTATTTATTTGACAGAGAGAGAGAGATCACAAGTAGGCAGAGAGGCAGGCAGAGAGAGAGGGGGAAGCAGGCTCCCTGCTGAGCAGAGAGCCCAATGCGGGGCTCGATCCCAGGACCCTGAGATCATGACCTGAGCTGAAGGCAGAGGCTTAACCCACTGAGCCACCCAGGTGCCCCAAACTCTGTCTTTGGTAAACTGATTCCTTCTCCATTACTCTACTTTCTGCTCATGGTACTCATTTTTTTTTCTTTGCAGAGAATAAAAATCTCAAGAGAACTTTGACTCCTTCCTCTCCTTCCCTCCATACATCAAAGTAGTCCCTGAGACCTTTCCATGAATGCTTCTCTGCCAACATCTCTTCCATCGGTCCCTTCTTTCCCATACCCATGAGCTCTTACTACCATACACCTGGATCTTGAAATCACATTCTCCCTCCTCTCCCTGTCTTTTCTTTTTCTAATAATCACTCCATATTGTTTCCAGACCAGTTTCCTAATCACCTGACTCATATCCACAAAATTCTCCAATGCATTCCCATTGCCTACCTCAATATTTCTCAAATCTTAGTAATGTATGGATAACCCTTAAAGGAGGAAATTTCTTTAACCATTTTTATCAACATTTTGCTTACAGAAAATACAGAAGTGTCATCAACTCTTTATGTTTAGAGGTCTTATACAATCCTAAACTAAAATAACTTTACAAATGAAGTAAAACTATCAAACTAATAAATGTCAAATTAACATGAATTTAGGGACGCTGGGCTGGCTTAGTCTGTAGAGCATGCAACTCTTGATCTCGGGGTCATGAGTTTGAGGCCCATGTTGGGCATAGAGCCTACTTAAAAAATTAAAAGAAGAAAAAATTTTAATTTAATTTAAAAATCCTTTCAAACAACATGAATTTAACATGACCAATGATGATTGGCTTAAAATAAATTACCATCTTTAACAAAAGGATGGCACGAATGCTACAGCACAAGTCTGGTTGGTTGTTGGCGCTATTGTGGTTTGGCACATCTATACTGCAATGCACCTGTGATGACTAAATCCTCCCACTTCTGTATTCAAAGCCCTGGGACATCTTCATTGTACACTGGTGATGTCATTTGGCTTCAAATGGGGCAAAACATCAGGATCTTTCACTTTCTCCAACTGCTTCTGATTGCCCAGGGAGTGATAATAAAACAACCCAGCGGTACTATTTGATACTCTCTAATCACTGAAGCCAACGTAGTTTTGATATGTCCTGGCTGTTCTCAGTCTAAAGGTGAATGTTCAGGCCATCCAAATTACATCAAATTTTTTTTAGATGATAGTCTAAAAAACTAAAACTTTCTCAGTTCTCATAGACCTTATTTGGCCAATGATATGCGTCACTTCTGAACAAAAGCTTTAAATGATATGGCATGACTTTCCATATTCTTCTTCTGTCCTGCCAACCAGAAATGTTCCAGATGGATGCCGTAGTAATAGCTTGGGTCCTAGAGTGAAGCAGAGCCACAGCAGACCCATAATGTACATGTAATATGAATGAGAAATAATCCAGTATAATTACAAAAATAGTCTAAAAGAAAGGACATGAATCTTATAGGTCTGTAGATCTCATTTTAAGATCCACTGGCAAAAAAAAATAATAATAATAATAATAAACAATCACATCAGCATGTTTTAAAAGCTTTGTGTCCAATCAAGATTTCCCAAATATCAAATACTCCGTTTTCACTCCCTAAACAGGGCCTATATTTTCTTTCCATTGAGCTTTTGCTCATGGAATTATCTCTGCCTAGACATTCATTTCCTCCCTCCTCACCTTCGCTCCCTGTATACATTCAAATAATCCTTCTTCAGCCGCTCCAGTGGAATAACTACTGCACATTATATCCCTTTGAGGACACGTATTCCATCTTTCCTTCTATTTTTACTTTTTCTCTATGTACCTTCTATTCCCTACCAGATTCTCTTCCTGAGAGTTGCACAAGGTTTTTTATACCTTTTATTCCTGCCAGTGCCTAACACAATGTGTTGTTCATACTAAATGCTCAATAAACTGTTGTTGAATAAGTGAGTTTGTTTAATTCTTATTAATAAGAGTTCAACAGCAAAAACATTAAGATTGCTGAAGATGACAAATCCAGACCATGCAACTTTCTTTGTAATGCTGCTGCAAAAACTGCTGTCTTACAATGACTGATTATGTTTTTGAACAGTTGTAAAACATTAGCTATGGAAAACGCCACAAAGGCAGAACTAATTTATCTGGTACTTAGTTAAAATTCCACACAGCATGAGGCAAGAGAAGAATTATTCTAAAAGCTCATTCTTATGAATTAATTAATTAGCCCTCTCTACCTATAGAACAAAATTAATTTAGACATGAATATTGCTGGGAAAGTTTTTCATAATGTAAACTTTTTCAAAACTAGAAGTATGTTATTAAGCTTCCTAAGGCAATTCAAAAATAGTGCAAAACAGTCCCCTTAAGCATCAAGGTAATTTTACATCAGCCACCTTTGGGAGGTGAGGTTGGTGCAGACCAGCTGGGGAAGACAAATCTAGAAGATAGAGGAGGCATTAGAGGCCAGAGTCTTCAACTCTTTGCTCTCCCAGTCTTGCTTCAAAGCCCTTGACTGCTCTACAGCCCATGTCCCTCTAGACCCTGACTTGTCTTGACCTTGGTTAACGGCCAGTCTGTCCTCCAATGTACTGCCCTCACTCACTGTTAGCTTCATGAGGCTTGGGGCAGGAGCCAGAATAGAGTTCAGTCTTGTGCTATATTTTTTGAAACACTTCACTGAAGCTAGCCAACACTCTGCTGCACAGGATTCACCTCCGAAGCCACAGGAGACTAATGCACTGACCCCCTTAGAGTCTCAGCAGACTGGGAATTAGCAAGAGGTCCCAAATACTCATATTCTGATGGCGGCCAAGGGCACCAGCTGGGGATAGAAGAAGGAGACACAAGGGTTATGGGCAAAGAAGAATCACGTGTACAGGTAGAGAGTACTGTTATATTTAGGAAGTTGTCACCCGCTCAGTACCACTGGGGCATAGATGGAGGTGGAGGCGCGATGAAAGACAAGGCTTAGGAATATCACTATCAGATTTTTGTTTTGGAAAGGTCATTCTGAAATGGGAAGAGGCCAGGGAGATCACTCAGGAGAAGATTGCAGTCATATGGATGAGAAGTAATTCGGGGAAAACGGGGCCAGCAGCAATGGGGACAGAGAAAAGTGGACAGATCTGAGAAATTCATGAAGATACAGTGGAGGAATTAATCACTATGTTGGGAGGTGAGGGATGCCATGCTAAAACTAGGCTGAACGGTCAAGTGGAACAAAGCCAATGTGTTAAAAGACATCGGATTTTGGACATGCCATGGGAATAATTTCCCTCGGTTAGTCAGATCTGATACCATTCTGAATTGAATTAACTTCCCCAATCTAAGTGACAGATCCAGAATATTTGCTATTCCATCCAAGTCACCAACGCTCTACCAGCTCCACTGCCCAAGCACTTCAACTTCTGTTTCTTGATCCTTCTCCAGTCCAGATCTCTGATGCAGAAACCTCACCTGTGCTTCTGACCCACTGTTTGCCCTGGACCCTTCCCTACCTCAGCCTGGGGAACAGAAAATGCTGATCTGCCTAAGTCAGCAAAGGCCATCCCTGGAGCTTGAAATGGGGCCAGTTATCCTCAGCATACTGGTGCTGTGCAAGAGAGGGTACAGTTTGAGGAAGGGGGAAAGGGTAATGTATCTCTTATGAATATTCTCCCACCTGCCCATTAAAATTCTACTCGCTCTTGGGCACCTGGGTGGCTCAGTTGGTTAAGCATCCACCTTTGACTCAGATCATGATCCCAGGGTCCTGGGATCGAGTCTTGCATCGGGCTCCCTGCTCAGTGGAGAGCCTGCTTCTCCCTCTCCCTCTGCCTGCTGCTCTGCCTACTTGTGCTCTCTATCTCTCTGCCAAATAAATAAATAAAATCTTAAAAAAAAAATTCTACTCGCTCTTCAAGATAAGACTCAAATGCTACCTCTTTAAAGAAGTCTTCCTAGATTCTACCACCACCCGACCCCCAAAACTTGAGGTGATTCTCCCTCTTGTATATATTTTTTAATGTTTTCTAACTTATTTTCACATAGTTTCATAGTCTATATTTTATAATAGCCTTATAACTACATGTGTTCTATCTCCTACTAGCTTATAAATTTCTGGAAGCTAAGAACTATGTCTTCCTAATCTCTCATTTATTCATTCAACAGATATTCGAATGATTAAAGGAACAAAGGAATGAATCTCTCTTTGCTCACTAGTTCCTTATATATAACATAGGCCTTCCTCAACAAATCTTTCCACAGCTATTAAAAGGCTATTTTCGATAATCATGATTGTCACCTCCTTCTTCTGGGCTAGGAACAAAAGTGCAAATAGCCAAAATAAAGAATTGAAATAGTAAAAAGAGGAGTTTGGAAGAAGGGGCTTAGACTCAATTGATGTTCCTCTTTCTTTCACATTGCTTTTTCCATTTTTTAAAAAGTAATTGCTTTGAACCTCTGATAAAAACCCAAAGGCTTCTGGATTTTATAGCCCAATTTGAGGTAAACAGTTTTTCTTCACCCTGTCAAATCTCTTCTCTATAAATATATTAAATATATTCACCTTATTTTTCTTCCCATCAATATAAGTGTAAGCAAAATGATTTACAAAACAATGGTCTGTAATGGTTTGCCAATATGTGACACATATCTGAAGCACTGTCATAATGGAATTTTTAAGTAATTAAAATTATTTCACGACTAATTAACAACAGTTTAAAACCCCATAAAGCATTCCAACTTAAGCATTTCTATTCATACTCCATCTGCCAAATATTAAGTAGAACAGTACAAAAATAGGAGAGGGGAAGCCATTTCCAATTATACCCCTATTTTTTACTTATTTAGGGCAGTAGCTTAACTCAGATTACTTCTCTTGATTAATAGCATTTAATATATAAAAATGACTATAAACATTCATTATGAATGCAGAAGAAACACAGCTTTTTCTATTGAAAAAGCAAAATGGAACTATCCTGACTTTTATATTTATCTAAACAAAGACCAATACTAGTTAGAGAAAACATCTGTCCGAATAAAATCAGAAAATTCCCAAGGACATACTTAACTACTTCTAAACATGCCTTCAGAACAGACCCACCCATACACGTTTCTTGCAGTCCAGATGGAATAAAAAAAATTTCCCAGCCCCTCTTGGCATTTATTTAAATGTTTGGCCATCGAGATACAAAATTCATCCAACAAATGAGAACGACTTTTCCAAAAATAAGTGACTCAAGCCATCCTCTTACTTGTAGAAGTAACAACTGAATTCTTCCTGTATTAAGTCAAACTGTGCTAATGTTGTTTTTGTTCTAGAATCTGAAGACCTTTGTTCATTCAACAAACACTGACTGGGTTCCTGTCGTGACCAAGCAGATGCTGAGTGCTGCAAGTACAGAAAGATAAATAGGATATATCCTTCCCTTCAAGGGTGAAGTGTCTTGGTGAGAGAGAAAGAATTTAACTGTGAATAACTATAATGCACTAGCGGGAAATTGCATGAGAGAAGAGTAAAGTTATTCAAGTAAGGGTTTAAAACATGCTCTGATGGTAAACAGAACAAGTATCATTTATAGCTGGGAAAATTAAGGAAGAATTTCTGGAGGAAATACTATTTGACATAGAATGTGAAGGTTGGTTGAGATTTCAAGAAACAGCAGTATGAGGGACAAAAGAATAAAGGAAATACAAAGTATAAATGTGAGATGCATGACCTTTTACAATACTGTTTACCATATGTAGCAGACACCATTGGCACCCAAACCATATCCCCTTGGGACTCACTGTTCTCCATACACTACCTTCAGACACAAAGGTAAGGAAATTAAGTTCCTCAGCTTCCTCGCCTATCAAGTAAGACATTCTACACCCTCTCCTAGAGGTCCTCGGCAAGGCTAATCCCCAGTTACCAACATTAACACACTCTCTATTGGCTGTTTTCTCTTCCTGTCTCACTTCCCTATGTCCCTAGTAGTGTTTCCTGACGTTATGTCTCAAATAAAATTCTCCACTCAGACACACTCATAAGATATGTTTTAAGGGGGATCCAAACCAAAACGCAATAGCTCAGTCAAGTGGGGATGTCATTGATGACTGACAGAATGATCTGTTGTTTCACCAGTCACTGAAACAGAGCAATATTTCAATGACTAAACAGCATCACTAGGCTATCTGTGACCACTGATTTCCCCTCCTTGGAGATTTACAATACACATCAGGATAAAAATGGCATTGAAAAGTCCAGCAGCAAAACAAAAACCTATTTAACATTGTCTAAGAGTTAAATAAACTTATTTAACACCCTTATTAACCTTCCAATTAAAGCCAGTTTGGAAAGTGCTGGAATTAATACCACGTATTCCGAAAATTTATGAAATTCCATTTACTTTTCTTTCATGGGGACCCAGAACCAACTAAATCATGTTTGCTGGTATAATATTAAGAGTTTTAAGCCAAATTTTAATTTTAGTAAAGTAGATTTTAGCTTTTTTGCTGATGGCAGACTGATTTTTAAATGCCTTAACCTAAACAATATTTAATACTGTTCAGAACCGCAGCTCACATGGTTTTCTATGCACCAATGGCCTTGACCTAGTTTCCTGTGGGCAACACCTATATTCAGAAGTGAGAAAAAGCTCCAGGTTACCATAAACCATGACCCAAGCCACAGTCAGGCCGCTGCTCTTCGAGCAGGGACCTCACAAGCAGCAGATGCGGGGAGACTCACCTTCCTCCCCCAGGGGGAGCGGCGCGGGAGCGCGGGCAGGAATCGGCTGGGTTTGGAGACTCCAGATGGGGCCGTGCGCCAGAGACAGAAACGCTCGGTCACAGGCCGGGTGAGCTCAGAGTGTGGCCGGAGACCAGGGAGACGGGAGGGACTGACTGCTTTTCTCTGAGGGCGCACTGAGGAATGGGGCCCTGAGCTCTCGGCTCCTACGGGCTGGAGATTAGGAGGCCGCCATCTTCATTCTCCGCCTCCAAAGCTGTACGGAAAGCATTCGGGGAACAAAAGCTGCGAAAGCGAACCCGAGCAGATTACTTAGCCCAGCCCCTGGCAAGGGCGGTGCAATTCCGCCTCAGGCAAAGACATTTTAGAATCACTGCAACAGGCCCCTCCCGCAGAAGATCAGCAAGAAAATCCCGCCAAGACCAAGTTCACCGATCAATGAGAACTGCTGAACTCCAGCGCCAGGGGAGCAACACATAGAATTCATGGCTTTTTCCCCATGATTCCTTCGTCTTTCAAAGTTAAATTTTTTAATTTAATTTTTTTCTTATTCTATTTTTTTAATTTTTCCTCTTTCCTATTTTAACCTTTTTAAACAATTTTATCTTATCAATACCTTTTTTAAAATCCCTTAAAATTGTCATTGTTATAGTCATATTCTATCTCTTCATTGTATTTAACCTTATGTTTTGTATACATATAAGTTTTTCTTTCCTTAAAATATTGGGGTACAGTTTCTTCTAACATCAAAATATACCCTAAATCTAGCATATGACTTTGTTCTAGTCTCTAGCCTGATCATATTCTCTCCTTTTTTTCTTTTTTTAACCAACTTCCCAACTTCTTATCTTATCAATTCCTTTTCTAAAATCTTCTTTAATTTTCATCTTTACAGTCATCTTCCATCCCTCCATCATGTTTACCCCTATTTTCTTGTATATATAAGTTTTTCATTCTTTAAAATTTTGGGAGGCAGTTTCTTCTAACAGACCAAAATACACCCAAAATCAAGTGTGTGGCTCTGTTCTATTAACAAGTCTAATCATATATATATATATATATATATATATATATATATATACACTTCTTTTTTTCCTTTCTTCTCCCCTGGTTTCTGGTCTCTTCTGATTTGCTTAGTGTATGTTTTTCTGGGGTTGTTGCTACCCTTTTAGTATATTGTTCTCTCATTCATCTATTCTCTTCTGATAAAATGACAAGGCCGAAAAACTCACCACAAAAAAAAGAACAAGAGGCAGTACCGACTGCTAGGGACCTAATCAATATGGACATTAATAAGATGTCAGAACTAGAGTTCAGATTATGAAGCTGCTAGCTGAGCTTGAAAAAACCATAGAAGATACTAGAGAATCCCTTTCTGGAGAAATAAAAGAACTAAAATCTAACCAAGTCGAAATTTAAAAAAAACTATTAATGAGATGCAATCAAAAATGGAGGCTCTTACTGCTAGGATAAATGAGGCAGAAGAGAGAATTAGTGATATAGAAGACCAAATGATGGAGAATAAAGAAGCTGAGAAAAAGAGAGATAAACAACTACTGGACCACAAGGGGAGAATTCAAGAAATAAGTGGTACCATAAGACTAAACAATATTAGAATGATTGGGATCCCAGAAGAAGAAGAAAGAGAGAGGGGGACAGAAGGTATATTGGAACAAATTATAGCAGAGAATTTCCCTAATTTGGGGAAGGGAACAAGCATCGAAATAATAATAATAAGATAATAATAAGAGGAGAACACAGACAGCAAACACTTCGACCTCAGCCGCAGCAACTTCTTCCTAGAAACATCGCCAAAGGCAAGGGAAGCAAGGGCGAAAAATGAACTACTGGGACTTCATCAAGATCAAAAGCTTTTGCACAGCAAAGGAAACAGTCAACAAATCTAAAAGATGATCGACAGAATGGGGGAAGATATTTGCAAATGACATATCAGATAAAGGGCTAGTATCCAAAATCTACAAAGAACTTATCAAACTCAACACCCAGTGAACAAATAATCCAATCAAGAAATGGGCAGAAGACATGAACAGACATTTCTGCAAAGACGACATCCAAATGGCCAACAGACACATGAAAAAGTGCTCCACATCACTCACATCAGGGAGATACAAATCAAAACCACAGTGAGATACCACCTCACACCAGTCAGAATGGCCAAAATTAACCAGTCAGGAAACGACAGGTGTTGGTGAAGATGCGGAGTAAGGGGATCATTGTTGGTGGGAATGCAAGCCAGTGCAGCCACTCTGGAAAACAATATGGAGGTTCCTCAAAAAGTTGAAAATAGAGCTACCCTACAACCCAGCAATCACACTACTGGGTATCTACCCTAAAAATACAAATGTAGTGATCCAAGGGGCACGTGCATCTGAATGTTTATAGCAGCAATGTCCACAATAGCCAAACTGTGGAAAGAACCTATGTGTCCATGAACAGATGAATGGGTAAAGAGGATGTGGTAATATACACAATGGAATACTATGCAGCCATCAAAAGAAATGAAATCTTGCCACTTGCAATGATGTGGATGGAACTAGAGGGTATTATGCTAAGCAAAATAAGTCAATCAGAGAAAGAGAACTATCATATGATCTCTGTGATATGAGGAATTTAAGAGGCAGAGTGAGGGGTCATGGGGGGAAGAGAGGGAAAAATGAAACAAGTTGGGATTGGGGAGGGAGACAAACCATAAGAGACTCTTAATCTCAGGAAACAAACTGAGGGTTGCTAGGGGGTGGCGGGGGAGGGATAGGGTGGCTGGGTGATGGACATTTGGGAGGGTATGTGCTATGGTGAGTGCTGTGAATTGTGTAAGACTGATGATTCATAGCCCTGTGCCCCTGAAACAAATAATACATTATATGTTAATAAAAAAAAATTTTTTTAAGATAAAAAAGGAATCATACTACAAAACACAAAGCAGTGAACTTCAACTTCCAGCCACAAAGGAGCAACTTGTCTTGGAATAACCTTCATGCCAAGAACCATTTAAAAGCTGGAGCAAATACACAAAGTATCTGTGTAAAATCTTTGAAAAATAACAAGGTACATAAGATTCCAGGGATCAAAATTTCAGAGGTGGGAGGTACAGTGAGGTGAGGCCCTCATTTGCCTTTGACTTTTCCTTTAGTACATTTGCTAGTTCACTGCACTGGGAATAGAGGCCTAGCAGTAAACAGTGGTCAAGGCTTGTGGAAATCTTTTAGGGTTGTAGAGAACAAAGTCAAAATATGGTGTTGCCAAGGAGACCAGAAATCAAATAGGAGAGAAGTGAACCAAAAAAACTCTAGAATCAATTTCACCTCAAGATGTTTACTGATTCCTAAGTTGTATGCATACTCAAGATGAGAGTCCCAGAAAAAAACAAGAAGAAATCAAGATCTGGGGAGCTGAAAAGCTAATAAAATACATCAGAATTCTTAAGGAGGATATGTGATGTGATGAGCACTGAATGTTAAACACAACCAATGAATTGTTGAACACTACATCTGAAATTAATGATATTGGTTAACTGAATTTAAATATAGGAAAAGATGTTAGTTGAAAAAAATAAATAAAAATGATTCTATCTTCATGAAAGAAAAAAATACATCAGAATTCTGATAGGGTTACGGAATTAGAGAATGAAGTTCAGGCTCAACTAACCAGGGTAGACCTTTTAACACAGAAGGCTTTAAATTGAGACTCCATAAGAAAAAAGTCCTAAAACTAAGGGTGATACTCTACCAGTAAAAACAAACTAGGAATAGACCAGGCATGACAAAGGCTAATACCTGCTATCACCTGGATCAAGGCGATCTCCCAGTGCTATGTCTACCTGCCAGGAGAAATTTAACATCAGCTGAAGTATCTACAATTTTTAATATACACTGTCCTGCATCCAATTACAATAAATTTTTTAACATGTCAAGAAACATAAATAAATGCCTAAAATCAAGAGAAAGCCAGACAATAGAAGGAGATCAACAGATAATTCAAATATTGGAGTAATCAGACAGGGAACACAGATAACTGTGAATAATGTGCTTAAGAAAGCAGAGAAATGGGTAAGGAATTTCACCAGAGAATTAAAATCTATATGTATGTATCTAAAGGGTCAAATGGAATTCTAGAACTGAAAAACACATTCACTGAAATTAGGAATTCAATAGATGGATTTAATAGCAGAAGAGAAGACAGGTGAAGTGGAATATAGGTCAATATAAAATATCCATAATTGACAGAAAATTAAAATATGGGAAAATGCAGAAAATAAACATATGGAATAAGATTAAAGGGTCTAAGGTGTATAAGTTGGAGTCTCAGGAAAAGAGACAAAACAAAAACAATGACTGAAGAAATATTGGCCAAGATTTTCCAAAACAGAAAATGACATGAAAATATCAATTAAAGAATCAGTATAGACTCCTAGCAGGATAAATACAAAGTAACTGTGTAAGTCTCCTAAAAGTCTAACCCCTTTCCAAAAGGAAGACATTAAAACTTTCCAGGGGGGAAAAAAACATATTGTTATCAAAATAGCAATAACACCAACAACTATCTTTTCAAAAGAAAACATAGAAGCCAGAAGACAATGGAATAACATCTTTATAAAATATTTAAAGAGAAAAGTACCAACATAGATTTCACCCAGTTTAGTGCCAACTACACTGGGTAAAACTATTTTGAAACATAAAGTAAAATAAATGTTATGACAAATAAGAATGTTAATTCCAGCAAAACTTCACTAAAAGAAATACTGAAGGGAATTCTTCAGATGAAAGGAGAATGATCCCAGATGGAAGTAGAATAATGCAAGAAAAAAATGAAGAGCACTGGAAAAACTGTAACTAAATCTAGATAAATATACTGTCTTTAAGGTTTGAAGTAATACTTTTAGATTTAAAATACATAAAGTATTAAATATCAACATCAGTAACATGAAAAGGCAGAGGAAAACAAATAGCATTGAAGACTTATAAAGTTCTTACAATGTTCAGGAAATAATAAAAGCATTTGTTTAAAGTAAACTATAATTTGTCCATTGTTCATGTTATAATCTATAGGATAGACAGTTGTCTCTTTCCCTGTTCTTTTGTGGGAAACCAGTTGGCTTACACTTTAGCTTATATCTCCAACAAGTCTATCAATCTTCTCCCCACTGACTTTTACCACAGCTTCCACTGTTTTGTGAGTCTCTTAGGCTGAAATCTCTTCACATCTGTTGTAAATCAAACAGGATCCTTTGGAGGAAGATTTGAAGTTCTCTGTTCTACGGTCTGTTCCTCTCTCCTGCTCCAAATTCTGAATCAAGACTCTGGTGCTGAGTACCAAGAGAACATTCTTCTTTCTCAGTGACACCACTGCTTTAGGAACTGAGCACTCAGCGAATGGAAGAGGGGTGCATCAGCTTGCATCTCTCAGCATAGAACCCCTGCCCCATGAGCCAGAGCAAAGGTGATCTGGGCCCCAGTATCCTAAGGACTACAGTACCCAAGATAGAGCTTCAATTCCGATGAGAGGAGCTGAGCAGAAGATGGGAGCCCCACCTTTCAGCCCCACTCATTGCAGAACTTAGTTTCAGCAACAGGTAGCTAGGAGCAGAATGATAAATGTTGACACTTTGACCATCCTTGGAAGATAGCCCTCTAAATGGAAGCTGAGGGGAGGGGGAGCCATGTGTTCTCAATTTACCAGTCTGGAGTGGAGTTTCCATCTTGCTAAGGTGGGAAAGGACAGCACAAGTCATGCTTCAAGTACCGCAGACTCTTGCAGTTCTTACCAAGTTTTAGATAATTTTCTTAAATATATGTTTCTTCATTTACTCTGTACCCACAGAACCATTTCTTGAGGTTCTAAATGATTGGGTTATTTTTATAATTTCACCAGTTTTACTGGGATATGAGTCATAGAGCTCATCACATCATCATACTCAGAGTGAAACTACTAAAATAAAATCGTAAACTATATAACTAACAAACTAACAGACACAGATGAATGGACAGACACTGAGTTAATAAATTAGAAGAATTAATATTGTTAAAATAGACATGCCACCCAAAGTAATCTACATATTCAGTGCAATCTCTATAAAAATCCCAATGACATTCTTTACAGAAATAGAAAAAACAACCCTAAAATTCATATGGATTCACAAAATCACCCTAAATAGGCAAAGCAATCTTAAGCAAGAAGAATAAAGCTAGAAACATCACACTTCCTGATTTCAAAATATATTATAAATCTACAGTAATCAAAACAGTATGGTACTGACACAAAAACAAACACAGAGACCAGTGGAAAAGAATAAACAGCCCAGAGCGCCTGGGTGGCTCAGTGAGTTAAAGCCTCTGCCTTCGGCTCAGGTCATGATCTCAGGGTCCTGTGATCGAGTCCCGCATCGGGCTCTCTGCTCAGCAGGGAGCCTGCTTCCCCCTCTCCCTCTGCCTGCCTCTCTGCCTACTTGTGATCTCTCTCTCTCTGTCAAATAAATAAATAAAATCTTAAAAAAATTAAAAAAAAAGAATAAACAGCCCAGAAATAAATCCACACATCTACGGTCAACTAATATTCAAAAAAAGTGTCAAGAACACACATGAAAAAAAAAAAATTTCTTCAATAAATAGTGTTGGGAAAACTGGATAGTCACAAAGAGAATAAACTTACACACTTATCTCACACCAAATACAAAAATCAACCCAAAATAGTTTAAAGTCTTAAACATAATACCTGAAACCATAAAAGTTTTAGAAGAAAACATGGGGAGAAAGCTTCTTTGACATTGGTCTGGGCTATGATTTTTTGGATATGACACTGACAGCACAGGCAACAAAAGCAGAAATAGATATGTGGGATTGCATCAAACTAAAAAGCTTCTGCACAGCAAAGAAAACAATCAACAGAGTGAAAAGGCGATTTACAGAATGGGAAAAATATTTGCAAGCTATATATCTGATAAGAAGCTTATATCTGAAATACATAAGGAATTTATACAACTCAACTGCAGACACAAACAAAACAAATAACCCAATTCAAATATGAGCAAAGGTCCTAAATAGACATTTCTCGAAAGAAGTTATAGTAATGGCCAAAGATATGTGAAAAGGTATTTAATGTCACTAATCATCATGGGAATACAAATCAAAACCACAATGAGATATCATATTACATTTGTTAGAATGGCTATTATCAAAAAGACAAAGATAACAAGTGTTGGTGAAGTTGTGGAGAAAAGGGAATGCTTGTACAGTATTGGTGGGAATGTAAGTTGGTACAGCCATTATGGAAAACAGCGTGAAGTTTCCCCCAAAATTAAAAATAGGACCTTGTGATCCTACATTCCCACTTTTGGGTATATCTCCAAAGGAAATGAAATCAACACTTGAAGAGATACTTGCATGATCATGTTCATTGTAGCATTATTTACAATAGCCAAAATATGGAAACAACCTAACTGTCCATTAGCAGATGAAGGGATAAAGAAACTATACATATAGTCAGAGTACAAAGTTTTAGTCATGTAAGATGAAAAAGCTCTAGAAATCTAAGGTACAGCAATGTGAATATAGTTAACAATATTATATTATGTACTTGAAATTTGCTAGGAGGATAGATCTTAAGCACTCTCACCACACCAAAAAAAAAATGGTAACTACAAGAGGTGATGGATAGATTAATTAGCTTCCTTGTGGCAATTATTTCATCATACATACTTATCAAAACATCAAGTCATAAACCTTAAATATATACAATTTTGTCAATTATATCTCAATAAAGATAGAAAAATATAATGAGGATATCAAAAGCAATCATCTTAGAAAGTAATTTGGCAATATTTATTAAAACTATAATTGCACACACTTTTCAACTCAGAAGTCCTATTTCTCGGACTCTATAACATAGAAATAAAAATGCCAGCATGAAAAACAAATCTTTAGTATGTAAGGAATACATAGAGATATTTACTGTAGCAATGTTTGAAGTGGCAAAAGAAAGGAAGCAAAATTAATGTCAATCAATTGGAGCACAGAACATTAGGCAGCCATAGAAAAGAATGATGCGAGTACAATGGGAAAAGGAAGATTCAGAGAAGTACATTACAAAGAGCCTATTTTTGTTAAACAGTTCATGTGTGTGCGTGTGTGTGTGTGTGCGTGTAAAATTATATGATTACAGAGAAATTTCTGAAGAATAAACACCAAGTTATTTACATTGGTTACTGGGGATGTCAGTGGGAGGTGGGGGTGTCAATAAAACATGAAACAAAAGTCAATTTTTCAAAAGTTTGCTATAATTTAGAGAAACCAGCATATGTGGTGTTATCTCATTCAGGTAAAAGTACAACTGTGAATATGCATGCATACAGAAATGGATGGTCTCCCAAAACATTAATGATGAGAATCTGGGGTGCTGAGATTTTAGAAAACTTTTACTTTCTTTAGCACATTTTTCTAAACTGTTTGAATTTTTTGCAAAGGAAAACTCAGTAAAGCTATTTTCATTGCTAAAAACAATAAGTGACAATAAAGGTAAAAAGTTGATGAGAGGGAATTGATAAAGAAGCCAAAGTAGAATTAGAAATTGAGCCATGAAGCATCCCTAGGAAGAGGGTCTGTCTTCTTTGATTGGAGCCGGTCACCATGGCACCAGAGTCAAGAGGATCCAGGATAATCTCTTTTTTATTGTTCCTTAAATCACCTTCACCTATACCTGAACCAGAGATGATTGATAATCTGCACATGGACGATTATCCTGGGTCCCTCTGTGAAGCCAGGCGGAAAACCCAGGGTATAGTGTTTCTGGCAGGCTCTCTTGCTTTGTCAGCTTTCCCAAGGTTCTACTTAGTGTGGACCCGTGTAATTCTTTCCTTAGATTTGCTTATTCAAGATGACATCATGATCCATTACGCCCAGGTACCAGGTTCCATTATCCAATCCATCAACTTCTCTCCATTCTTTGTCTCAGTATAAACAACTCTGCCCTAGCCACCGCCAACCCAGGCTACAAAATAGGTTTCAGGCTTTCATAGTGAATCACATCCCTGAGATGTTAACAGAAGCTTGCTTTTCCTGGACTGACAGGTCTTTCCCTGAGGATGACACCTTTCATTTTCCACCCACACACCACCCATGAAAGTTCTTTAATCATCTTCAGTTCTATTTGCTCTGAATAAATCTCCTATGCAGTTCCTGATGGGAATATAGGGTAGGAGGGTGCTACCACTTTTCCTTTGTCCAATGACAATAACCACTTTCTTGTTCCTAATGACTATTCTTGAGCTTTTCCTGAGCCACTGAAATCGTGCCCCATTAACTGTTTCTGAATTCTCTCTACTTCTTTCATTGTCATGTTGCTCAGGCCAAAGACCTTGAAACCATGCTTGACTCCTCGCTTTTTCACATTCCACATTGATTCCATCAGTAAATCCTTCTGGCTCTGCTTTGCTCAACAACATTAGTCGTTAAAAATGCAAATGAAACCACAAGGAGATGCCACTCCATATCGGCTAGAATGGCTAAAATAAAAATACCAGTAATACCAAATGCTGACAAGGTTGCAGAGCAACTGGAACTCTCAGGTACTGCTGGCAAGAATGCAAAGCAGTATGCTCTCAATGGAAAACAGTTTGGCATTTTCTTATAAACTTAAACACACACTTACCATACATACCAATCACACTCCCAGATATCTACCCAAAAGAAATGAAACTTGTGTTCATCCAAGAACCTATATATAAATATTCATAGCCACTTCATTCATAATCACCAAAACCGAAAACAATCCAAATATCCATCAATTGGTGTAAATGAAGAAACAAACTGTGGTACGTCCATGAATGGAGATCTACTCAGCAATAAAAAGAAATGAACTGTTCATTCACACAGCATCAGGGATGAATGTGAAATGTATTTGTTCAAAAGAAGAAGCCAGATCCAAAAGGTTCCATTTGTGTGAAATTCTGGAAAAGACAGAACTATAGGGACAGAAATAAGATTAGCGGTTGCTAGCAATTGGGGTTTGGGAGTGGTGACTACAAAGAAGTAGCATAAAGCAATTTTTATTTATTTTTTTTCCCAAATACTTTTATTTTATTTTTTCAGTGTTCCAAGATTCATTGTTCATGTACCACACCCAGTGCTCCATGCAATACATGCCCTCCTCAATACCCACCACCAGGCTCGCCCAACCCCCCACTCCCACCCCTCCAAAACCCTCAGTCTGTTGCTCAGAGTTCATAGTCTCTCATGGTTAAAGCAATTTTTAGAATAATGGAACGGTTCTATGCCATGCCTGCACTAATAGATACATTAATATATGAATTTGTCAAAAAAAAAAAAAAAAAAACCCTGGTCCAAGCCACCATCAACTCTCCCCTGGACTCCTACAGTAATTTCCTAAATGCTTTCCTGCCTCTACTCTTGCCCCTTTACAGTGCACATGATAGCCAGAGAGATACTTTCAAATCTAAGTGATATCATGTCATACCCATGCCCAACAGGCTTAAAATTAAATCCAATATTCTTACTATGATCCTTAAGGCCCTACACGATCCAGCCCCTCCCTGCCTAGTTCTCTGACTTCATTCCCTAGTATAGCCCCCTTCATATTCCAACCACAATGGCCTCCTTGCTTGTCCATGAACAGTCTATGGACACTCCAATGTCAAGGTATTTACTCTTGCTGTTTTTTCTCACTAGAATGTTCAATGCTAAATACCTGCATGGCCTGCTCCCTTGCTTAAAACTCTCAATGGCACTCCATTGCCGACAAGATAAAATTTAAATCCCTCAGTGCAGCACTTAAGACTCTTCAGGACGTGGCTCACATTCACCTCTACATCTTTATCTGTTACACATTGGGTCCCAAACACAGTGGGCTCTGTTTCTGAATTCTATCCACTTCACCTTTTTTGTTTGGTGCATAAACATCTACTTATTTTTTGAAACTCAGCTCAATCATCACCTGCAGGGAAAATAGACAGCTCCCTCTTCATGTACCCGCCACGCCCAGTGTGGACTTCCATGGTGGCATGTGTTTTAATCAAGCTCTCCAGGTGATTCTTACACAGATTAAAGTTTGAGAAGCACCGGCCCAGCACGTATTTTATGTGTGTTATGTTTGATTGTATGTCTGTCTCTACTGGCTGAACTGAAGAGCCCTGGAGGTCTTTTTTTTTTTTTTTTAAGATTTTATTTATTTATTTGACAGAGAGAAAGAGATCACAAGTAGGCAGAGAGGTAGGCAGAGAGAGAGGGGGAAGCAGGCTCTCTGCTGAGCCAAGAGCCCGATGCGGGGCTCGATCCCAGGACCCTAAGATCATGACCTGAGCCGAAGGCAGAGGCTTTAACCCATTGAGCCACCCAGGCGCCCATGCCCTGGAGGTCTTTAATCCATCCCCACAGCCTAACACAATGTCTAACTTCCAATAGGGATTCAGTAAATGTTAGATGAAAGAACAATTTAATGGGTGGATGCACATGCTTCCTCTCTTTCTACTTCCATGTTCCTGACAAAACAGAGTTCTCTCCCTGTGTTGACCACGTGCCCAATCAGAGATCGAATGGTACAGAACTATAGTTGGGTCTGACACATACTTGCCCTGTGTTGTTGGAACCAGACTGTGAGTCACCTTTCGTCAGCTGGCTTACTAGGCCATTACAAACTTACTCAGGTTGTTGTTTATTTAGGTAGTATTTAGTCACAAGACGTAGTCCCTGAAATCTAAGTTTGAGGGTTACATTTATTAAGTGGACAGCTTTAGTGCTAAGGTCTAGGATCACTGTAGATTTTTTAAACTATAGCAATTTATTTCACTGACTACATCTCCATTTTTATTGAGAGGAAGCCATCCCTTAGATGTGGAAAGTTTGATATATTCATGCTGAATACTTTTTTTTAAGTTGTTGTTTCATGGCTACTGTTTATGATTAGAGTTTACTATTCTGGGAAATAATGCTTTAAACAACATCTATACCAATGTTAGTTTTCTTTTTTAAGTTTTACTTTATTTAATAAAATAAAATAAAGAGAGAGAGAGAGTGTGCACAAGAGTGAGGGGGGAGGGTCAGAGGGAGAGAATCTTTGAGCAGACCCCCCTCTGAGCACCGAGGCGACCTGGGGCTCCATCTCACCACCCATGAGATCATGGCCTGAGCCGGAACCAACAGACTGAGCCATCCAGGTACCCCACCAATGTTAGTTTTCTATTGAACTTAATTTGTGCAAAGAACTTTAATCTGTTAAGTCCTTAGCCTTCTCAAGTATTTACTGAAAGACAGCAGAGGTTCTCTCCACCCACCTGTCTTTCAGCAGTATCACAACTGTTCCTTTCTTGATAGGGATGATGTATTGCTGAACAAGGCCCTTGGCAATAGGGGTGGGGACACATGACATCTGTTCCAAGCAGTACCATCAATCCAGAGAACTACCCTGCGACTTTCTTTCTTTCATCTAACATCTTATCTCTACTGTTTCAACCACCAACTCCAAATCTAAGTTTCCCCAGTAAGGCAAAGAGGTAGAAGAAATGGAAGATGGGAGGGAGAAAAAAGGAGAAGAGGAAAAAAGTGGCATTCTGATTGCTGTATGGAAAATAGGCAACCAGGAAGGGAAGGAGGGGGCTCCCCAGACATTTCGCTTGGAGTTATGTACTCACGCCTACATCAGCCTGAATATTAGGTAGGTGTGGCCCAAGGAAAATAAAAGGTTTTTAATTAATGTGGTAGTGACTCACTACCATCCAGTGTACGCGAATTACATTCCACTGACTTATTTTTTTCAAGAAAAAACAAGATTTATGGCAAGATGTCATTGGTCATCTGAACCGTGACTCAGCAGTTTCTGTCTCTGAAACGCAAACTGCTGCATAATATATGTTTTCTCCTAATTTTGTTAGGACGTTTTATGTTTTCTCTGATAGAGTTGTATCAAAGTCTCTAAAAAGCTATTAGATATATGTGAGTTTGCCCATGAGTTTCTGACAGTTTCTGCTTTATAAATATCGATACCAAGCACTGAGTAATGTGTAGAATTGTTGAACCAATTTGTTGTACACCTAAAACTAACATAACATTGTTAACTATACTTTAAAAAATAAAATAAAATATATTGATACTAAGTTATATGGCATAGAAAGTTCATAGGTGTTATATCTTTGCTCTATATAATGCTCTTTGCCTTGAAATCTGCTTTGCCTGAAATTAATATTGCCAATTCCGGTTTCCTTTTGTTTGCACTTGCCAACAAAAATAAATTTTTGTCCACTTTTAATTTTTAAGAACCAGTGTCATTTTGTCTCTTATGAGCAATATATATGTAAATTTTATGTTATAATTTAGAGTATTTCTATCTTAATCAGTTTTAACAATTTGTGTTTATTGTTATAACTGATTTTTCATTGCCTTTATGCCTTTTTTGATGTTTGTTGTTTGCTTAAAGACACATATATTTTATACATTGCTTGTGTTTATCCCATTAGTCTTTTAGAAAATATAAACATTAGAAAGTTTTGCAATCTACACGGCAAACGTTTACACAGATGTAGTAGGTATTCAAGTTACTTTTCAAAAAGTAACATAGATGACATGTTTTTTGAGTCTATAATATTCAAATCTCTCTGTTGCCTTCATTCAGAAATAAAGATTTGAAAAAAAAATCTTTTTCTCTCCAAATATTTTGGGCATTATTCTATAGTCTTTTAGCATTTACTTTAAAAACACTGAAGTTAGCTAGGTTTTTCTGTCCTTTATAAACTAATTAAACAGCAATGTAAGAGATGTTTCAATCCTTATGATTCAAAATATGTCTACATAAGAATTTCTTTTTAATTTTTTGTGCCTGGAAGATTCTGGACTTTCAATCTATACAATTAGGTCTTTCATTGACTCAGGAATATTTTCTTCAATTATGTCTGATTATTTCTTGTGTTCGGGTCATAGTGATGTCTTTCTCTGGTATATCTATAATTTTTAGGTTTGATCACTTTTCTGATTAGTCATGTCTTTTCATCTTTTTATTTTACCTATTCCCTGCATTTCAGGGAAATTTTTCATATTTGTTTTCTGCATAACCAATTCAATTTTTTAGTGTCAATTCTGCTCTTTTTGATTTCTGGGAAGGATTTTTGATTCTGCTATTGCATTTCTAGTTCTTACAGTTTCTTTTTTTTTCTTTATCACGACCATTTTCCTATTATTCTCCTATAGTTTTCTTCATTTCTACTACTTTCCCTGAGGCTCTGCTCCCATTTTGCAGAAGTTTCATCTTCTTGCAATCTTAAGGATATGATTTTCTATTGATTTCAATAGTAAATCATTTCACAGTTGGCATTCTTCTCCTGAGTCTTCAGGGTAGTGTTTCGCTTGTTCTGCCAAATTTTTCGAAGACCTCCATGTAAACTATTTCTATTTATTCACCCCAAAAATGAAGAGGGATGTAGTCTAACCCAGTTCTTGCCATATGACAAACTTTATTTGTCTTCATTTTCCCACTTTCTTCATTTGCTCACTTCGCATTCTGAGATTACAATGATCTCGATGTACATTGCTCTCAATCCAATTTCCAGTGCCCAGAAGATATTTAGTTTGAGCAACTCTGATGTACCAAATTGGAACCTTCCCCCATCCCATGGCTTGGTTTTATGATACTCTAAATCAATAAGGAATATGTAAAACTGTAATCACTATGCACCATGGCAAAGATTCGTCTGGTCTCTTCAACTGCAGAGAGGTAGCATCAATTACCTCTGCATGTTGTTGCAAATAGCTTTCTGGAAGATTTCTGGTCTCTTCTAAATATAAGATATATACTAATAGAAAAGGAGATAAGTAAGAGTGTCACGGCTATCTCATAAAAGCTCCCCACTAGTAAGGAGATGGCTGCTGTGTTTTCTGTGAGGCCCACACCTGATGATTTTGAGCCACTGAAGCCCTCCATTTTGTAAAGGAAGCATAAAATGACCTCTTTTATTACACTGGCAGATTATTTTCTGTACTGACAGCAATGCACCTGTAGATCACAAATTGTATTTTTCGAGCAACTGAATCACCCTTCTAATTAGGTGAGATTCTAAACAGAGTTGGAAAACGACAAAATGTTAGTCTCGATTCGATTTGTTATTGTGAGCCTTCATCATTTTTTGTGTTCATATCACTTTACCTACAAGTTGAGAATTACAGCATCAGAGACGACCAGCCAGATACCACCTTAAGACAGAAATTACACCTTGATTACCACACACCACCCCCAAAACCTGTTAAAAAAAATAGAATCGAACCTGATTATGTGACTTTTGCTCACCACGTTTAGCATGGGATGACATTACGTTGTTTCTAAAAAGTTAACGCACCTGCAAAAGGCAAAGTATTGGCAACGTGGATTGAATCAAAATGCAGGCCATTCAAAATGCAGAGCTCCAAGGATTCTTTGGGCCATGGTTGTATTAAAAGAGTGAGTTGAAGACTTTCCATGAAACTATTCTGAAGAGAACTGTTCTCATTTGTATGCGGAAGTTCTAGTAAGTTGTTAAAAATTCAATCACATTACTTTATAGCCACACCTTTATC
Organism: Potos flavus; assembly: GCA_028534135.1. Classification (NCBI taxonomy): domain Eukaryota; kingdom Metazoa; phylum Chordata; class Mammalia; order Carnivora; family Procyonidae; genus Potos; species Potos flavus. The sequence goes on from CM052901.1 coordinate 71,056,989, forward strand.
TAGGTGTTTCTTTCTCACTCAGATACTGCCTCATTAACCACCATTAATCAAGCACCTATGTTGATGTTCCTTGGCCTAATCTTTACTTCCTTTGGGATAAAAATTTTACTTTTCTGAGTTTCCTAATCATCTAAGTTTGGTATGCCAGTGATTAAGCTATTCTTTCTCAGCTCCAAACCCAATCTTCTATAGTTTGCTTTATGATGCTGGGACTGGGATTTCTAGCTGCTCCCTTTTAGGCTTTGTCCATACAGGGTGCTAGAGGGAGATGCGAGGCTGGAGGAAGAAGAAGAGTCATGCTCCTTCCTGTTTACTTCCTGTTTGCTTCTTGGGGTTCCCTATCTGCTTCCTGCTCCTGTGAAAGTTACCCCGATCTCACTTCTTAATCCAAGAATTGGCAGTCCCTTCCTGTAGCAGCAGCTGAATATAGTTTGCAGTTTTTCCGACACTTGCAGAACCCATCTCCTCATGCCCCCCACTCCAGCAACACCAGCACCAGACCATAGTACCCCCTCTTCAGGCGGCTGGGTCTAGGCCCCCATGAGGTGTCTTCTCTCGGCACAGAGACACCAGGGCTGCTCAACAGATGTCCATTCCTCAAACATCTGTGTTCCATCCTATGCTGGTCTCTACAGTTTAGTAATTTCAACATCTTCCCTTTGTTCCTTCATGCCAAGGATGGTAGCTATTTCCTGAAGTTCCTACCTCCATGATACCTCACATATGTCTCTTTCCTCTTCAGGTACTGTTTGGGGCTGAACTGGGTCCCCTCCCCTCAAAAAAGAGGCTGAAGTCCTAACTCCTAGTTCCTGTGAATGTGACCTTACTTGGAAATCGAGTCTTTGCAGATGATTAAGTTAAGATGAGGTCATTACAATGGGCCTTAATTCAACAGAAGGAAGACAATGTGAATACACAAGGAGAACACCACCTATAAGCCAAGGAAAGCCTGAGGCTACTAGAAGCTAGGGGAGAGGTATGGAATAGATTCTTCCTCATGACCTTCAGAAGGAATTTACTGTGATGACACCTTGATTTAGACTTCTAGCCTTCAGAACTATGAAACAATAAATTTCTGTTGCTTAAGCCACCCAGTTGGTGGTATTTTGGTATAGCAGCCCCAGGAAAACTACTAATACAAATACCAAGTTAACAACTTTATACCTAACTAACAATTTCTACATTAAATTCTCCTGTCAAAATGACTGGTAGGGTTTCTGTCTCCTGACTGGACCCTGACTGATACACTTAGCTTTCCCCCAGAAGCAGACCCCACAAAAACTATATGAATGCAAGTAGTTTATTCGGAACTAATTTCTTTTGGAGGTGAGTACGAGAGATGGGGAGGGAAAGGAAGGAAATGCAGGGTGGGTTAAGGAAGTTACTGCTGTGAGCAATTAGGCCTTAATGCTATCAGGGACCTCTGGGTGACTCTGTAGACCATGCTTCAAAATCGTCCCTTCCAAGGGGTGATGAAACTGGAGTATTTATCCATCACCTCCTGTCCTTCATTACCTGAAGGCTAGTCCTGGAAAGATCAACTCCCCAGCATTTCCAGCTTTCTTTGTACATAGACCAAGCATGCTCTTGTGGCGAGAGAAAGCCCTCAGGCAGAGGGTTGCAGGTGCTTATGGCAAGAAGTTGCAGGCATACGCGGGAGTGGTGAAAACAAGAATAAACATGGGTACCAATAGCATCTGCTACACCAATTGTTAAGTCTTCAGGGTCTAGCTACTCAATGCTCAAAGATGCATTAAGAGGCACAGGAGAGTGTGAAATGTGGGCACCTTTCATTTTGCTAAAGAATTGCAATGAAGCAGGAGCACTATTGCCCTTGCAAATCAAGAGCATCAGCAGAGCTGTGCAACACAATACAATGAACCTCACTTTGCACTTGCTGTCTGAATTCATCTAATATATGAAGATAGATTATGAAGATATATTTAAACTATTCTGTTTATAGTTCTTATCCTGTAACCACTCTTCAATGATTTGACAGAACCACAGAATTATAAGAACTAGAAGAGGCCTTGGAGCTAGTCTGCAAATTTTCAAAAACAAAAAACATAGACTCGGAAACCTTTGTACAAATAAAATCTTACAGTATAAAAAAACAGATGAAAGTGAAGTCATCTGGTTGACACTTGTAAAGAGCAAGGGTTGGAGTAGCTTTTACCTCTTGGTTGCCGTCTCATCCCACTGGCACCCCTGAAGGGAGGTCACAGACAGTATTCATACAGTTCAATTTGAAAAAGCAGTGATCTACTCCCAAATTCTTATGTTAATGGAGAGAGAATTTAGATTTTTCTGTCCCCAAAGTGTGCAAGATAATATCTATGCTACCTAACATTGACTTTAGCTTTCTTTTAAAAGTCCTCGTAATTTGGATCACATCAATTCAGAGTGGCTGACTGGGCATTCACTTGAATGCTACTACAGAAAATGGGATTCAAAGCAAATTCATTAGATTAAAATAAAAAGGTATGATGACCACTTGAAACTCATTCCAATCACTTTACAGAATGGGCTTTCATTTTTTTTTAACTGGAAAAAACATTTAAGTGGAAGGGTGGAACTGAAAAATGGGTTAGTAGAAAGAACTGGAAGATATAGATGATAGATGTAACAATCAGTAAGTAGATCTTGAAGAAAAAGTAACTTGACATCATATATTTGGATAAGCTTCCTGAAGGTATGAAGTCCAGAACGAAAAGAGCAGAAGCCACAAAATGGGGCTTATAAACCAACTACAGTTAATGAGGGAGAAAAGTTAACTAAGACACAGAAGAAGCAAACAGATAAGAAAAAAACACACATCAATGTAGTGTACTAGAATGTAGGGGAAGAAAGAGATTTAGAAGTTAAATTATTTAATATAGAACAGCTGAGTAGCTAGGAATTAAAGTTGAATTTGTACCATTGACTTTGGCCAATGGTACTTAGTCCTATGATGCTCTTAAATGATGCAGTTCTAACGAATGATGACGTGGGTTCCAGAGGGTTCTAAAGAACATAGCTATGCCCACCTACTGAGATCTTCACTAATTAAAAAAAAAACCAAAAAAACTAAAAAGCAACTGGTTTTTTATGAGGTTGCTTTTGAGGAATCTTCTGTCAAACCTCACTGTTACCCATAGGCTACTTTTTCTCTTAATTTTCCTTGTAGCCAAGATTATGGGTACCAATTGTGATGAATCTCTGATTCATCTTGAGGCTCTCCTATTTTATTTTATTTTATTTTATTTTATTTTATTTTATTTTATTTTATTTTATTTTATATTTCTATCTTTGAGGCTCTCCTATTTACATCTGCACCACTACTTGTTTTCTTGGTACGATTATGTTGTAGAATGCTAAGACTGCTTTCTATGAGAGAATTGTCTTGGATCCTCTGAGCATGGCTTCATTCTGGACAAAATTTTTTAATCTCATAATTTTTTCAGTTTTGTATTTATTGAAAAGTCCTAATTGAAGTATATAAAAAGGCCCAAAGCAAGCATTGGTGGTAATTTCCATTATTTAACAGTTTTTCAGAAGAATTCGATATGTTGGAATGCATCCTTCATTGGCACTTCAATGTGCACATCTGTACTCTACTTTAGCCAACTGACAATAATACTTTTTTTTTTTAACATATAATGTATTATTTGTTTCAGGGCCATGGGTCTGTGAATCATCGGTCTTACAATTCACAGCGCTCACCATAGCATATACCCTCCTCAATGTCCATAACACAGCCACCCTATCCTCCCCCCAACCCTCCAGCAACCATCAGTTTGTTTCCTGAGATTAACAGTCTCTTATGGTTTGTCTCCCTCCCCGGTCCCATCTTGTTTCATTTTTTCCCTCCCTACTCCCCACGGCCCCCTGCCCTGCCTCTCAAATTCCTCATATCACAGAGATCATATGATAATTGTCTTTCTCTGATTGACTTATTTCGCTTAGCAAAATACCCTCTAGTTCCATCCACGTCGTTGCAAATGGCAAGATTTCATTTTTGTCGATGGCTGCAAAGTATTCCATTGTATATATATATATATATATATACCATTTCTTCTTTATCCATTCATCTGTTGATGGACATCTAGGCTCTTTCCATAGTTTGGCTATTGTGGACATTGCTGCTATAAACATTCAGGTGCACGTGCCCCTTGGATCACTACATTTGTATCTTTAGGGTAAATACCCAGTAGTGCAATTGCTAGGTCATAGGGTAGCTCTATTTTCAACTTTTTGAGGAACCTCCATATTG
>CM052901.1:71061740-71130817 GCA_028534135.1 Potos flavus
GTCCCCCTCTCTCTTTCTTCTTCTTCTGGGATCCCAATTATTCTAATATTGTTTCATCTTATGGTATCACTTATCTCTCGAATTCTCCCCTCGTGGTCCAGTAGTTGTTTATCTCTCTTTTTCTCAGCTTCTTTACTCTCCATCATTTGGTCTTCTATATCACTAATTCTCTCTTCTGCTTCATTTATCCTAGCAGTAAGAGCCTCCATTTTTTATTGTATCTCATTAATAGCTTTTGTGATTTCAACTTGGTTAGATTTTAGTTCTTTTATTTCTCCAGAAAGGGATTCTCTAGTATCTTCTATGGTTTTTTCAAGCCCAGCTAGCAGCTTCATAATCTGAACTCTAGTTCTGACATCTTACTAATTTCTGTATTGATTAGGTCCCTAGCAGTTGGTACTGTCTCTTGTTCTTTTTTTTTGAGGTGAGTTTTTCCACCTTGTCATTTTATCCGGAGAAGAATAGATGAATGAAAGAACAAATTACTAAAAGGGTAGCAACAACCCCAGAAAAATATACACTAACCAAATCAAAGGAGACCCAAAAGAGGAAAGGAAAAAAATACATATGTATATTACATATATGTGTATATATATATATATATATATATATATATATATATTTAGACTGGTGAATAGAACAGATCCACACACTTGATTTTGGGTGTATTTTGGTCTGTTAGAAGAAACTGCCTCCCAAAATTTTTAAAGAAAGAAAAACATGTATATATACAAAAATAGGGGTAAACATGATGGAGGGATGGAATATGACTGTAAAGATGAAAATTAAAAAGATTTTAGAAAAGGAATTGATAAGATAAGAAGTTGGGAAGTTGGTTAAAAAAAGAAAAAAAGAGAAAAAAGGAAAGAATATGATCAGGCTAGAGACTAGAACAAAGCCATATGCTAGATTTAGGGTATATTTTGATGTTAGAAGAAACTGTATCCCAATATTTTAAAGAAAGAAAAAGTTATATGTATACAAAAAATAAGGTTAAATACAATGAAGAGATAGAATATGACTATAACAATGAAAATTTTAAAAGATATTTAAAAAGGTATTGATAAGATAAAATAGTTTAAAAAGGTTAAAATAGGAAAGAGGAAAAGGGGCGCCTGCGTGGCTCAGTGGGTTAAAGCCTCTACCTTCGGCTCAGGTCGTGATCTCAGGGTCCTGGGATCGAGCCCCGCATCGGGCTCTCTGCTCAGCAGGGAGCCTGCTTCCCCCTCTCTCTCTGCCTGCCTCTCTGCCTACTTGTGATCTCTCTCTGTCAAATAAATAAATAAAATCTTTTAAAAAAAGGAAAGACGAAAAATTTTAAAAAAAGAATAAGAAAAAAATAAAATTAAAAAAATTTAACTTTGAAAGACTAAAGAATCATGGGGGAAAAGCCTTGAATTCTATGTGCTGTATTCCTGTAGCTCTGATGTTTTGCCGTTCTCATTGATCAGTGAACTTGGTCTTGGCTGGATGTTCTTGCTGATCTTCTGGGCGAGGGGCCTGTTGCAGTGATTCTCAAATGTCTTTGCCTGAAGCGGAATTGCACCGCCCTTGCCAGGGGCTGGGCTAAGTAATCTGCTCAGGTTTGCTTTCGGGAGCTTTTGTTCCCTGATCGCTTTCCGTACAGCTTTGGAGGCGGAGAATGAAGATGGCGGCCTCCCAATCTCTGACCTGTAGGAGCCAAGGGCTCAGGACCCCACTCCTTAGTGCACCCTCAGAGAAAAGCCATCAATCCTTCCCGTCTCCCTGGTCTCCGGCCACACTCTGAGTTCACCCGTCCTGTGACCGAGCGTTTCTGTCTCTGGTGCTCGGCCCCGTTTGGAGTCTCCAAACCCAGCTGATTCCTGCCGCGGGCTCCCGTGCCGCTTCCCCTGGGGGAGGAAGGTGAGTCTCCCCGCATCTGCCACTTGTGGGGTCCCTGCTTGAAGAGCAGCAGCCTGATTGCGCCTCGGATCATGGTTTAAGGTAATCCCAAGCTGAGAGCTCACTCCTCGGCTCTGTCTCTGTAGCCGGCTTCCCCTCTCTGATACCTGGGAGCTCTGCCACACTCAGGCACCCTCGGTCTTTCTGTGTCCCTGCGGGTCCTGAGAACACACTGTCCCCGCAAGGGCTCCACCCCCTGCTTAGCATCTGGAGTGATGTCCCTCAGTGGAGCAGACTCTAAAAGTTCCGATTTTGTGCTCCGCTGCTCTACCGCTTGCCGGGAGCCAGCCCCTCCCCCCCGTGGTCTCTCTTCCTGTGTATCACCTTGGATTCACTTCGCACGTCTTACCTTCCAGAAAGTGGTCGCTTTTCTGTTCATAGAATTGCTGCTATTCTTCTCTTCTATCTCCTGTTGAATTTGTAACTGTTCAGAATGATTTGATATCTAGCTGAATTCCTGGGACCCCACGAAATTTAGGTCTCCTGCGCCTCCGCCATCTTGCTCCACCCCGACAATAATTCTTGTGGGCTGGTCAACCCTTACTCAGAGTCAGCCTGGCTACAAAAAATTGATACTTTAGTACTTTTGAGAATTACAGTGGTGTTCCTCAAAGTTCTAAGAGTGGTTTTAGGGAGCCAAATCCCAACCAAGCCAACGGGCAGTAAGGGAAACAGGCAGAAGTGCATGGTCTCTTTTGATGCAGCCTCAGATATCATAAAGGATTACTTTCATTACCTTTCATTTGCCTTGTGATTATAGGCAAATCACAAAGGCCAACCCAGATTCAAGGAGAGGGACATCTTGATGGTGGAGTGGCAAGTTCTCATTGCCAAAGAACTCGTAGGATGGGAGATACTGTCGTCACCATACCTAGAAAAGGCAATCTGCTACAACACTTTTGATGGTCATTTTTGTTCTGTTTTCTTACTACTCAGCAAAACCCCTCACCTGAGCCCTGGCTGTCTTCAATCACAGAGCAATAGCCACCTCCATCACAACCTATTTCTTTTTTTTTTTTTTAACACAAACTTACCATTTTGTAGTTCTGTAATTCCAACATAGGTCTCACCAGGCTAAAATCAAGCTGTCTCCAGGGCTGTATTCTTTCCTGCTGGCTCTAAAGCAGAATCTATTCTCTGTTCCTGCAAGTTGCTGGCCAACTTCAGATTTTTGTGGTTAGAGGACTGAGATCCCATTTCCTTGCTGGATGTCAGCCGGGAACTATTCTCAACTTCCAGAGGTCTCCTGAATTCCTTGGCTCACAGCCCCCTTCCCCTGTCTTCAAAGCCAGCAAATTGTGAATGGTTTGATCCCTCTCACACATTGAACGTCTCCTGCCTCTTCTTCTACAGCATCTCCCCAAGCTCCTTCTTCTGCTTTCTTCTTCCATTTTTAAGGCCCCATGTGATTACATTGAGCCCACCCAGATAATTCAGGATAATCTCCTTATTTTAAGGTCCTTAAAATTATTTTAAGATCCTTAAAATTAGGGGTGCCTGGGTGGCCCATCCTGTTAAGTGTCCAAGTCTTGATTTTGGCTCAGGTCATAATCTCAGGGTGGTGCAATCAAGCCCCTCCACCCTCAAGCTCCACATTCAGCAGGGAATCTGCTTGAGATTTTCTCTCTCTGTCCCTCTCTACCCCCCCACCACCCCTCTCTCTCAAATAAATAAATAAATCTTCTTTTAAAAGGATCTGTAAAATTAATCCATCTGCAAGGCCCCTTTTGCCAGTTAATGTAACATACAAACACAGAGCACCAGGGACTAGAGTTTGGCCATCTTGGGTTAGGGGGCAGCATTATTCAGTCTACCACAGTGATCCCAGATGACAGCACTATATCTCTCTTTCATTTTTTTTTTTATTATTGCAGGAAATACATATATAACATAACATTTGCTGGTTTTAGTGTACAATTTAGTGGCATTAAACACATACACAATGTTGTGCAACCATCGCCAGCATCCATTTTCAAAAGCCTTTCATCACCTCAAACAGAAACTCTGTAACCATTAAGCAATGACTCCCTCCCCCGGGTAATTGCTAATTTACTTTGTGTGTCTATGAATTTGCCTATTCTGGATATTTCATAAAAGTGGAATCATATAATATTTGTCCTTCAGTGTCTGACTTATTTCACATCGCATAGTGTTTCCAAGGTTCGCCCATGTTGTAGCATGGATCAGAACTTTATTCCTTTTTATGACTGACTAATAGCCTAATTACGTATGTACCACATTTTTTTATCCGTTCATCTGTGATTAACACTTGAGTTGATTCCACCTTTTGGCTATTGTGAGTCATGATGTTATAGACATGGATGTGCAAGTATCCATTTGAATCCCTGAGTTCAATTCTTTTGGATAAATACCTAGGAGTAGAATTTCAGGGTCATGTGGCGATTCTGTATTTAACTTTTTGAGGAAAGGCCAGACTGGAGAAGGCAGTCCACAGCAACTGCACTATTTTACATTCTCATCAGCAATGCGCAAGGGTTCTAATTTCTCCACATCCTCACCAACGCTCCTTATTTTCCTTTTTTTTTTTTTAAATAACCATCCTAGCAGGTGTGAAGTGATCTCTTATCATGGTTTTGTTTCACATTTCCCTAATGACCGGTGATGTTGAGCACGTTTTCATGTGCTGATTTGTAGATCTTCTTTGGAGAAATGTCTGTTCTAGTCCTTTGCCCATTTTTAAACTGGGGTTATTTGTCTTTTGTTGTTCAGTTGCAGTTCTTTATATGTTCTGGATATTAAATTCTTATCAGATATATAATTTGCTAATATATTTTCTCCCATCGTGTGGGCTGCCTTTTCACTCTGTGGTAGCATCTTTTGATGCACAAAAGTTTTTAAGTTTGATGAAATACGACTTATCTATTTTTTTCTTTTAACACCTTTGTTTTGGTGTCATATTTAAGAAACCATCGCCAAATCCAAGGTTATGCAGAAATTCCCCTATGTTTTATTCTAAGAGTTTTGTCATTTTTGCTCATGTTACATTTAAGTCTTTGATCCATTTTGAGTTAATCTTTGTATATGATGTAAGATAGGGTCCAGCTTCATCCTGTTGTGTGTAAATAGCAAGTTATCCCAGTATCATTTGCTCAACAGACTATTCCTGCTCCCATTGAATGGTATTGGCACTCTTGATAAGAATGAATTGAATAAATACTTCTCTGTTTCTTGAGAAACTTCATTGTTGCTGCTTTAATTTTTCTCCCTTATTCTCATTAACAGTGTTAATCCTATCCTCAGAACATCATGGTGGTTCCTCTAAACTAAGGTCAAGGCTGTTTCTCTCAGTGACCAGTGCTCAATCCATTTGGTCTCTCCCCAAGTCCCATCATATTGCCATGTAATTCTTCACCGTACTATACATTCTCCCCTGGTGGAGAATGTACTGTTGACACAGTCTGTAAGTTGGCCTCCTACTACTCCTCTCTCAATGGCCATTTAAGAGACCCCTCCCCCTGTTTTGTTACAGAACTAGCTCAAAGAACCTTTCCAGGCCCTGCTTCTTCTTCTTCTTCTTCTTCTTTTTTTTTTTTAATTCTAGCCCTGCCTCTTATTCTTCTCCCAATGTCATGGGTTCCACTTGAGGCCCCAAGTTAAAGATTCATTGTTTTATTCATTAAACAAATACTTGTTAAATCCTTCTAAATGCCGAGCACTGGGTTCAGGCTAGAATTTTCCATTCTCTGCCCAATTTCTCTGGAGTGGTATTTCATTCAGGTTAGCTTTTTGGTTGCCTTCTCCAGTTCTGCCCCTGGTTGTAGTGTTTTAAATGCCTTAGACTCCATGCCTATCTTTCCTCAAGTCCCTAACAGTCTACCCTGGGTGTGAGCCCTGCGTCCCCTGCTTGGCTAGAAACAGAGATTACCTAATTTTCCTAAAAACCTTATTCTTCTCTTCTTGATAATAAAAATGGCCACCTTGGATTGACACCTGCTGTGGGCTGGATGTTGTGCTGGACACGTGACAGGTTATCGCAATGCTTCTTCTCCCAATCACTCTTCCAGGCACCGGGAACATAGTGGTCAATGAAACAAAGTTCCTGCCTGAAAAGAGCCTATGTTCTCTCAAAATCCTTGACATGATTCAGCAGGGTACAGAGAAATGAAGTAACCTACCTAAAACACAGCTATGAAGGGGCAGAGCTAGAATTGGAACTTAATATTCTGATCCCAATGCTTATACTCCTTCTGCTGCATCAAGCTACCTCTCATAGTCTCATTCCAGTTGGTAACTCACGTTTTCTAACACAAAATTTCTCAACACCAGACTCTCACATTTCATGATCTATTAAAACCTTGATGAATGATAGCAACTACAGAATGCATATTAGGGTACATGTAATTGGGAGGTTAACGAGCAAATTTTCTTCATTTCAACCTTAATTCTTAACATACTTTTAAAATATATTAGTTAACTTTCCTGCTTTTGTTAGAATGGTAATTGTTCTCCCTTAGAAAATTCACAGTTTTCCTTTATCTTAGGGTTATTATTCTAAGTAGCACTATAGAGGGGAAAAAATGGAGTAAATCAGGTTAAAAATTCACTGACCTTAGGACATGTACTAGAAGGTAATTTTAAACTTTTTATTACACACTTGATATAAACCTATTTTGTCTTTTGTCTTTTTCCCAAAAAACGTAATGCTAAAAGAAATGTGTATAAGTATAAGTGAATAGACCTTGACTTAGTAGACAGTATTCTACTCCTGGCTCTGTTGCAATGAGATGAACTTGTGTAACTTTGGTCTTTGGTCTTTCCTTGGGCCTCAATTCTGCCTTCTGTAAAAATGAAAGAGACTGGATTGAGAGCATTGCTGTTCGTGTGGTGCTTTACATTTTTTAATGCAATATTTGCACATTATTTGACTTGATCATAGCAACAACCTCATTATCCCAATTTTATATGTGCTTCAAATAATGTTCAAGGACATGCCTAAGTGGTGGAGACTTAATCCTAACCCTCACCTTCAGACTCCAAGCCCATGCTCTTTCAGAGGCTAGAGGATCTCTAATGTCCACCGTAATACTAACAATCTATAATTCTTACAGCCAGTCTAGTTGAGTTGTGATTTAGTCAAGGTCTACTTACTCCTGCTCTCTTTTATCATCTTTCTGAATGTGTGCTAATATGTCCATCATCTTCATCAGTATGAACATAAAATTTCTGTCAGAGTTTGTTGGAATTTGGGTTCTTAGAAATCAGGAACTTTTCCTTTGCTTGTTTAGAAAATAGTTTAAGTACAAATAATTGATATTTATCAAGTGCTTCCTATGAGCCAGGCACCATTCCAACTACTCTTAAGTTTTCAAACAACCCAGTGATGCCCATTTTTCAGATAATGAAAACTAAGGCACAAAGAGATTCAGCATCTTACCCAAGGTCCCATGGTGTATTACATTGCATTATTTGCTCACAAATTTTTCTTCTTGCCATGTCCCCTCTCCATGGAAGAAATATACTTCCCTGTCCCATTGACATGGGTTTTGGCCAATGCAATGTTAGTTGGCACAACCACATGTAGGGTTTTTTTTTTTTTTTTGTAGGGGTTTTTAAATGTGTCTGTGTGTTTTCTTTTTCAACACTCCTCTGGTTATTCAGGGTCTTTCCTGGTTTCATGCAAATTTTAGAATTATTTGTTCCAGTTCTGTGAAAAATGTCAATGCTATTTTGATGAGGATTGCACTGAATGTGTAGATTGCTCTGGGTAACATAGACATTTTAACAATATTCATTCTTCCAATCCATGAGCATGGAATGTTGCCAGAGGAATGTTGACAAAGGAAACCAAAGCTGGTGGCATCACAATGCCGGACTTCAAACTCTATTACAAAGCTGTCATTATCAAGACAGTATGGTACTGCACAAAAACAGACACATCAATCAATGAAACAGAATAGAGAACCCAGAAATGGACCCTCAACTCTATGGCCAACTAATCTTCAACAAAGCAGAAAAGAATATCCAATGGAAAAAACACAGTCTCTTCAATAAATGGTGCTGGGAAAATTGAACAACCACATGTAGAAGAATGAAACTGGACCATTTTCTTACACCATCACAAAGATAAACTCAAAATAGATAAAAGACCTAAACATGTGAAAGGAATCCATCAAAATCCTAGAGAAGAACACAGGCAGCAACCTCTCTGACCTCTGGCGCAGCAACTTCTTGCTAGACATGTCTCCGAAGGCAAGGGAAACACAAGCAAAAATGAACTGCTGGGACTTCATCAAGATAAAAAACTTCTGCACAGGAAAGGAAGCAGTCAACAAAACTAAAAGACAACCTACGGAATGGGAGAAGATATTTGCAAATGACATATCAAAGGGCTAGTATCCAAGATCTATAAAGAACTTATCAAACTCAACACCCAAAAAACAAATAATCTAGTCAAAAAATGGGCAGAAGACATGAGCAGACATTTCTCTAAAGAAGACATGCAAATGGCCAACAGATACATGAAAAAATGCTCCACATCACCTGTCATCAGGGGAATAAAAATCAAAACCACAATGAGATACTACCTCACACCATTGAGAATGGCTAAAATTAACAAGACAGGAAACAACAAATGTTGGTGAGGATGCAGAGAAAGGGGAACCCTCTTACACTGTGGGTGGGAATGCAAGCTGGTACAGCCGCTTTGGAAAACACTATGGAGTTTCCTCAAGAAGTTAAAAATAGAGCTACCCTATGACTCAGCAATTGCACTAGTAGGTATTTACTCCAAAGATACAAATGTATTGATCCGAAGGGGCATCTGCACCCCAATGTTTATAACATCAATGTCCACAATAGCTATACTACGAAAAGAGCTGAGATGTCTATTGACAGATGAATGGATAAAGAAGACATGATGTGAGCACCTAAGTGGCTCAGTGAGTTAAGCATCTGACTTCGGTTTAGGTCATGATCCTGGGGTACAGGGATCAAGTCCCACACTGGGCTCCCTGCTCAGCAGGGATCCTGCTTCTCCCTCTAACTCTCCCTCTGTGCTCTTTCTCTCTCTAATGAATAAATAAAATCTTTTAAAAGATTTTTAAAAAGAAGATGTGAGATATATATATTCCAATATATATTAGAATATAACTCAGCCACCAGAAAGGATGAATATTACCGTTTACATCAACATGGATGGAACTGGAGGGTATTATGCTGAGCGAAATAAGTCAGAGAAAGACAATTATCATACGGTTTCACTCATGTGGAATATAAGAAACAGTGCAGAGGATCATAGGGGAAGGGAGGGAAAACTGAATGGCAAGTCATCAGAGAGGGAGAAAAACCATGAGCGACTCTTAACTACAGGAAACAAACTGAGGGTTGCTGGAGGGGATGCGGGGGGGATGCGGCAGTTGGGTGAGGGATATTAAGAAGGACACATGATATGATGAGCACTGGGTGTTATATGCAACTGATCATTAAACACTACATCTGAAACTAATGATGTACTATATGTTGGCTAATTGAATTTAAATTTAAAAAATAAATAAATGTGCCTTGTGCTTTGACTTCCTTGCATTTCTTCCATCCACCATGAGGGAATAGACTCTGAGTAGCTAGCTTCTCCAGAATGAGGAAATCCGTGGAACAGTCCTGAACTCAACCTACAGCTTGGAACCAAGCCCAGTAGATCCCAGCTGAACCCAAGAGAGCCACAGTCAGTCCCCTGGCTTGCAAGTGAGAAAAACAAAGGACAGGTGATAGTTATTTGTTACACAGCATTATTTTGGCAAAATCGTGACTAATCATGAGGCACAAGCAAAATTCAAACTACGTAACCTAAATCAATTAGAGCCACTGTTCAAAACATACTCAGTTCACCGCTATTTCACCAGGAGTGCAGACTACTTGTGGTCAAAGTGTTGCGCTTTGAAAGCATTATAAGATACAAAGGGGATGATGCTGCCACCATGAAGAGCAACTCAAGGCGGACAGACTTATATTTATTTAGACTTGGTCTAACTCCACTAAAAATAACTCATGGATTTTGCTCTTGGGGGCCACATAGCCCAATTCAATATATTCTGCAAACAGACTTGGCCGAAGAGATGTGCAGTCAGTATCTTTCCTCAGATTTACTAATGGCTTTATTTTTCTTTTGCAATGGAATCACAAACTTGGGCAAGATATCCGGTTTTTATGATCCTGCACAAAGGGTATGTGAAGTCTTATAATGGTTCTTTCAAGATTTTTTTTTTCTCCTCCACTAGCACCTGAAACAATGCTGTGAATTGTGTTCCACACCACGTGGCAACCATAAAGTTCAGTACTTGCCTCTGCTCACTCATCTGACTCGGCTTGTAGGTGTGGGGCCGAGTTGGACGGTGCTTTCACTGCCAGATGGTTGTCCCTGCCACACCTAGATGCCTGGCTCAAGATTCCCTAAGTCTTAGGTAATCAGGAATGTAAATCTATTCATTCACTCAGTAAATATTTATTGAGCATTTGCAGGAGGAGGCATTGTGCTAGACGGGCACTGAAATGTAATTTGCTCTTGCTTCTACACCATAAACAGGTGACAGAAGAGGATGCAAAATTGAGCTGTGGGCAGAGTGAGCCGATAAAGTGTTCCTGCCTCTTCCTTTCCATTCTCTCCTTGTGAGTCTCAGTGTTGTCTCCGCCTCCGCTCTCCCCTCCACCCCCAGGTGTCCTTCCAGTCTTTCCCAATGTGCAGGACCTCTGGCTAGCCCCACTCGCTTCCACCCCCACACACTTACGCCCTTTCCATAGGCAGGGGGGTCTTTATGTAATCCCCCTGAGTAATATCATTTCCCCCTTTACATGTGACCCAAACTTGCCTCAGAGGTGCCTGTACAGTCGCTTAAGCATCTGACTCTTGATCTCAGCTCAGGTCTTGATCTCAAGGTCATGAGTTCAAGCCCTGCTTTGGGCTCCATGCTGGGTGTGGAGCCTACATAAAAAAATAATTTAAAAAAAAAGATACAAGGCACAAACTGCCTTGACTCTAGGAATCCAACGCTTAGGGACAGCTGATGTTTCTGGCATATGTAGATAGGACGTCGCCATTGGTGGGAAGGAAGGCGCTGTTGACAATGTCTCAGAGTGTAGAGGACAGAACATGCTGAGACTTTGGTTTGCTCAGGCTGCCTTAGCCTCTTGAAGCCTCAATCCCCTCACTTGTAAAATGAATACACACACAGGCACATGCAGGAAACCAACTGAATGCCACCCCCGCCCCCCCTAGCAAAAGACAGGTTAAAGCAAAGTTTGAATATATATACTTCAGGGTTTTACACAACCGTTTTAAAAAAAAGTGGATTTATATGAACTCACATGGAGAAATAACTGTAAAATCTTATTAAGAGTAAAAAGCATGATCCCATTTATTTATTTTTCTAAAAGATTTTGTTTATTTATTTGACAGAGAGGAGAGAGATCACAAGTAGGCAGAGAGGCAGGCAGAGAGAGAGGGGGAAGCAGGCTCCCCGCCGAGCAGAGAGCCCGATGTGGGGCTTGATCCCAGGACCCTGAGATCATGACCTGAGCCGAAGACAGAGGCTTTAACCCACTGAGCCACCCAGGCCCCCCGCATGATCCCATTTAAAATGCAAAATATACATATTTATTAGTGCTTGTTGCTATGAGGACCTGTACTAAGTGCTCCTCAGATGTGGTCATATTTAATCTTCATAATAACTTGGCAAGTTAGGTTCTCTTATTTCCACTCCCCCCCCCCCACATTACAGGTAAGGAAACAAGAGATGATAAGTAACTTCCAATCCAAGTAAGTGTTGGGGAAAGGATCTGAACTCCAAACCCCCTACTTTCCTCGAGGTATAATTCTCCTGTAGAGAAAATGGAGTGAAAAAAAGTAAAGCACAGTGCTTACTCTTCTCCCTGCTTAGAGGCTTTTAGTCCCTCCAGAACAGTGGTTTCTTATTGTGCGGAACTAGTGCAACCAGGGGTAGAAGAAGTAATTTTGGGGATGGCTTCGGCAGCCCAACCATTAAACACCATTTACCCACATAGCGAGAGTGTTATTCCCTCCGCTTAATTCTTTTTAAGCCTCTGATTGTATCACGACCGAAGTTTTAACTCAGTGCTGGTCTTAAACACTTGCTGATCTCCTTTTTTTTTTTTTACAGAAAGCCAACCTCCCTTCCCCCCTGCTCTGAGCTGGCAAGTGTGATTTCGTTACCTACTTAGAATATCATCACACTGTGCTCTTTTCAGTGTATTGATATCTGTGGTTATCTTCTACATAAGGCAAGCGATACAGGGCATTCTTTTATGGTGATAATGAAGTGTTTCCTCCTTTAAGGAAATATAGTTAAGACTCTTCTTCAGGGATGCCTGGATGGCTCAGTTGGTTAAGCATATGCCTTCGGCTCAGGTTGTGATCCCAGGGTACTGGGATCAAGCCCTCTGTCCAGCCCTACATACAGCTCCCTGCTCAGCAGCGAGTCTGCTTCTCCCTCTGTCCCTCCCCCTGCTTGTACTCTTTATCTCGAATAAATAAAATCTTTTTTAAAAAAGACTCTTCTTCATCTAAGTGCGTTAATTTAAAGAAAAATGTTAATTAGGAAGGTCCATGGTATACAAATTACACCAAAAGTCAACACTTACAGGACTAAAATCTTAAATACTTTACTGTGCTAAGTAATAAAACAAACAACACGAAGAGCCATGAAACTGAACTTATCTGTCTACACACACCAACCATTTGCCAACCAGTTGATGACAATGAAAGAATACAAAATAATGTTTATCCTTATATAAGTAGAATTTGAACGATGAAATGTAAAAAAAGTTTATATTGCTAGTCAGTAGAGAACTCTAAGAAGAATGTAGTTAAGAACATGATAGGTGATGCTTATTTAGCACTTAATACAAGCCAGGCACTATTTTAAGTATTTTACATGTATTAACTGGAACAACACTATAAGAGAGGTCCCATTATCTCCATTCTCCCAATGAGAAAACTGAGATACAGAAAAATTACGTAACATATCCAAGGTCACATACATTGTAAGTCTGACTCCAGAGTCTTTTCTCTTAATCATTATGCAATACTACCTCCTGATCATAAAATTATTCTAAGTATTTATGCGAATTCTTATCCTTCTTCCTAACCACTTACTGGGGCTCCATAAACTTCATCCCAACTTTCAATTGACATGCCCATCATTACCTTGCTACCCGTAATCTCTTCTTAGAAACCTTGCTTCTTTCATTCCCACCACAGGAGTGTTATGACAGCCCCATCCTAGTCATGGTTGATTGAACCAGGGACGTACACCTGACTTTCTCCTGGGAATTCAGAATTGGAACACTATGAAACTTAATTCAAAAATCAGGCCACCGAGAGACTGCATCTTGGAAGCAAAATCAAGTAGAGACAGGGGAGGGGTCAGCGCCATGGCAAACTAAAGCCATATAGGAGCTCAAGTTCTAGAGGTGTGGAAAAGCCACAAGAGATAGGACCAGGGAAGGCCACCAAGAGAAAAGGCCATGCTGTGCCCCCCCGCCCCCCAGTGCCTAGTATCCCAGTTCCCATTCCTGTATGGCTTGGACAGAATCTAGTTCTTAACCTCCAGTGTCCCTGAGATTGTAGCATTTCACATTACAGTCAATTCTGCTTCACTTTAAGCTAGTGTGAGCAGATTTCAAACTCTTGCTATCGAACATGCCTAAACAGGAGTGAAGTTGCATATGGTAGATCTTGAGAGAAAATGTGGAGTGATGGTAGCAACATCAGTGGTCGTGAGACGCCCCCAGCCCAGGACGGGAAAATGGTAGTCCATGCAGGGTGCTAAAAGCAACTGCTTAAGTTACAGCCAGCTGTCTCGAGGGTCTCCAGTTGGGCACCTGTCAAGGGGGGGATGAATTTTCAGGTAGCTGAATCTAAGGATATCTGAGGGAGTTGGTTGCATCTGGTGGCTTAAGTAAAGAATAAAAAGAAAGAGACAGATTCCTTCCAGAGTGCCCAGCTGGAGGAAGATAAGGGAAAACAAGGCACTCTGGTAGTTTTCATGGGCTGCTCTTCCTGGCTTCAATGGTGTGTCCCAGGGCAACACTGGAAACTCCCTTGGGTCTGAACCAGCTTCAACGGGAAACTTTATCAGACTCTACTGAGCGATGCTCTGGAAAGTCGTTCAGAGGCCTGCCAGTCATAAATAAATGATCTTGCAGAGATTATTTAAATTATACATCAGTGGTAATGATTATTCAGGTGTAATGAGTTTAATTGATTACAAGAGTGGTTTTTTTGAAGATGATGTAATAACTTCAAACTGTTGTTTGAAGTGCGCACGAGTGGGAATGCTTTAAAATTTTAAAGCATTTGATTTGTATTCGTTGTGAAAGATATTTTTAAATACGTAAACAGGACCGATGTTCTCCTATAGCCTTGGATCTCACTGTCACTGAAAGCAAAGGCTTTGGTTAATGCTCAAAAGCTCCTATTTTGAGGTCGTTATCTCAAGCAAAGTGGTAAAGACCAGTTAGTTATTGCTTCTTGTCTTCCCCCAACCAAAGGGGGGAAGACAAGAAGAAAGAAAAGAAAAGAAATCTGGCCACCAACCACTCCTCAGCCAACTAAGGTGAGGCCAACATCTCCCCAGATGTGGTGAATTATTATGTAAACCTGCCTTCCATGTTCCTACCTCCCAAAGCCACCATGGGCCAACTTGGAGATCCACGGGTAGTCGAAATAACATTTAAGTAAGGATGTGTGGCAGCCATGAAGCTGTGCTTCTCAGATCTCCCATCAAGAAAAATACTTGCCATTCAGGGCCCCGGAGCTCAATGGGCTGACGGCCTCCAGCTATCATGCCTTCAGGAGCCACCTTAGCTTTGGGACTGAGGCCAAGCTCTTCTCAGGCAGCCCCAGCCAGTGACTCAGCATGGCAGAAGTCCAGGGACTGGCCATTTCTGCCTCACGGGGACTCCTCTCCTGGCAACTTTGCTCCAGAGTTCATGATTGGGTTGATAAGACTTTGCTGGACCCGCATCTCAGTCTGTGGGCTCAATCCTGCCTGATCCTATTTCAGCCCCCCTTTATCTCTCAAAGCTTTACCTCCGATAAACCTATTGCACTCCCAACTCCATTTCCATGCGGGCCTTGCTGAGGATTCAACTGCCCACGATACAATTTCACTTTTGACTGCTGCCATCCCTGAACCAAGACTGCCTCTATTTTCATGAGGAGCTGTTCGACAGGAAAAGAACTTGAATTTTAAAAGGCTCATAAAATCTTCTACTCCTGAGTTTAAGCCATAACGACTCCATCGTGTTAAAGGTCTAAGTGTACTGGGACCCACACGAGGAGACCACTGTGAGCCCAGCTGAACAATGCTATCTGGCTTCTAGGCCGTGCTGGGTTCCTTAGGTTAAAATGAATGCCCTAATTGGAAAAGACTCAAATCTTGGTCATTGGAACGAAGATGTTATGAAGGAGCCAAAGGAATTGAAAAACTCTGAACCCTGGTGCTCCTCCAAAGCCCTGAGTCTTCCCAGCTGACAAATGTGTTGATCCCTCCAAACAGAAGGCCAAACCTGAGGACGTAGCTGGACTGGTTACAAGCAAATGCCACTGAGGTCCCTCCCAGGTGTCAAGTACCAGGCTAGGCCCAGAAAACACAGCATGGGAGAAAGAAAACCCTGCCCTCAGGAGGCATGCATTGCACGCAGGGTTGGGGAGGGTGGTGGGAAGAAGATGATTAAAGGGTAAAGCGTATTATGTGTTACGTGGTTGTAAATGTTGTGGGAAAAAATTAAGCAGAGCAGGGGAACAGACTGTGGGAACAGGAATGCAATTTTAAATAAGGTATCAGTGAAGGCCTCATTGATAAGGTGTCATTTGAGTAGGAGGTAAGGAAGTGAGCTGTGCATATGTAAAGAGGAGAAGCATTCCAGAAGGAAAGAATAGAATTTACAAAGACCCTGAGATGAAAGCGTGCTTAGCATAGTTGGGAAGGTTCAGAGGCCAGGGTGACTTGAGAGGAGTGTACGAGGGGGACAGTGGTAGAACATGAGGCCAGAGAGGGAGCTAAATCAGATCATGTAGGACCTTGGAGGCCACTGTTAAGATTTTGACTTTGACTTCTATAAGAGTGGAGGAGTTTGAACAGAGCAGTGACAAGATCTGGCTCATTTGAACGGGTTCACTCGGACTGCCGTGTGGAGGACAGACCACAGAGGAGTTTGAATGGAAGCAGGCAGGCCAGTGAGAGGCTACTGCAACAATCCAGAAGAGAAATGACAAAAATGAGAGATGATCAAATGCTCAAATGAGGTAGCAGTGGAAGTGGATTGGATTCTGGATAGATGCAGAAGTAGAAACCAAAGGATTCACTGATTGATTGCATGTGTGGGGTACAAAGAGAGCAACTGGAAGGACAGTCATCGTTTCCTGAGAAGAAGGACATTGTAGGAGGAGTGGGTGTAGAAAGAAGATCAGACACTCCGTGTGGGAAACGTGAAGTGTAAGATGCCAATCACACACCCAAGTGGACATGTTAAGGAGGCAGTTGCATCATGAGAGAATTCTCAGGATCTGCTCGTGACTTAAACCAACACCACAGTCCACTAATTGCTAGGCTTCAATTCGAAGGGCGCCAACCATTGCCAGAAGGAAACCATTTTGATGATACACTCCCCCCCACACACACAAGAAAATCCTCCCCAGTCTTCTTTTTCCAATGTTCCATATCTTGGCAAGTGGTATGCCACCTATCTGAAACCCTAGAAGTCACTATCTTCTCCCTAAATGCCCCCTTCATGCACATATCCACTCAATCCCTGAGTCCTATTTATTCTCCCTCCACTCTATGTCTTAAGTCCATCTACTTTGTTCATCATTACTACTAGTCCTCTGATCCAACTCGCACCATTGTTCACCCGGACCATGGCAGTAGCCTCCTATCTGATCTCTCATGTTCTCTTAGCTCTCTTCCACCCACTCATGACTCCACGGAGGGAACGTTAACACACAAGTTTGCATAGGAGTGCCCAGGATTCCCCCCACCCCGCACCCTTGCCCTGGGGCTCAAAATCTAGGGGATAGAAGGGTTAGAAACCCCCAGATAACTGTGCAGGAATGCAATCATTTCAGAAGTGGTCATGGATAGTGGCAAATAATGATAATTGGCACACTTTTGAATTGGATAATGACAAATAATGGTCATTGAATCGGAGGGAAAATTAATAAATTGGAACAAGCACACTAGAAAGGGATAGAATAAGCTACCTGTTTTAGCTAGACAGTTCCCTTGATATAAAGCTGCATTTGATCACAGAAAATAATGTCGTTATATTTCTTTGCACATCTGCCTCATGGTAGGTGATGTCAGCCTGGCTCAATGGGCCATTACCCTTCCATCTGGACATATTCTTTCCTTTGCCTGAATGTCCCTCCCCACCCCAAACTGGATTGCTACTTGTCCTTCAGATCTCAACTCAAATGGTTTTCTCAAAGAAACCTTCCCTGACCCCAGATTAGATTGGTTCCCCCTTATACCTGCTCTTAACACCTCCTCCACGTTTGTTTGTTTTAGAGAGAGAGAGAACATGCACACATGAGCTGGAATGGGGGGGTGGGAGAGGAGCAGAGGGAGAGGGAGAATCTTAAGCAGGCTCCACACCTGATGCGGGGTTCGATCTCACAACCCTGAGATCATGACCTGAGCCAAAATCAAGAGTCGACGCCTAAACGACTGAGCCACTTAGGCACCCTCTTCTCCATGTTCTTTACAGCACTTCTCACAAATGCAATTGTGCAAATACTCATTTCAGTCAGGTTTTTATGTCTGGCTCCTCTAGAATGATGGGGGACTGTACCTGTCTTGTTCATGGCTCTATGATCTAGTATATAGTAGGTGTTCAATAACCGTGTGTTGAATAACAAATGAGTAGGGATATTTTGCACTAGTAATCTGGAATTTCTCCTTCCTTTCTCATACCCACCTTCCATCAGATAGCCAACTTGGTTTTTCAGGGAAGGTATGGTGGAAATTTTTCAGGCAGGGTGGAAAGTTGAAAGAGGCTGCACGCCTTCGTGGTTCCTTTTTCTAAAATCTGGTCTTTTGGAGAAGATTTGTAGGTCTACAATAGAGTTTCTTGAAGAAGCAGGTGAGAAAAGGACTTCCCTCAGACTAGCAAGAAGACTATACCCTGCTTCTCAATAACAGCTTGGGGAGGGAGCAAGACCGAAGAGAGGTATGGAGGTCATGTGGTCAGAGCCAGTGTATGTCTCCATGTGGACCAATCTCAGAGGACCACACAGACACTCACACACACACACACACACACACACACACACACACGCCTAGTCCTGGGCAAGATCCCAGACATGGATGATGGCATTTGGAGAAGGAAAACCCCACCATGACTAAAGAGATATTTTATAAAAATGTAAAGGTCATTTCGGCACTCATGGGTTTGTGAAATAAGTTTCATTAATACCACACCCTTGCTTTATCAAAGATGTATTTATACACAGTTTAGCTTTTGTGTCATGCGTAGTGTATTCTAACCTAATAATTGAATGGTAGACGCCCCCCTCACCCAGCCCCGTATGGTGTTAACAAAACCTTATACTTGGCAAACACATTTGCTCCTTGTAATAACCCTGTGAAATAGAAAGAATATGTATGACTCCCATCACTGTCTCATTTTACAGGTGAAAAAACTGATTCAGAGAGGTCAGACTTATGAACGAAAGTCACACAGCTATGCTCGATGATGAGTCGATCTTCTGACCCATAATTGCACAGAATTCTTTATTAATACTATGCTACCTCTATTTATCAAATTGTTGGTTTATAAGAGCATTCCATTTCCTGACCACATGAAACAACTATGAGTTTTTGGTATGTCGGATCAATGTTTCCCAGCAAAGTTAATTTGCATTTTTCCAAATTCAGTAACAATTCTCAAATATTCTTTATAGAAGTGATGCCATATTATTTATTCGTTGTTGCTTCGTTGTTGAATTTTCTTGTCTGTTGGTACAACTCACCTTTTTTTCTTTTGGATGAGACATATTCTTTTTTTTTTTAAAGATTTTTTTTATTTATTTGACAGAGAGATCACAAGTAGGCAGAGAGGCAGGCAGAGAGAGAGGGGGAAGCAGGCTCCCCGCTGAGCAGAGAGCCCGATGCGGGACTTGATCCCAGGACCCTGGGATCATGACCTGAGCCGAAGGCAGAGGCTTTAACCCACTGAGCCACTCAGGTGCCCCTGGATGAGACATATTCTGCTAAAATTACCTGCTCTTGTTTGTGATTCTGGTGGTGGCATTGCCAGCTGGAAAGAGGGAAGGCAGCTTGAGTGAAATGTTCATGTTTGATATCTTCACACTGGGGCCTACAATTACTTCCTTCCATTTTAAATTTTATAACACAGTGGGGCTACTATGATTGTACAAGGTGGGCCTGAGGTTTTCTGATGTTTCCCCAAATTCTGAGACTTGTTTTATAATCATGACTGCTTAAAAACTCTCAGTGTCTTAGCAGACTTACTTACATGGTTACAAAGGAAGCTCGCCTCCGTGACATTCTCACAGAATAGAACATTTTTCCCCCTCTGGTATTCAGCTATGTTAATGCCACTGGGAGGATGATCTGATGTTAGTCCTTCACTTTAAAATCAGGTATTGTTATTATAACAGCATTCCAAGGGCATTTGTCAAAAATAAAAATGCAATAGACCACCTCGTTTCTTTCTAACATCTTCACATACAGGGATAAGTGGTTGGGGAAGGTACAAAGAACTAAACAAAAATGATTTTGTGAATACATTGATCAGTGACTACTTGAGGAATATGATTAAAAACAGTCTGATCAAAGACCTGCTTTATCTGGCTCTCCATTTTCATCCAGAAAACAAACATGTGGTTTACAATGAAAACCCGTCTCACTGCTGACAGTCTAAAGACAGAAGGGTGATGGTGCAGAGCAGAGAATTCTGGGCCAGGAGGGCAGTCATGGGGACGGCCGGCCCAGTTTTGCTGCTGGCTTGTCAGCAAATCATTAACCTCTTTATGTGTAAGAGTCTTATTTGTGAAATGAAGATCCCTCCACCTGTTCTTAATCAAGTGTAAATGGATGTTAGGAGGATTAATTGTACAATCCCTTGAGCTCCAAAGGGGAAAGTGAGGTGTGGAGGCAGCAGCTGAAGCCTCTTAACTAGACACTGTCTAATAGACCCCTCTAGAAGCAGGTTGCCTTTGCATTGACACTTCCATTTCCTTATTTAGGAAAGTCAGACCATCACAAATGAATTTTTAAAGCAGAATTAGCCCTATAAAAACAGAGAACAAACTGGTCGTTTTCAGAGAGGAGGAAGGGATGGGCAAAATGGGTGAAGGGGAGTGGGAGGTCCAGGCTTCCAGTTATGGAATGAGTAAATCACGGTGGCGAAAGGTCCAGCATAGGGAATATAGTCAATGGTACTGTAATAGCACTATATGGCGACACATGGTAGCTATATGTGTGGTGAATACAGCAAAATGTATAAAGAAGTTGAATCACTATGCTGTGCTCCCGAAACTACTGTAACACTGGGTGTCAACTATACTCAAATTAAAAAAATTAAATGAATTTTTAAACAACCAATAGCTTTAGAATAAAAAATAATAAACATAAGCACCATCTATCATCATATTAGTAGCTCCTAATCCATTAATCCATCAAGTTAACAACCAAGAAAAGAAACACCATCTAGAAATTTGCTTCTCCCTATTGGACCCTATACGAGATAGATATTATACGTGACGCATAGACACCAAACTCCTTTTTAAGGCATACAAATAGCTCAGTGCATAAGATACCATGTGACCATGTGGAATCAGAATGCTGAAATATAAATATAAAATTTCAAATAAATGTGTCTTAAAACATCATCAATTTTCAAAATTAGACAAGCTATATCTGATCATTATATTGTTCTTATTAGATATATTTTTAATGAATAATAATTGTTTTAATTTTCAGGGTTTTAAAAAGCTAGACTAAGGCAATAATATGAAAAGTTAAGAAGTCTTAGCCAGCACACTTAAAACATTTATAGGATCTATCAGTTTTATCTCTTGGATAATTGTTACCATATAATAGCTGGTCTTACACCCTTCATAAACTTTCAAATTAAGCTTCTACATGCTCCCCTGATTCATAATTTTGTTCTTATGGACACCACTGGTATCAGTTAAAGTCAAGTCACCTAATGACTTGCTCTTTAAGAAACCCACTACTAGCTGCTCATCTTACTTAGAACGAACAATTATCTTCATAAGAGACTCAAAATGCACTAAATATAGGCAAAAAGAGCAGGTAATGAAAACTAACAAAATCAGAACATGGAATCCTCAGTCTAATCTTTGCCTGAGTGGACGTTAGTGCCACCATTTCCAAGTAATAGAAGGAAACTAACCAAAACTCACGTTAAAGTCAGATTTTTTCATTCAAAACATAACAAGGTTAAGTTGCTCACAAATTAATCGAAACTTGTTTTAAGAAAAAGAAAACAATGCTTTCTTAGAAGCAAGCAATGGGCAATCTGTGAATTTAAGGCCCTCAAAATGTAGCAGGAATATTAAGGTGCCATGTACACTCTTCTGCTTGGGGAAACTGGCTTCCAGAAAGAACAGAAGCACTGAATCAACTGAAGCACAAGTTAAATCATGCTAGTATAGTATTAAAAGAGAGAGATACTAGTTTTTCTTTTCCATGGCCTCTGTACAATCTCTTCGCTGGTTTATCTCACTGGACAAAGGATTTATATAGTGTGTTCATTTTCTAGTGCTGCATAACAAACTATCATAAGGTTAGTGGTTTACAACAACACAGTGCCGTAGGTTAGAGTCTGGGCACAGTATGCCCCAACTTCCTGCTCAGAATCTCCCTGGGATGACATCAAGGTGTCAGCTGCATCTGGGGTTCTCAACCAGGCCTTGGGGTGCTCTTCCAGGCTCACTGGTTTGTTGGCAGAATTCGGTTCCTGGGGGTTGTCGGACTTAGATCTTCATTCGCTTGCTTGTGGGTGCCTGGGGTACTATTCTCAGCTTCTGGAAGCTGCCCCTAGTTCTTTGCCATGTGGCTCCCACAGGTGGTTCACAATGGATGTTTGCTTTCTTCGGGACCAGCTGGTGTCACGCTGCCTTCCTCTTCCGTGACTAGCCAGAGAAAACTCTCTGCTTCTAAAGGGCTCCCTGAGGATAATCTCCCTTTCTTAAAGTCAACTGTGCCATATCACATAAAAGAATCATGGGAACAATATCCTGTCATATTTATAGGTCTCTCCCACATTCAAGGGAAAGAGACTCTATAAGGGTATGATTCATTGGGGGTCCTCTTAGAATTGTGCCTACCACATATAGCTTACAAAACATTTCCACATAGTTTGTAATTTTGCACTCTCAGAAACCTTATGCCTTTAAAAAAAAAATAAAAATAAGGAAACCAAGAGGGTGGCTCCTCTATGGTTCTCTTGCTCTTTGGTTGACTGTTGGTGCTAATTATGTAATACTGCAATTTGTATCAAAGGCCTAGAAATTAGATGTCTTGGGAATGGATTTATGTTAAAGATATGCTCAGTAACGCTAAGTTTCATTGTTTGGTTTTGGTCAGTTTTAACCAACCAATTTATTATTTTTAGTTTGTAATAATAAAATCTGCTAGTAAAAAAAAAAGAATAATAATAAGGAAACACAAATGAGAATAGGAAGGAAGGGAAAGGGAAAGAAGGGAAGGAACCACCAATTACAGGATTCCTAATGTTGTGTCAGGAAAATACGGATGCTTCTCATACATCATCTGTTTTCATTTTCACAAAACATTTGAGGTGGTAGACTTATCCCAGTTTTTAGATGGAACAACTAGGCCCGGAGTAGATGAGTCATTTGTGCAACGTTGCAAGGCAGGTAAGAAATCTAGCCAAAACTTGCCCCTACATCTTTGGATTCCAGTTTCCTTTTTTTTTTTTTTTTTTTCTTTTTTAAATAGCTATTAGGAATAAGACCAAAACACTTCATGTCATGTGCTCTTGACAAAAAGAAGACTAGAGATTCTGATGTAAGAGGGTCCCTGGGCGTGGCAAGTGAGTAGAAACCTGAAAGATATACAAATATGATGTAAATATAGTGGTGGAGCTCTGGGGGGCATATAGAAGATCAACACCTTGGGCTGACTTTGTGAAGGACAATCTGGCCCCAGCTACCAAAAGTGAAAAAAAGCGCATGACCTTGAACTTAGCAATCCCACTTCTAAGAACGTATCCTACAGATATATTTGCTTGGGGGAAAATGAAGCACGTACCAAGTTAGGCCTTTCAGAACCATTAGTAATAGAGAAGAATGGGAACATCCCAATTGTTCATCCATAAGGGGGCTTGTTCAATAAACCATGACCCAGCCACACGATAGAATGCTATGCAACCATAGAAAAGAATGAGGAGAATCTTTATACGTGAAGATGAGGATTATTTCACTATTTTGTGAAGCGAAAAAAGTAAGATTCAGGCCAGTATGCATGGTAGGTTGCCATGTTGGTAGGAAGGGGGAAAGGAAGTACGGATGGGAGTCCGTGTGTATATGTATGTGTGTGTGTCTGTATGCGTATAACGTATAGGCTTGTGCGTATGCGTGAGTGCGCGTAACTTGTATGTGCATACAATATCTCTGAAAATATACACACACAGGAAGATTGGTAACAAGATTCACCTTCAGGCAGGGGAACTGTGTGGCTGAGAATAAGGATTGAATAGAACTGTGTACATATATTCAGTATATACAGTAGTCCCCCTTTATTCATGGTTTTGCTGTTCTTGATCTCAGTTACCCACAGTCAACTGCAGTCCAGAAGCAGATGGTCCTCCTTATGATGGATGGTCAGAAAGGCAGTAGTAGCCTAACCTGACGTCACTATGCTTCCATCGTTCCCCTCACTTTATCTTATCATGTAGGTATTTTGTCATCTCACGTCATCCCAAGAAGGGTGAGTATAGTACGGTACAGTAAAATAAGATATTTTTTGAAAAAGAGAGTGACAATATTCACACAACTTTTACTACAGTGTATTGTTATAATTGTTCTATTATTAGTTGTCATTAATCTCTTACTGCACCTAATAAAATAAATTATCATACGTGTCTGTGTATAGAAATAGACAGTATATGTAAGGCTCGTGTTATCTGCCATTTCAGGCATCCATTGGGGGTCTCGGAAGTATTCCCCATGGATAAGGGGGGACTACTGTATCTACAAGTAGGTGGTCTACCGGTATGATAAAAGAAAGCAAAGGGAAGGGGGGAAAGAGGCACAAGACACGTGGAAAATATTCACATATAGAAATCTGTTTATTTGGCAAGGGACATGGAGTTATTTCTGAAATTTCTGCCTGAGGAGCCAATATTTAAATTTATGTCATTGGCTATTAAGTCCAAAAAGGTAACAACAAGGAAAAAATAAAAGTGAGTAGAAGCCACTAAAAGGAGGATGAGGCACAGAATATTTAGAATTTAAATGAACAATAAAGCAGTGTAAGAAGTCAGATGGAACGAGGAACGGGAACGTAAGAAAATCATTTCACTGAAAGCAATTACTACTTTGGGTTCCTGCCAGGCAGGTAGCGCAAATTCAGTTTACTATCCCAAAACTTAACATTTTTTACAGAACTGATACCTTTATACTTCTAACTAGAACATAATAAACAACCATCCTCTGTTTTCCTGAAGCTACTACAAATCTGGGGAGACGTGTTGGGTGTGGGGCTGTCACCAACGCAGTGGCAGAGCGCGGGGCAGAGAGGGAACTTAGGTATCAGTCATTGCGCCCCACACGGGGTCTGTCAGGTACTCAAAAGAAAACCAAGCTTATCTTCAAACCTTCGACATAAAGGTTTTCAAAGCTTGGGGCTTCCAGACAGCATCTGCATTAAAGACTTCCAGGAGGGACGCCTGGGAGGCTCAGTTGGTTGAGCGGCTGTCTTGGGCTCAGGTCATGATCTTCGGGTCCTGTGATCGAGTCCCACATCGGGCTCCCTGCTCAGCGGGGTGTCTGCTTCTCCCTCCTCCTCTGCCCCTTCCCCCCACTTCATGCTCTCTCTTTCTCTCAAATAAATAAAATCCTTCAAAATAAATAAATAGATAGAAAATAAAGGCTTCCGGGATTTGCACACAGAAACTTCTGCAGATCTCACTCTGTTTGAGCCCCGCTACTCTGAGGCTGCCTAGGCAGTATTTAGTATTACTGGGTGGAGGGGGGGAGACCCGCTGGGGGAAAAACTGCAAGCTTAGAAAAAAGGAGCTGCCCAGCAGGTCAGATAGGATATTTCCCTTTCTCCTATTTCCTCTGTCCTTAAAAGTATCATTGCCTCCTTTCAGAGCCAAGAAACTGTGAAATTGAAATATAGGTGGATTATGGTCTGTGTACCTAGGCCGTCTAGAAAGTAAGCTACTTGTCCTATGATGTCTACGCTGTCCTCATAAACCTGCCTTTCCATTTTGCACCGGGACATACCACCCAGTAAACACCTCATGGACCATCGGTAGTTTTGCATCTTACTGGGTGGACAAACCGCTCCAAAGTACACTCCTGTAGCGTTTCTCTGAAAAGGTCACTCTTTTTCATTTATTTTGCATTCGCAAGTAAAAACTTCCCCCGGAGGTGCTATGACAATAGTGGCTCAGGTCTCTGTTTGTCCCTGAAATTGTGTACATCCTTTCCACCCACACTGTTACTAAAGAGTTCGATTTCTGAAATGTGCCCTTTATTTTTGTCCCTCCCTCTCCCTCACAGCCCCCAGGGGCCGGAAATTTAAGTGATTAAAATCTGAAGGAAAAAACCCTAATCGGCATTCTAGCTTTAAGATGAAATTATTTTGCGGCAGCGCTCTATCTAAAAGCCGTGATGCGTAATGGCACCTGCACCGTTTTGCCCAAACGAGTTAACTCAATGTATTGTACCTTCCCGGTTCACAGGCCAGTGGTAGCTTTATGGAATTCCATGTTTAATCAACCCACTGGAGACAAAGAAATCTTTTCAGTTTGGTCACTGACGGCTTATTGGGTGGGTTTAAGTTCGGGGAATCCAAGCGAACCCTATGCATTTGCACTCACGTTGTTGGGGCAAAATTAGGCAAAAGCAAAGAGACTGTGAGATCTATAAACACAACAGTCAGGTAAGGCCATAGAAGGTGGCCAAGATTTAAAACCAGAGGCCAAGCATGCCAATTGTTGCATATTTTAAAATCCCAGAAGACAAAGGGTGCAGGCGGCTGTCACATTGCGAGAGGTTTGAAAAATTTCCTTTAATCATCTGAGACTAAAATCCCCACTGCTTATTATGAACTCTCTGGATTTGAGAGATATTTTGTAAGTAAACTCTGAGGACTCGAATCAACCCCACTGACCCTGGTTGGTTGGCTCATAAATTACAGAGCTCATGAAAGCTACCTATGGGAGCAAGACTTACAGGATAATTTATCAAAGTAAAATGTAGGTCAGGCAAAGGCCTGAATCTGGGCTCCCCCAGAAGCAGACCCTGAAACAAGGACTAAAGTATAAGTACTTCATTTAGGAGGGCGAATGAGACACTCCTTAGCAGGGTGGAGAAGTGAGACTGAGAAGGGAAAGAAGCCAACAAAGCTGCCTGTTTCCGCTGTTCAGGGCAACCTGAACTCCAGTTCACTGGGGAACTCTGGGAGCCAATGGAGCACACACACACGTCAGAGTTATTCCCCCCAAGGGCCTAGGGAGCTGGAGTATTTATACACCAATTCTTGTCATTTATTGGCTGAGTAATACTCCCAGGGGAGCATTAATTTCTTGGCACTTCCTGCCTGCCGCGTGGATGGCACGGGGGGCTCTGGAGGACAGAGAAAACCTTCCAGCCAGTGTGCTAGTGATACGAGTGGTGAGAGCAAATGGATTTGGGCAGGGCACCGCCGGCAACAGCTACCCCCTCCACCGTAGGCTACAGTTTTCCACCGAGATAGTGACTATGACTATATGTATGAATCCTTATCCATGTTCCTACTGACCTTTAACCCCTAGCCCTTTGCACAGCTCTGTCACGTGGTAGGTCCTAAATCATATTGGCTGAATGAATCAACAAAGGATTCATTCCAGCCACTGTTATTACTGTAATTTAAAAGATGCGAAAGCTCATCGCACAATTCTGAAACTGTTTCCAAACGTGCTAACCTCCCCAAACAGCGTCTAAAATAACCCTAAGCAGGATGGCTAACGGTGTGAGGAAATAGCAGTTCGCACACTGTTAGTGTGTAAATAGGAGCAGGCTTCCCGGAGACCGATTTGTCAATATTTATCGACACTTTAAAGCCACATGTTTGGGGACTCCGCAACTACACTAAAAGGAATTTATGTTAAGGCACACTCGCATAAGGGCACAGTGATATTCGTCTAAGACGGCCACTGCAGCTCCCTTTGTAATAGTGAAAAACAGGAAAATAAGATAATTACCCATCAAAAACATAAAGAAATTGTAGTAAATCCATACAGCAGACAGCAGTGCATACCATGCAGGCATTAAAAAGAATGAGGTATAGCTATATGGGCGAACAGAGAAAATGTCCAATATTCTCAAACAGTATGTCCAGAATAATCCCATATGTGTCAGATGATGGGGAGGTCAGATATTTACAACACCGATATGCTTATTGGGGCAGATAAGAAAAACCTAGTAATCAAGCACTTGAGTTTCCAAATCAATGATACATCGTAGAGTCTTTTAAATTAATCTGGCCCTTACCCTCCAAGTAAATTGATTGGCTATTTTGACAACTACACATCACATATATTTCACACTTACCAAAAATCCCATAAAGTGAGTGCTAACACCCTCTGTGGTACTCCCTGTCGGTGCCCTATTCATATCCCATGACCTACCCCAGAGGTCCCCTGTGGTGAATTCCAAGACAGGCCCTGCTTCTTGCATCTCTCTTTTTTTAAAGATTTATTTATTGGTCAGAGAGTGCACGCAAGCAAGGGAAGCGGCAGGCAGAGGGAGAAGCAGGCTCCCCACCGGGCAAGGAACCCCATGTGGGGCTCGATCCCAGGACCTTGGAATCATGATCTGTGCCGAAGGCAGCCGCTTACCCAACTGAGCCACCCAGGCGTCCCTTCTCGCATCTCTTTGATCTGGGTGCAGGAGCCTACTTGACCTTCGTGAAGCATGGGCTAGAAGTGCCCAAGAATGACCTTCATGCACTGAGCGACGGGAGTTGGTGGATCAATACCCCAGCTTCCTTGGCTCTCAGGGGGAACGCTTTCAAGCTGTGTTCTACATGGTCTCTCAGAAGCTCTCCTTGAGGACTGGGCCCTTGCCCACAGCACTAACCTGCTCATCAACACACCCTTCATTGGCTTCCTCCTTTTCTTAT
The DNA here is from genome assembly GCA_028534135.1 of Potos flavus. Taxonomy (NCBI): domain Eukaryota; kingdom Metazoa; phylum Chordata; class Mammalia; order Carnivora; family Procyonidae; genus Potos; species Potos flavus. The sequence goes on from CM052901.1 coordinate 71,090,048, forward strand.
CTCTCTTTCCCCACTCCTTCACTGGACTTCCTATAAAATCCTCACAAATGAAATCGTTGCACCTAAATCCTCATGTAGAGCTTGTTAACCAAATGCTCACGTCAGGCTCTGCTTGGAATACATCCCCATTTAATAGGTTAAGAAACTGAAACTCTTACAAGGCTAAGTAATGCACACTAGGCCATAAGCTACTAGGTTGAATTCTATGAAAATGCCATTTCTACAGACCACCAATGGTCAAATATCCGCAAACTCATATGGTTGAACATAATGGTAAATATCAGGGCAGAGGTTTGAACGCTGATCAAGGACAAAGCTTGTGGTTCCAAAAGTGATCCTACTAGGTGTAGCCCAGGGTAGAATAAGCTGTGCTGCAGTAGACAGGGAAGATACACTGTACACATTTTGCACCCTGGTTACCAGCATGGGCTTTGGATTGAGTCGGACCTGGGTTCAAATCCTGTCTCTTATGATTGTGCAAAGTTGAGCAAGTTAATCTCTGGGAGCCCCCATTTCATCACATGTACAATGGAGCTGCCTCATACACTCCCTGGGGAAATCACATGAGCCTATACAGCAAGTTCCTGGCACATAATAAGCCCCCAATAACGGGTTACTTGCTCAAAATGGAAAAAAGTAAATATTTTGTTTTGCTCTTGATGGCAATGAACAAAAACTTAAACGAGCTTAAGCAGAAAATGGCTTGTGTTGGGTCATGAGACCAAAGAATATAGGTAAGCTGGCCTTAGATGACTAGATCCAGGGACTTTGGACATCCTCTGTTCACTCATCATTCCTGCTTCATTCTGAGACATTCCTCAGGTGTCCGTGCACTTGATTGTAACTGACAACGGATGGAAAGGGAGCTCTCTCCCAGAGGAGGTCTCTGGGGGATCCAACTTTGACTCATAAGCTCTGGACTAGTTCCCGTGGCCAAAGAAGAGTGGTCAGACCTGGGTCATTTATCCATTTACTGGGATGAGAAGAGGGACCTGTTACCAGTCCAAGTATGGAAAAGGAGCTGCTGGCAGACCAAACCCAAACCTACTCATCTCAATCTAAGCAGTCATTAACATAGACAGAAATAGGGGTTTTAAATTAATAGATTTTAATTTTTAGAGAAGTTTTCGGTGTAGACGAAAATGGAGCAGAAAGTACAAAGAGTGCTATATACTCCCTCTCCCAACCTCCGACCCCTTGGGCTCTCTTATTAATATCTGACCTGAGTGTGGTACCTTTGTTACAGTTGACAAACCTGTATTGGTACCTTATTATTTACTAAAGTCCATGGCTTACATTAGGGCTCACTCCTCGTGCTGCACGGTTCCATGGGCTTTGCCAAATGTGGGATGTCTTGTATCCACCGTTACAGTACCATACGGGACAATTTCTGTGCCCTCGACACCGCCTGTGCTCCCCCTATTGATTCTTTCCTTCCATCCTCCCCACCAACCACTGATCTTTTTACTGCCTCTATAGCTTTGATTGTAACACTGTTTACAATAAACCCTTGCAAAGGATTTGAAAATTGGGACACCTCACTTAACCAAATTTCCCACCATTTTCAGAAGACACCATGGATACTCTTTTACAAGCTGATAAACTTCTTTAAAGAAAAAAAGAAAGGATTGACTGATTGATTTCAGAGAAAGAGAGAGCACGTGCATGAGTGAAGGGAGGGGCAGAGGGAGAGAGAGAGAGAGAGAGAGGGTGAGAGAGAGAGGATCTTCAAGCGGACTCCCCACTGAGCACAGAGCCCCTCACTGGGCTTGATCTCACAATCCATGAGACCAAAATCAAGAGTCAGATGCTTAACTGACTGAGCCACCCAGGTGCCCCCTAAACTTGTTTTTCAAGTAGACGATTTTTATAGCAAATCCTCCTGTGTCCTCCCAAATTCTTACCCCAATTTGTTTCTTCTCATCCTTCTGCATTTGAAAGCCTCTCTCCTTCAATTCTGGCATCTTTTGAGCTGCAAAACCCATTGCATTTAGATTAATGTAGTGCCTATTCATTGGAGATCAAAGCTGCTGTACTTGGCGTAATGTTAGGTAATTCTTTTGTGGCTTGGTGAGGAGGGTGTTCTTCAGGAGGATGCTGTTTGGCACTTGTTTTGTTTTCTTTTGATTTTTCCTCCAATTTTATTCCCGATCTTAATTGCTGTGGGAACTGACTTAGCAGCTGTAACGTCACTCACAGCCCCTCGATATTGCTAGCAACATGTTTATTTCTTCTCTTCATTGCTTCCTTCAGTTCCCCTAACCTGATTTCTTTTCCGAAGCATCTCGTTCGAAAACAAACAAAAATGTATTATAAGGAAAACCCATAACTAAGAATCCACGCTGCATTCTTCATATTAAAAAGCACTTTGGGGATCGCCTTCCTTTCTACAAACAAATAAACATCTTCCCAAGGCTTAAACAAAGGCACCACTTTGAGAGTCTATAAAGAGACCGGCAAAGTCTGATACCATATTAAAACGCTGATGTTATCATGTTAAAAAATTATACAGATAACACATAAAGATTATATTGGCTGAATAATTTGTTTAAAGATATTTCAGCGCCACTTTATTACATTTTTCTTTATTGATGGTATGTTTAACAATGTTAGAGAGCTTCACAGTGATTTTCGTCACACTGTGAAAGGGAGAGGGAAAAGCGAGAATAATACTAGAGTTTTTAAGCCCATAGCAAACTGTTCGGTTCAGGCAGCGTGGCAACGTGCTAAGATTCGTGAGTACAAAGGTGTCGTCCACGTTGTAGATTGGATCGCCTAAAAGCAGACGGCGAGGTGGACTTTGGGGTCCATGATGGTCATTAGGGATCAACACCTGTGAAGGGTGCAGGACTGGGCAAGGAGAGAAGTTGAACTACAATGCAAGCCTGATAATCTCCCCCCACCTGGCGGAGGGCTCTGGAGCAAGAATTGTCCATCAGGGTTGTCCTAGATGGGGCTGAACTGGCTGGGACTCTATATCCCCAGCTTGCTCATTCATTGAGTGTGGGCTGCCCAGGAAGAGGCATGACCTAGGGCCAAGGGGCTGTCTGTTGTCCCTGAAGGAGCTGACCGTATTTCCTGCATCTGGACAGCAGGTCCTTCCTTGAAGGCAAATATGGGCAGGGCGCCTCTGTGTCTTCCATAGTGTGGTGGGAAAAACACATCTGAATATAATTTATCACAAGATGGGAAAATGTACAATAGATTAAATAGCGTGCAGGTTGCCACAGGAGCACCGAGCAGGGATTGGGCCAGGGAGGCGATCAAAAAAGGCACCTAGAAAGAGGTAACCTTTCTGCTAAATAGGAGCAAGGGGCTGAAGAAGTGAGGGAAGATTTGCATTTTCAGAGCATATTTTTTCTGAGGCTCTCAAAGACTTGACTTCATTTGGTACCTCTCTGGATTGGGACTTTGAAGAATTTAATTATTTCCCTCCTGCAGCAGGGTGAAATAAGCTATTCAAGGTCATTTAAACACAAAGCCATGGGGTGCCTGGGTGGCTCAGTCCTCAAGCGTCTGCCTTCAGCTCAGGTCATGATCGCAGGGTCCTGGGATCAAGCTCCAAGTTGGGCTCCCTGCTCAGCGGGAAACCTGCTTCTCCCTCTCCCACTCCCCCTGCTTGTAGTCCCTCTCTCGCTGTCTCTCTCTCTGTCAAATAAATAAATAAAGTCTTTAAAAAAATAAACACGAAGCCAGGAAGAAACTTCAGTAGTCTTGGGGCGCCATATTTTCACCACTAACTCAATGGCCAGACTCAAATGGTTTGTCAGTTGAGTAAAATAGTCCAGTCTGCTGAGGACAGGCTTGGCAAGGTATTCTGGAGACCACACACTGAGGTTGTGCCTAGTCATCAAAGGTTGGGCTTCCATAGGTTTGTTGTATACTATACAATATCTAGCTTTCCGGAGAGATCTAGGCAACTGACTGAATGTTTCATATTTTTAAATGAATTTTGGTCTTGGGTAGACACAAACTAATAATTACTATCAAAACCGTACAAAGAAGAAGAAAACAACAAACACTGGCTGTGGTGATTATTACCACCCACAAAGCTAGTTTCTTATCACCAAAATTTGCAGAAGCGAGTTCCTGTTCTCAGATTTTTCCCTAAGGGGATGAAAAGGCCATTGTGTCTATGTGTGACAATGATGACAACCTATGCACTCCATAGGTTCCTGGGCATTCCACCTATGCACTCACACGGGACCCTGTGCTTAGAAGAGACCTCACACTTCATGGAATGCTCTGCTGTTGTTGCTATTGTGGAATCCTTAATAATTTTACGTTTTTTATAAAGATTTTATTTATGTGAGAGAGCAAGAGCACGAACGGGAGGGGGCAGAGGGAGAGGGAGAAGCAGACTCCCCACTGAGCAGGGAATTCAATGAGGGTACCCTGAGATCATGACCTGAGCCAAAGGCAGACCCTTAACCGACTGAGCCACCCAGGGGCCCCAATCCTTAATAATTTTAGAACAAGGGACCTATGTTTTCATTTTACACTGGGCCCCACAAATTATGTAGTGAGTCCTGATTACAAACAATTGCTTAAATTAAGAAGTAGGTTTGTTTCCTGGGTCTATGCAAAATATAGTATTAATTGCTGCTATGGCATTTGAATTTTAAGACCTGAAACCTGGAAATATTTTGCCTTCTTATCTTGTATGTGTATTTAATTAGAAAACTACATGTTCATTGTGGAGTATTTGCTAAGTACCTAAAGTATAAGGAAAATCACCCAGAAATATTCCCTCCGTGTGTCCCCTCTGTGATTGCAAAGATATTATTAGTAATATCTTTGATTAATCTCTCTTTGATTATTTCCTGTAACATTTAAAAAATTTCTAGGAAGTGTGTCTTGTACCAGATTCCCAAACTAGGGATGTGGAGAGGGTATAGCAGAGACCCACTAGAATGCTGAAAAGGCCTTCGGAGGAAAAAATGTGAGAAATTGTCAGGGCAATAAGAACTTAAAGATGTGTGTTTTCAACACAGCTCCAAGCACCCAGTAAAAACCCAGAGCTCGGGACAGATGGGTGGCTCAGTCGGTTAAGCGTCTGCCTTCGGCTCAGGTCATGATCTCAGGGTCCTGGGATAGAACCCTGCCTTGGGCTCCTGGCTCACCAAGGAGTCTGCTTGTCTCCTTCTTCCTCTACCCCTTCCCCCCTCATGCTCTCTCTCTCTTTCTCTCAAATAAATAAATAAATAAAATCTTAAAAAACAAAACAAAAACCCAGAGTTCAACTCTGCCTCTTAGGGCTTCCCTCCCCAAAGTGTAAGCCTAGTGGGGAGGTTTCAGAGGGAAGTGACATCTTAGCAGTATCCCATTCGCCACTTATCTCCAAGTCCAGCACAAGGCTCAGAAAAATATTTGTTCAGTTAACAATGAATTGGAGGATGATTTTGATACACAGAGAGGTAGTAGCAGAACACTTTAGTGATAGGAACAAATAGAGTGAAGCTGGGAAAGAGGAGGTGTGTTTGGAGTAGACCAATAAGAATGAAGCTGTGGTGGGCTGAATTATGTCCCCCCCCCCACAAAGATATCCATGTCCCTAGACCAAGAACCTGTGCATATGTGATCTTATATGGCAAAGGGACCTTGCAGATGTGATCAAGTTAAGGATTTTGAGATGGGGTGATTATCCTGGTGGGCCCAGAGAGAGAAAAAGAGAGAGAGACAGAGACAGAGGGGAAGATGCTGCAGTGCTGGCTTTGGACATGGCTGGTGGGACCATGAGCCAAAGAAGGTAGATGACCTCTAGAGATTAGACAGGCAAGGAAACAGTTGCCCTTAAAGCCTCCGGAAGGAACCCATTCTTGCCGACTACTTTTTGGACTTCTGACCTCCAGAACTGTAAGAGGAAAGCAAAAGTATGTTGTTTTAAGCCACTGAGTTTGTGGTAATTTGTTACAGCAGCAATAGGAACCTATTACAGAGGGTAACTCAGGAAACGGGCAGATAATTCTGGAAAGACCAAGTTTTCAAGTAAATGAGCATCTTTTATTCATAGTATAATGAGGTATAATGAGTATTTTATGTATAGTATAATGATGCTACCAGGGAACACATGTTAAAAAAAAAAAAAAAAACAAGAGGGGGGCACCTGGGTGGTTCAGTCAAGTTAAGTGTCTGACTCTTGATTTTGGTTCAGGTCATGATCTCAGGGTTGTGAGACTGGGCCCCGCATCGGGCTCCCCATTCAGCGTGGGGTCTGCTTGAGATTCTCTCTCCTTGTCCACCTCTGCACCTTCCCACCCCACACTCTCTCTCTCTCTCAAAACAAAAACAAAAAACAAAACCAAGCAGGATAATTGGAGAAAGTCTTTGCCTAGAGTTTGAATCTAGCGTTATAGGATTAGCTTTCCTCTTGAGATATTCAACAATAGATTTATGGAAGAGAAAAACAGGTAGATTCAGAAGAAGAGAAAGGGAGGTAAAAGTAGAATTACCAAATATTACTTTTCCCGTCATTGTTGTCTCCCTTTCGCTATTGGAATCTTGCTGCTTTTGAAAATCACAATTCCTGTAAATGATGATGAACACAAATATAATTTTCAGCCAATACTCCATGGCATCTATTTTGTTAGCGGTAAAAATACAAGTACTATTACTGTAATATAAGTAATGCTTTTTTGCAATCACCAATCCTGCTAATTTAACTTCCTCAATACATCTCTAATCTATTCATTTCCCTTTATATCCCACCACCACCTATGTCAGTGAGTGTACCAACAGGAAATACATGACACACTCAAACTGCGATCCTTGGAGACAGGGGTTATTTACAAGGGGGTGAGCAGAGAGAAACCACACAGAATAGAAAAGAGAGAAATCCAAGGAAAAAAGACAAATCCTTGGCAATACGAGCAAAGCTATCACCATCGCTAGACCTGAAGGGACCCAGGGAGGTAGCAATAATCTGGAAAGAGAGAGACATGGCCAGAAGGTAAATTTGAGAGAAATATGTTCTTTTGATGAAGGACACGGCCCGCCAGAGGCAACCTAGGAGGGAGGGAATTGGGAAAATAAATACCTTGACCTCATTCTCCTCCAATTCTTTAGGCCTCTATAGAGGCTCCCCATTGACCAAACTCAACCAGAACCCAGAAGGCACAGGATCCTGTTTATGTGGTTCGCACAGTTCAGCTTCCCAGGGCATAAAGCAGGAGGATGAAGGTAGAGAGAAAGCTTGGCGGGGAATAGAGAACATTCAGCATGACGCCCTCATGCAATCTATCATCATCTCTGCTAAACTAAAGCCTAAGTCATTTCTCATCATCCACTCTTGCTCCCCTCCAATGTACTCTCCAAACTACATCCCCTGTTTAAAACCTAACAGTTGCTTCCTGAAGGGATCAAAATCCTTACGCCCCCAGCCTCATGTTGGGTCACTCTCCGACTCACTCTCTTTGTTCCTGTCACACAGGCCTTCTTTCAGTTCCTAAAATAAGCCACAAGGCCTTTGATTGAGCTATTTCTTCAGTCTGGACTTCTCCACCCACAAACCCAACCCTTGGCCTAGTTCATGACTCTGCTAGGGGCGTCTTATCTGACCTTTCCCTGCTAGATTCCCAGTCTGGGTTAACCTCCCACTTTACACAAAGTGGTGTCTTCCTAGAGAGGACTTATCTCCATTTATGTTCCACATCCATTTCCTCTGATCCTTTGAGGAAGCTGTTTTCCTCAGTTTGCTCCCCCCAGAACCACCCAGGCCGAGCACCCTGCCAGGCACTTAGTAGGCACGAAAAGAAAGAATGAGTGCATGACTAATATTAACGAATTGCTTCAAAATTGTGTTTATTTCTCTGAATTCAAGAGAAGCTAAAGTGGATATGGGAAAGAAAATTAATTTTAAAGCCCAGTTATATAGGAACTTGCTAAAGAAAGCCGTTTTTTCCTTGCCAAAATACATTCTGTCCCTTCATTTCTGAGAGCTATGACGCCTTCCATCATTCCCCTGTAACTGTTTTCTCCAGCACAGCCTCAGCGCCTAGTCTCCCTGAGGAGGCAATGCTTCCCACAAGTGCCTGGTAAGGTACAATAAAACTGCCTCAGTGTTCCAGACATAAATGATGACTTAACCGGAAGCTCCTCCCCCCCTCCCTCCTCAGCATTGTCCTACCACCCAGGTCACGAAGGATAAGGATTCATGAGTCAGCAAATTTCAGCTTGGAGACCTGCTGCGGTGTTTATTCATCTAAGTCAAAAGTCTGAGGTAGAAGAGATCACAGTGGTACAATTATCTGTGCATATGTGGATATATAATGACTTTCAATGGTGAGTTTTATGACTTCAAATAACCCCAGGTTTGGGGGCGCCTGAGTGGCTCAGTGGGTTAAAGCCTCTGCCTTCGCCTCAGGTCATGGTCTCAGGGTCCTGGGATCGAGCCCCGCATCGGGCCCTCTGCTTAGCGGGGAGCCTGCTTCCCCCTCTCGCTCTGCCTGCCTCTCTGCCTGCTTGTGATCTCTCTCTCTGTCAAATAAATAAATAAAATCTTTAAAAAAAATAATAACCCCAGGTTTGAAAAGAGACACCGTCCCTGTGTCTTTGAATTCTCTGAATCGGAAACATTCACATTTAGGGGGTTTTTTCTAACAAGCCTACCATGACTTTGGTCGTCGTCATTGATCTAGTCATAAGAGAATGAGTGACTTTCAACAGACTATTCCACCTAGTCTATGTTGTCTTTCGTAGAATAAATCCACTCGAAGGTTGTTCCTTGTCTCCTTAAAACATTCATTCCAGACCACCGTGGAATCTAGTGTTCTTTTTAGCATTGGTTCTATTGCTTTCAGAAAAAGTAATTGTGAGGAAAATAGCCCACAGGCTAAGGGTGGGAGGGAAACGCAATAGTTTGCCCAGGTTTTTCTTATTAAAAATTATCACATTGGGGTGAGAAGCTGCAGTACCAAAATACCCAGAATCCTTTCCCAGCCCTGTTTATGTTCTCAAGTTCGTGGTCGTAAGGAATCTTTAGAGAATTTTAGGCCTTCTGGGAATGAAGCTATAATTTGTTTATGCTACCGTGACCTACATAAGCCCCCTTCATGTGAACTAGGTTATTTTTGAGCTTATGGAGGGACTACAATCCTTCACTTGACCACAGTGCTATCTCTGGTCCCACATAAGCAGGGAGCCCGTTGGTCTATCACCAAGTCTCTTCTTGCCATCCAGTCCCTGTATTTCTCTGTTGGCCCAGCACGCGGTCCTCACAATGGCAGCAGCCCGGGTCTGTGAGACCATTCCCTGTGGAGCGCTTTCTTTACTGTCAAACTAATTTCACTCTGAAGGTCCTTGGAAGCTTCAACAGATCACAGCCCTCACCCTCACCCCAATCCCCCAGGGTAGTCTGCTCAGGGCATCAGTCACCATTTTTTCTCCTTTCCCTGGAAAAAGTACTTTTCAGGACCCATCCACCAGTTACCTTATCTAGGCTAAAGCAATCTGTGATTTCACCTGAACTCCGGGATGTAACCAGGGGCTTTAGCTTAGGAAATTACCCTCGTTGCCATTCTGCCCGACCAACACGCTTTTAAGGCAGTTACTCTACTAAAAGTTTCTAAGCTCTATTTCCACTTGGGTTTAAGGCATTATCTTAGAAATTTAGGCTCAGGAAATGGGTTCAAATTCCATCCCCACCCATGACTAACTGTGTCACCTTGGGCAAGTGACTTAGCCTTTCTAAAACTGAATTTGCTCTACAAAGTGAGCCCAATAAAAAAATATCTCTCATAGGGTTGTTAAAAAGATTAGAGATACATGTTTAAATTATACATTTAAAATTATCTTTAAATGTAGAGTTGAGATGCAATACGTATAACATGAAATTTACCATCTTAATCATTTTTAAGTGTACAATGTTAAGTATATTCACATTGTTGTGCAATCGATCTCCAGAACTTTTTCCTCTTGTAAAACTAAAACTCTACACCCGTTAAATAATTAATAATAACTCCCACTTCCCCCTTCACTCTACACCCATTAAATAATAACTCCCACTTCCCTCTTCCCCCACTTCCCCTCCTGCCCCTAGCAACCACCATTCTACTTTGTTTCTATGAGTTCACTCTTCATACCTCATATTTGTGAAATCCTACAGTATTTGTCTTTTTCACTAGCTTATTTCATTCAGAATGATGTTCTCAAGGTTCACCCATGTTGTAGAATGTATCACAACCTCCTTCCTTTTTAAGGCTGAATAACATTCCATTGTATGGATACACCACATTTTGTTTATCCACGCATCTGTGGATGGACATTTGGGTTGCTTCTACCTTTTGGCTATTGTGAATAGTGCTGCTATCATCAGGGATGTACAAATCTGTTCATCCATGAACTTGGTTTCAATTCTTTCAGACAGATACCCAGAACTAGTATTGCTGATCATATGGTAGCTCTATTTTTAATTTTTTGAGGAGCTGCCATACTGTTTTCCATGGCAGCTACATCATTTTACATTCACACCAGTGGTGCACAAGGGTTCCAGTTCCCTATGTCTTCACCAACACTTGTTATTTTCTGATCACTGTGTATGTGTGTGTGTGTGTGTGTGTGTGTGTGTGTGTGTAGTTTTTTGTTTGTTTGTTTGTTCATTCATTTGTTTTCCTCTAATAGCAGCTACTGTAATGAGTATGACATAATATTTCTTTGTGGTTTTGATTTGTGTTTCCCTAAGACGAGTGAGGTTGAATACCTTTTCATATGCTCGTTGGCCATTCCTATGTCTTCTTTGGAGATATGCCTTTTCAAGTTCTTTGCCTATTTTTTAATTGAGTTATTTGGGGTTTTTTTGTTGAGTCATAGGAATTCTTCCTATATTCTGGAATTTAACCTCTTATCACAAATGTGATTTGCAAAATATTTTATTCCATTCCAGATACTGCGTTTTCAGCCTGTTGATTGTGTCCTTTGATGCCCAGAAGTTTTTCACTTTGATAGTGTCCCACTTATGTTTTTACTTTTGTTGCCAATGCTTTTGGTGCCATATCCAAGAAACCATTGCCAACTCTAATGTCATGAAGCTTTTTTCCTATGTTTTCTTCTAAGAGTTTTATAGGTCTTATGCTTAGGTCTTTGATTGATTTTGAGTTAATTTTTAAACATGGTATAAGGTAAGATTCCAACTTCATTCTTTTGCATATGGATATCCAGTCAGTTTTCCAAACACCATTTGTTGTAAAGACTGTCCTTTCCCCATTGAATTGTCTTGGCACCCCCGTGGAATTAATTATACATTTGCTTTTGTGAGTATTTGAATCATGTCTGCCCCCCTCACTAACTTATGAACTCCAAGAGGGTGAGAATCATGTTGATTTTGCTCACTATTGTCTCCTCAGCACCTGGTATATAATAAAGGCTCAATAAAGTTTTACTGAATGAGCAAATAAACGCTTGAAAGATACTAAGCACAATGCCTACCACTAAATAACATTTCAACAAGCAGGAACTGTTAATCTTGTTTTATTCAACGCATTGTACCTTTTGCCTGAGGCATACTTTGCTTACAATAAAAGAAATGAAAATGAAAGGTACTGCCTCTGAGGAACACAAGAAAGCCAGAGTCAGGGTGCACAGTGATTCAGGCTTTGCAATTTGGAAGACTCGTTCAAACACTGGTCCAACTCTTTCTGGCTGTGTGATCCTTGGGACATTAGTCAACTTCCCTCCAAGTCTCAGTCTCCTCATCTGTAAAATGAGGGCAGTAATATCTACTTCATAAAGTTGTTACGTGGATTAAATGAAATATGTGTAATGTCTTTGTATAGTGTCTGGCATTTATAATAAGCCCTCAATAAATAGTCCTTCCATTATTTTTTACAGACCATTACAATCTCTATCTCTTCCCCTTAGATTGATTTTGCTATTGTCTTTTAAAAGGTTACTTTCTTAGCTATTGTCTCCATTACAAGACAATTTAAAATAGATAACAAGGGTAAATAAGCTTGAATGGGAAATATTTGATTAGAATACTTAAAGCAAAATATCATTGAAGAGTTCCTATCAGATCTGAGAATTACCACAAACAGCCTGTGGAAAATCTAATAGTGATTTTTTTTTCCTTGACCAAAATGGAAAACATCTTATTAGTGCAGATCCCGACATTATAGATGATCTCTATGAGAAAAAGTATTTTTCAGGAAAGGAATCTCCATTTACAAAAGGAAAGTATCATTTATGAAAAAGGATGGTAAGAAGAAAATAGCTCCTCGAGAGTTTTGCAGACTCATACCACCAGAAAAGACCCCCAGAGACGATCTCCTCCATCTGTGCCCAGAGGAGGGTAAATGATTAAACCTACCAGTGTCCATAGGCTTGTATTTCACGTTGGTGACTTATTAATCACTTGACCTTTTTCACAGTGCACTTAGCATAGTAAATTGTGCTCCTTGCCACTGAGGCTTGGGTGACTTACGTGACTCTTTACAATTTAGCCAGGGCTGGGCTCAATATAAGTCACCCATTGGACATTTTGCAGCTGATCATGTGTTTTTACCACATAATATGATAGTTTACCAGCAACCTGGAAAGAAAGCACCAGGAAACCCAGAAGAGGAAATTCAGGAGATACCAATTTAATTTCCTGCTTCACCTTCAAAATCTCTCATAGCGAAGACAGAAGGCAAAATTCCAAATGCTGTGTGAGATTTTAATTTATTTTTCTACACAAAAGAAAGCTAGTAGAACTACTTTCAATTAGTAGAAATGAATCCAATGCCCTGTTCTCTTTGATATGCCTTCAGCTCTGATACCGTTGACTCTTCCCTCCTCTACAAAAATCTTGTTTCTTCCATTACGCATTTTCTTCCCAGAGTCCAACTTTAACTGCTTCTGTTGACTCCTCAATCTCTTCCTAATTATGAGTGACTCTAATCCAATTCAAAAGACATAGGCATTTGTTTAGTTAAGAAATACATACGAAGTACTTTCTATGTTCTAGACAATTTCTAAGTTCAAGGGTTGAAGAAGAAAGGCTACACACAAAACAAATAAAAGAGAATTCCAGGAATGATAAGGGCTGTGAAGCCATTCATTCATTTATTCATCATTCAACAAATAACCTTTTAAATGCCTACTACACACCAGGCACTGTTCTAGATGCTCAGAATTCTCTTTCATGGGCTTCGGTTGGATCTCCCCATGGTGAACAGGATAGGACAAGCCATTAGAGGCAGGAGCCCAGTGAGTAAAGTGAGGCAGTATCTAAACATGGGTTGACGGGAGAGTGGGTTGGGGTGGAGACTAAAGAAATGGAAAAGAAGTAGAGGATCTCAAAGAAATTTTGTAAGAAAAATCAGCAGGATGTGGTGACTAGTTGAATATGGAGAAAGAAGTGACGTGCTAAGACAAAGCCAATGCCAGTGTTTAGGTAACTAGGAAAGCTAGGAAGACTTCCCACCATTTATTCCGCCCTTTTCCTGCCCAAAGTATCTGATTTCCCTTCAGAGCCTTTTCCTGGTTTTTTGTTTTTTGTTTTTTTTGTTTTGTTTTTTTTTTATTCTCAACCAAGGGATCGATTCCCACATCCAGCTCAAGAGTGGACCCTGGTTGGTTAAATTGTTCAGTGACACTCACTCCCTGCCTACAGTGAGTTGTTCAGGGAGGGTCATGTGCCTCAATAAGGCCAAAGAGAGAGAGCGAATCCTAAAACATGGGCAGGACCTACCAGATAACACTCCTTTTCACTCCTTTTCTGGATGCTGATGTCTAAGGAGGTAAAGTCTGGAACAATGGCAGCTCTTTTGCTTCTTCAAGCCTGGAGCTCTGGGGGCCTCTCTGTTGAACCTACGGATGAAGCTAACATCTTAGAACGCACAGTGATAAGACTGGAAGAAATGACATCATTTGAATCCTGGTTCATGTCTTACAGGAAGCTACCCTATATCTCGATTTTTCAATTATGTGAACCAAGAGATTCTCTCTATTGTTTAAGCTGGTTTGGGTCTTCCGTCACTTGCAACCAAAAAATCCTGACCATTGTAATCCCCACTAGCATGCAGCACAATGTTGAGTCTCCAGGGGGCCAGGGAATACTTGTGATCTTAAGTGGCTATCTTTTGACTATGACATGTTCAGGGTACAGCGGCCCCATGCTTTGTCCAGAGACGATCTTGTTTCCACTGTCAAACAAAACTTTCCAGTGACTTGTCCACTGATGTTAAAGGAAGAAGGGCAACATGAATCTTTAGACAGAGTTTTACAGAAGGAAACACATTAGTATTCAGATCCATTTCTGCTCCCTGAAATGTTCTTTTGCATTTCTTATGGTTTCTCCAACCTAACGATGAGATCAGCACTGGCTCCTTTTTCTTGCAGAGCTTATTCAGTGGCTGATGTTTGAGCAGTGGTTCTTAATTTGAGGTGTTTAGGGCTCACTTTGGGGAGCTAATAAAAATACAGATTCCTACGACATGCTTCAGGACGTTCAGATAGAGTAAGTCCTGGGTAGGGCCCGGATATCAACATATGAAACAATTTTCATAAGCTCCCAGGTGATTCGGAGGCAATTGTCCCTTTGAGAAACACCACCGTCTTAGATGGGGTCCCCCCCAAAGCAGATCTTGATAAGGGGGTTCATGAGCAAATGATTTATTAAGGAAGAACTCCCAGCAGAAACCTGTTAGGGAATGAGGGAAAGAAGTAGTAGGAGAAGGAGGGGGCAGGAGCCAGGGAAAATCCTGTTTGTCCCTTTCCCAAGGGGAGCTCGGGCTGTCAGCAAACCCGCAAAGTTGTCCCCTGTCCCTCAGGGAAGGTAACTGGGCTTCGACATTCCTGCACTAAATAGCCAGAGAGACCTAAACGCCCAGGAACTTCCATGTGGGCAAAATGATTCCAGGAGCTTGTGGGAAGTCCTCTGAAGTCACAGACGTGGGCTTTGGAAGCAAAACTGAGCTGAAGCTGGGGGAGGAGCACACATGGGAATAGTAAAAGGGAGCAATGGGGACTTGAGCGGAGTACCTACAGTGTCTGCTCAAATGATTGGAGGGATTTCATTTACTACAGGAGTACCTGTACTTTTTTAAAAGTAACTAAGGGAGGGGACAGTCTGCACCAAGTGCAGAGAAGAGTTATTTATGTAGAATTCCATTCTTGCTTAGACCTTTGGGCGGAGGGCTCAGTCTACACATAAGACTCTAGTACCACTGAAGTGTGCAGTCTTCTAAGGGGTGAACTCTTTAAGATAGTGTTTGACATCTTCTGCCTTCCGGCCCCTCCCTATGTCTCTAACACCACTGACCTCTTTCTTCCTACACTCTGTGATTCAGCCATGACCTACTTCTCCGAAAGAGCATAGTCTTGCTCACCTCCAGGACTCCACAAATGCTGTTCTCTCTACCTACAATCAACTGGCTCCCACTCTTCCCACCCTGTTAATTTCTATACTTTCTTCAGCCTTAGTTTAAACATTGCCTCAGTTGGCCTTCCCTGGCCTATATGTCCCCTTGCTATTAGCTCCCCATACTTCCCACAACCTAATGACTGTTACTCTTCATTGCGATTACTTGCCTGATACTTGTTTTCTTTTAGAGCAAAACTTGGCAAAGGCAGAGACCATGTCTGCTTTATTTGTAGCTGTAACCTCAGTGGCTAGAGTAGACATTCATGCAAGGAATATAAAACACATGATTTGCAACGTAATATTGAAGACCAATATAAAAAAATGATTCACAGTATGATATCAGAGTATAAGTCTAGTACATGCAGCTTTTTCCAGAGACGCTGATGGTGTCTTTCATCTCAGCTTAGAGTGGCCTGCTTATATCACAAGGCAATCATTTTATTCCAGTTTAGAACAGTGTCAGTTTTAATTTTATTCATTAATTCAGTAATTTTTTTTGCTTAAAGAATGACAGCTACAGGGGTGCCTGGGTGGCTCGGTGGATTAAAGCCTCTGCCTTCGGCTCAGGTCATGATCTCTGGGTCCTGGGATTGAGCCCCACGTCGGGCTCTCTGCTCGGCAGGGAGCCTGCTTCCCCCTCTCTCTCTGCCTGCCTCTGCCTATTTGTGATCTCTCTCTCTGCCAAATAAATAAATAAAATCTTAAAAAAAATAAAAAGAATGACAGCTACAGAATGAGGCTGAACCCCAAATTGCCTAAATTAACCCTATGCCACCCTGACCTCTGTGTTGTTCTCATGCTAATATTTCTCTAGAGTGGGTTACTCCCTTTTATATCTGTGTCATGTTGAAATTACGTGGGAGCCCAACAACCTGAGAATGTCTAATGTGACTGCGAGGAAGTCCAAGGCCTTAAAGTCATTGAAGATTTCCGCTGCCATCTGAGAATTAAATTTCTCTAGTACCAATTCCATCCTTGTGGGTTTTTAAATGTTCTTGGATTTTTAAAGTTAATATATATATATATATATATATATATATATATATATATATATATATACCAGTGAAGTTCTATCAGTCATATACTTGAGGTATAATCTACATTATGATAAAGATCTAGAATTATCTAGAAGATCTAGAATTATTTCATTCATTATTTATTTCATTGATAATTTCCCTAATATTGGAAATACTGCTGATCGGCTGCCAAAGTCCATTCCCCACCTGCTTCTCCCTTGCCCACCTCCAAAGAGAAGTCAGGAAAAGTCACATACCCAGTCACCAGCTTCCCATGCAGGCGAGGGTTGCTGTATGACTGTTCTGGCCAGTGATGTGGGGAAGAGATATTTTCTTTCCCTACTAAGAGATGGGAGAGGGAACAAAATGGCCTTGCTTACCCTTGTTGCCTTTCTGAATCCTGCCCCTGAATGCAGTTCGATGCTGGAAATTGCAGTAGCCATCTTGTGATGGTGAAAGAACGAGCCTGAAGGTGAGAGGCTAACACATCAAGGATCGAAAAGTGGAGGGAAAGAACCTGGTCACTGATGATACTGTGGAGTAGCTGGTCCAGTGTTAGTAACCACCCACCTCCAGACTGCTGGCTCTCTGAGGAAGATAAGCTCCACATTTGTTTAAACTGCTGTTATATTCAGTTATTAACATGTGGGCACAATCTAACTGATGCACCTAGTTACTTTAACATTTTCTTTGTAAAAACTGAAACAGATTATTGACGCCTAACCATTTATACCTGACATTATATTTGTTGGAAGAGTATTCGATTTTTGTAAGAAACCCAGAGAAGAATTAACTAATTGAACTTTAAAAGCTTTGGTCATTTTATTTTTTTTAAGATTTTATTTATTTCTTTGAGAGAGAGAGAGAGAGAGAGAGAAAGAGAACAAGAGCAGGTGGAGTGGCAGAGGGGGAAGGAGAAGCAGACTCCCTGCTGAGCACAGAGCTGGACCCCTGATGACACAGAGCCTGATCTGGAGCCCGAACACCTGGAGCCCAGCCTGGGCTGGACCTGGGGCTCGATCCCAGGCCCCTGAGATGATGACCTGAACCGAAGTCAGATGCTCAACGACTGAGCCACCCAGGCGCCCCTAAAAGCTTTGGTCATTTTAGTTATAGAAGCGGAGAGGAGCTGCATCCAGCTTCAATGTGTGCTACAAGTTCTTAGGGATGTGCATTGCAGAGAACTTCTGCATGACTAAATACCACGCCAGAGCTGGGAGATCTAGGCTCAGATGAGATGTTCCGTGAAATATGTGACCATGGATATATGTTTGTCTCTGAATTTTTTCCTCATTTGTTGTACCATTTGTAGGATGCTTTATCTAGAAGTAACAGGAGACTCAACTCAAAATAGCTTAGACAATAAGCGAATTCATTGCCCTCTATGACCGGAAAGTGTAGAGAGTTGGCCAAACAAGAGACTGAAAATGTCACTGAGGACATCACCTTGCTGCCCTTCAAGTCCACCTTCATCTTAGTTCAAACTACCCTCGCGGGTACAGAAATCTCCCTTGTCTAGAGAATGCACGAGCTCTTGGGGAAAGGAGGGAGACCTTCTTATACGATTACATTTTCCCTCTGATTTGCATTGTAAAAAATGTTTAGTACTCAAATCCTTAACACTGGCAAATCTCTCAGTCTCTTGAGGGAGTGGTCAAGCGGTTTGCACGAACCGTTTCTGAGAAAATAGGCTGGGTCTCCACTCCCCCCCTCCCCACACACACTTTGGTAAATACTATCTCTTTCTTCCTTTTTTATTACCGCACTGAGAATTTTACCAGATGATTTCTAGAAGCTGACTTATGAACTAATTGGGCACTTCTGCTGTGCAGAGGAACAAAGACTTTTTTTATTGGTCCTTAACTGAGGCATATACCTGTCTGATGGCGTTGGCTCATTCTGCACATGCTCAGTTGAACAGAAATCTTCATATTGAATACAACCTAGCACAGCGGCAACACCCAGAACCTCACTCCCTGGCTGACCCTGTGCATCCACTCCCTCTAGTTGCATTTTTATCCTGACATGTCTATTTATAGGGAGTACAGGGAGCAGGGTAGGTACTGAAACCTTGGCGGTGGGGGGAGGCGACATACAAAGGGGCTTAAAGTCTCTGTCCCTGCCTTCCTGACCTCTCTATAGGCTGTCTCTACTGAGGGCAAGCGCTGGTTAGGTATTTGTTGAGTTTGGGGCAGAATGCGGGAGAAGCTGTCTCTATGAATTGTCATTTATTGTTGCACACCTTCCTGGACAGTTTTTGTCTGGTTCTTCTTGTAGGTGGACGACCCCCATTCCCCAGCCCTCATTTGAAATAAGGAATGCAGAGCGGCACTAAAAGCATCCGCCACCGAGCACGGTCTGGAATGACAGCGTCTCCACCCCTCTTCTTGCTTTTCCCATTCATTAGGACCTTTTCCCAGCCTCTTTCCCCAGCAAAAACTGGGCAAGGCTTCCTGCGGTTACAAAAGAAGAGAGGGGAGCGGCCGGGGTTAGAGCCTCTCGCCGCAGAGAGCCAAGAACGTGCGTTCGGTCGTGGACCTTTTGTCCCAGGACCCGCGTACCGCAGCTCGGTCGCGGAGGGGACGACCCGACCCGCCCCCGCCTAAGCAGCTGCCGCCCGCGCGCCCCTCGGGCCGACCCCCACCCTCCGCCACCCCGCACCCCTTCTAGATCCCCGACGCCCGCCCGTTCGCCGTGACGTGGCCCGCGGCGCGCGCATGCGCCGCTCAGCCCGGTTCCCTGTCCCTCGGCCACCGCCTCCCGACGGGCTGGAGTGGGCGGGGCCTGTGGTTCTGGAAGCCGCGCGGCCGTAGGGGGAGGAGGGCGTGTGTGCGCGAGGCGGGTGCGCCGGGCTCGAGAGCTGGTCGGCGACTGGGGCGGAGGAGGAGGAGTTGAAGGCGGCGGCTGCGACTCCCGCCCGCATAGACAGCCAGTCCGGCGAAGCCCCCTCCCACTCTCAGGCGGGCGGCGGCGGCGGCGGCGGCGGGAGGAGGAGAAGGAGGAGGGAGCGTCTCTGCCGCCGCCTCCTGGTCCCCAGCGCCGATCTGCCGCCGCCACCTCCCTCCGCGGCGATCCTCCCTCCATGGTCCTGCCGCGGCCCCCCTTGTAGCCTGAGCTGCCCCGCGCCGCGCCGGAGACAGCCTCGGCAGAGGGAGCAGTCGCGGCCTCGCGGCCCGCGCGGGCTGACGAGCGGAGAGCGCGGCGCGGCGCGGTCCCCGAGGATCCGCACGCCGGGCAGCGCGGCCCGAGCAGCGCGAGGAGCAGCGGGCGGGCGGGCGGCGCCGGGCCCGGGCCGTCCTCGCTCCCGCGCCCCGGCCCCGCCGCCCGCGCCGGGGCGGTCGCCCGCAGAGGAAGGCGCCGCAGTCTCCGAGCCTCGCAGCCCCACTCGAGAGTCCTCAGCACCGAGGGCTCGCGGGTCCTGAGGGGAGGAGGCGAGCCAGGGGCCGGGCACTGAGCTCTTTGGCGCCCCCACCCCCGTTTTTGGAGCCCTCCACGCTGCGGCCGCTGTCCCCTCCGGACCATGGCCGACGACGACGTGCTGTTCGAGGATGTGTACGAGCTCTGCGAGGTGATCGGCAAGTGAGTTCCCACGCGAGGGAGCGGGAGTGTGGAAAAATGCATTTCAGTGATGCCCGGGTCCCCCCGCGCCGGCACCCCCTGCGGGCCTGCCCCCTGCCCTCCCTTCCCCTCCGCCTTCCTCGTCCTCCTCACCCGGGCGTATTTATAGACGTGTACCTGGACCTCCTGCCGGGCGGGGGTCCGGGGGGCTCTCAGCGACCCGTGGAAGCCACCGAGCCGAAGTCGGCTGCCCCACGAGGCGTGGGGCCGGCCGAAATCCGCTGTCTGCATTTTATCTGACGGTTGCACAGGGACGTGGCAGACCCGATTTTATAGTTGCTTCCTGGGAACAGTTGGGGTTATTGTTACCTTGCGTGTACCACAGACCATTAACGAAAAGAGCAGCTTGCATTTCCTTTGCTTGCATGGAGCAATAGAGAGAGAACGTCCAGGGTTTTTAATTGTGGGGTGTGTGTCTATTGTGCAGGATATTAGATAGATGCCTTTGTGTTCACCCCATGCCCGGATTGGAGGGGGTCATTTTCAGACGGGGTGCGTTCAGTTTCAGCAAATTCCTCACCTGGTGTAGACCAGCGTGGAAAGAGTTGGGGGTATCCGAATTTTTAATGCCTCGTTATGCAATGACTGTTAAATCAGTGTTCGAGGCTTCCCTCGACTGTTGTTGGGATGGTGGTGGTTCATGTGGTAGAGCCGTCTGCTTTGAGTCACCGGGCTGGTCTAGAATATAGAACTGACAGTCCAAATGCTCATCCTTTCATCTGTGTTGTAATTACACTAGGGAAAAGCAGGGAATCAGATTAATCACAGTGCTGATTGAGAATTAAATCTGCAGTTCCTCATCTAATTGTCCATTCCTTAAATCTGTTTTGAATAGTTTCCTTTTCATTCTTGTCAAACAGTATTCCAAGTGCACAATCCTGCTAATTTGCTTGTGAAGGAAAAGGCTGGCGATCCGAAGTTGATTTCCTAGTTCAGCATGTATTCTGTGCCTTTAGAAGTTGAGGAGATAAGATTTAAGAGCAATTTTTGCTGCTTTATTAGGGATCGCTAGGTAGCTACCATTGAAATATTTTACTTCGTTTTGGAAGCAGTGCTTTATTGTCTATTTTAAGGTCCGCAGTTGGGAAATGAAACCAAGACCTTAGAGCAGTTGGCTGTATCCCTTTTAAGTTGTCTGCAGTGCTGGATTTCAATTTAAGTGCTGATAACTCATTTTTTTCCTTCTGTGTTGAGGTATTACTGTGTTGCCTCACATGGTGAAATTATGGGTAGAGCTTGCTACACACTTTCCTCAGACCCAATTGATACAAGGACATGTTACTCCTTGCCCCTATTGTTACATGACCAGCCTGTCTACTAGAGGAAGGATATCCAGTGTGCCCTGTAAAGTGTTTGTGGAAGTGCTCTAGAGCAGCGCTGTCCAAAGATAAAGAATGCAAGACATTTATGTAATTTTCTATACAAAAATTTCACATATACAAATTTTGTAATGGCCACATTAAAAAAATTAGAAGCAAATAGGTGCAATCAATTTTAATAAAATATTTTATTTAACCCACTAGATCCAAACTGTTATCATTTCAACACATTATCAGGGCAGAAATTATTAATGAGATATTTTACATCCTTTCTTTTGTACCCAGTCTTTGAAATCCGGTGTGTGTTTTACACTGACAACACATCTCAATTCTGACACTAAGCTAAATTTTCGTAAGAAATACTTGATCTGTATTTAGGTTTCCTAACATTTGCATTTGCAAAAGTAGATTCACACACCCAAGTTTTCCCAAACATATCTAAAAGTTTTCTAATAACCTAATCGATATCTCTTTCTAAATTTAAATTTTGATTAATTAAAATTAAATAAAACTGAAAATTCAGTTTCTCAGTTGGACTAGCCACATTTCAGGTGCTCCACAGCCATATGTGGATTGCACTGTTCTGTAGAGACAAACATGTTTAAAAAAAAAATCTCCTTGGCTTCTTCATTCTTAGCACCCGGTGAAGGTAAAATTAGGGTTTCCCAAAAGCTCCCAAATGATCGTGTGTGTGGGTGAATGATATTTGTTGTGTCTTAGTTTTATTTGCTTTAGATGAGCCAGCAAAGTCATAATTGGAAAATGTGAAATTAAAATGTTAATTACATCGTGATGACGGAATATAGCCATCATTGGATCAATGTTAGTAACTAGTTCTGATTCCTTAAGGTCTGAAAGAGTGATGACATGATCTCTTTGGCTATCAGAACAAAGTGGTCGGCATCACATTAGCACAATCAGTATTCTGCTGGCTTGTAATTGATAGAATGTTTTCAGGAAACACCTCTGGTGGAACTAAATTCATCTTTTCTGTTGCTTCAGAGCTGCATAAGGAGGGAGAGCAAGCTGATTCGGAGGTGATAGGTACCCTAAGGCTCCCTTAACTATTATGAACGTGAAATCTCATTCATACCCTACAAAATCTGACTTGGTCAGTGCCATTTATAATGTGTCATTTCATGTAATAATGAATTCAAGGTAGCCTTCGTGGTAAAGAATGCAATGATAGGGTTCCTCACCCTGTGTAAAGGTTGAAGGTTTCTCCGGTAAATTGTCTCAGCATATATTGATCTGGAAATTGAAATTCACTTGAGATTTTCTTGCAGGGACCTTGACAGCGTACATTTTAACTTAGCATTTGTTCAACTCTAGCTTTAAACAGAACGGCCTTGAAGATGTTCACTTGTACGGGAAACCTTTTTGTTGATTTCTGTCCAAATTCTCTAGAATTGTGATTTTCTTGTATACCAAATTAGCATCACAAATTGTTTTTGACCCTTAGATATTAATAGGTTTAAATTTCCACTGAGGTACTTTAAAACAGCTTTCAATTTTCAAGATCAATTGACCACCCACTCTCTCCCCTACCTCACTGCTTATCGACTCATTCACTCATCCACTGTCTGCGAGGGAATCATGTGCCTGATTCATTAGGAATATTGGGAGGATGCCATTTCTTGTTTTAAAAAAATTAAACTCTTTCCCCGTGTTTCTTATTTTTGAAAGTCTTACAAAAGCTCCTTTGAACGCCTATTGTTTCCATAACATTTTCCTGGGTAACATCTTTCAAGTGACTGAAACAACTCGCCAATGATGGGACCTTATCCTAGTCCCAAAACTTCTCGTCCTTGCAAATATAGCAATTAGTGGGAAAGAAAGATTTTATGCAAATGCAGGAGATTGGCTCATTTTTATGCCATGATAATTTACTGTATCTTTTGCAAGTGTATAGCTTTAAAGGTAAGTGTACAGTCAGTAATACTACATGAAGGCAATTTTAAGATGATTCATCCAAGTTAAAACATAGAAATGCCTACCTTCATGGTGCAGGAGTTTCTGTGAAAGAGAATAGCAAGAGGCACACCGTTTTCATCTTGCATGGGCTGAGTATTTGCCCTGGTATTTAGGATTCTTAGTAACCTGTAACTTCTGACTTTCCTGCTTTGGTAGGACATATACTAAACTTGGAGTGATGCAGGATGACCCTTGCTCAAGGATGACGTGCAAGTTTGTGAGGCATGCTGAATTTGCTTGTACCTTGAGAGCACTTACCATATTTGATTACAGTTTCTTATTCATGAGTCTCCCTACCTAGTGAACAGGGAGCTTCTTGAGGGCAGGGAACATATATATCTTTCTCCGTTACTTAACACAGGGCCTGCGATGTAACGGTTGCTCATTAGCTATGGAATGAATTGAGTAGTTTTAATAAAATCTCATTAAAAGGCAAAAAGCATGTTTATCAACCTCAGAGCAATTACTATCCCAAAAGGCTGTATTAGTCTGAAGCAGTGATCTCCACCTGGCTGTATATTAGAATCACCAGGGGAGCTTTTTAAAAAGATCAATGCCAGGGCCCTGTGTCAGAGCAATAAAATCAGAATCTCTGGGAGTGGGTCCTGGACACTGGCATTTTTTGAAAGCTCTCTAAGTGATTCTAATGCGCAGCTACGATGGAGTCATTGGTTTAAAACTTAGGTGATGTATGTAATATTTTGAGACTGGCTTTTCAGAGGCTTACAGGTTTTGAAAAGTAGAACAAATGCTTTTTGGGAGGTATTGAAGCCAAGAGACCAAAACGTGGATTTCATCTCCTCTGTGCTGTGTCTCTGAGCCCTGTTGTGTCAGAATTTTGTTTCAGCCTGTGTTTGGCTTTGATTTCTTGGGTCTTTTAAGATTCGCATTGATTTATGACGCTCATCTAATGCTAACACAGTGACTGATGTTTGGAACAACACGGAACGAGGATTGCTTCAATAACGATGGCTGTCCACTACAACGACTTAATTTAATATTAAGGGATTTATCAGTTCAGTATGGACTGTATTTACACATATGCTCTATTAAAAGAGTGTGGTTATGTTGCCTATATACTTCAGGTCCACGTTTGCAATTCCGGTAAGACCATTTACCAGAGAATTGAGTTAAATGCAGCCTTTATAAAAACTGGATTAATCATTTATAAAATATGTAATTTAACATGACGAAAATTCAGCTTTACTCTTTTTACTAATTACCATGGCTTGCACATAAATTGGCCCACTGATTTGGATTTCCAGTACCACAGAGGGGAACATTATAATATGTTGGAACATCTTTCTTGGAAATTTTATGTAGGTATTATAGGCAAGTTAGCTTTTAGTGTCTGGAAAAGTGTGAGCCCGAAGGAACCAGGAATTTACCAAAAATGAGTAGATGTTTTATGAAAGAAGTGCTTGATCAGAGTGACAGTCGTGTAGCAAGGTAGAAGAAACACAGTCACCAGCTAGCCTGTTGGTGGCCCAGAAAGATGCAAGCCAAGGGGGATTAGCTGCAGTTCCACAGAAGAAAAACCTGTTAAACATGGTGTGGATGCCTGCACGTGGTCGGCCTTTTGGGGAGTAGGTAAGCAGTGTTGATTCCTGATGATAGAGTTGGCTTCTGGGACCATTTTGGAGGGAACTGAGCTTTTCTGCGTGTGCACGGCTTTCTTGGAGTCTCCTCATGGCCACTTTCTACAGACTGCCTTAGGACTTGGAGTTTCTGAAGTGTCGTTTGCCTGTTGTCTTTATAAAGACTTCCTGTGACTCCCTTACATTCTACGACTGTGACTTGCTTCTATGTCCTTGACATGTGCACTTTACCCCGGCTCCGTTTTCCCCCTTGAATCTGCAACATTTCACCTGACAAACTGCCTCTCATGCACCTTAAATTGTGTTCCTGGATATTGCCTTTAAACTGAAAATTCTTTTAGCTCTACTCGACAAATTAAAGAAGCAAGTATGCCTTCCTTTTTGAGGCTATCCTTGAATTACTGCATTTTTGTAAACGTTTTCACATTTTAAATTTGCCAGAAGCACTGTTTAAAAGAACTTTGACATAAGATTGTTTAAAGGTAAAAACAAAAATCTTTTATCACTTAATACTTACTTCATAAGGGGAGTTGACATTTATGCCTTCTAATGTTAGGCACTTTATATATATTATCTCTGATTATACCTGTTTTACAGAAAACACTGCGATTCAGAGAGGGGTAACTTGCCTGGGATCACATGGAATTTGCAACTGGTTCTGAAGTCCATTCATTCATTTCCTGCCGCATTCTGCTGCTGATTCCAGTGGTTAAAAATGCTACATCGGGTTTCTTTAAAGTGAGGCCCATGCCTTCATTTTCAGAGTTTATGTACAGCAAATTTTAATTGTTCAACACTCTAGTTCTGTTTTTCACCCCTTCATTAGAGGTTCCATACGACCATTCATTGTTTCACTCATTTTTCTTTTTGTCTTTCTCCTTAATGAGATATCTGCATTTGTCACCAAACTGATAAGCCTCTGCATTCTTTAGCAATGGAAATACAGAATCTTGCCCATCCATCCAAAATACAATTTGTTTTGGAACTTTCTCTACGCCTTTTACTCTCCAGGTTTTTCGTTTCCATTCTCCTGCCCCAACAAACAGAATCGTTGATGAATGACTCCTAACTTGCCAAACCAGAAGTAATGAGGTGTCGGAGATGGGTGTTTGTTGTGAGTAGGGTGGGGTGGTTTCCACGGGGTCGTTACTCCTATATCCTGTGCTACAAATCCTGCAGTTGCTCTCACTGACTCTGAAAACCATGTGCTGAACTGCAGCTGCTGAGCTGTGAGCGGCTCGGCTGTGGGCCAGCACTGCACACCTAAGTAGGTGAGTTAGCGAGTTACTGAGCGGGTCCCTGACCTCTGCCAACCAGCTGATGGGGGGTGCAGCTCTCGCATTTGGGGTTTTATTTTTCAGTTGCAACTGACAGTGCAGATTCTAAAACCACCAGATATGGCTCTGAATTCATGCTCCAGGGTTCAAGGTGGGACAGGACCTGCTCTCTTCTTTCTCTCCTGGGGCCACCCAGCGTCTGGGTATCCCTCTTTGAACTGAGTCCAATGTGATTACCCTCATGGACATTATAGTATCCTGGTGTGACTGGTCATAGAGCCCAAGCCAGTATAGGGAGAGTCTCCCTTCGTCCACACCAGGAAGATTTCATGTCTGAAGCTAGTTTGACTTAAAGAAAGTTAGTATGTATCTGCAATGTTGAGAGTCAATAATTTTCTATTACTTTCTCTTTGTAAATTGACTAGTCTTTATAAAATAAATTATAAAATTAATTTTAAAATCTAGACCGTACAGAGGTAAATGTGCCTCTCTCTCCATTCTCCCACCGTCCATAGCCTCATTCTCCAGAGGTAACCATTGTCCAGTTCTTGTACATCTTTCTGGAAGGTCTTTGTTTAAAAAACAGAATGGGATCATATTTGTACACTATACTGAAATATTAATTTTCCATTGACAAACACCGTCTCTGATGACCTTTCAATATCTATCTACGTTTCTGTCGAACTTTGTCTCCTCTTAAACCACTGCCCAGAAAAAAATAAAATAAACCACTGCCCAGTATTCCATGGTATGGATTGGTTATTGTAGCTTTGCGCTGAGTGCAAGCCATTTGTAAGTAGACCTCACCGGAAATGCTGAACTGGAGTTTGGGTGAGAGTTCTGGAATGACAGTGAAAGTTTGGGAAGTAAAACTGAGTGCATGAGTTCTTGACAGGTGACCGAGCTGGAGAGCTGTGGTTCGCTGTGTAACTCACAGAGCTAGAAGAGTCAGGATAGCTGGATTTCACAGAAGTTTTAAAGTAGGGAGGATCAATAATGTAAAATGTCAACACACTGTGATGGACTATCAAAAAAAAAAAAAAAAGGCTTGTTTATAGCAGAGAGGCAATTTAAAGCATCTATCAAAATGAATATAATGTTAAATATCAATTCATGGTGTGACTGAAAAGCAAGGTTCTGTGCATGTTGGTAATACACTATTTCTCTATGAATCCATCTCAACAGCAACATATTTAGGGTAAAAAAAAAAAGGAGCTGATTTCTTTTTCGTTATAATTGTGTTTTATAGATTCTGATGGCTGGCTTTTAGGTAAAACCATTTGGTTTTCCTATGATTAGGTATTTTCCATTCCTCAGCTTGGTTCATAACTTTCAATTAAATGGAAGCCTTTAATGAAATGACATGGTAAATTTTATGTACTTTACATTTACTTTAAGTTCTTGATATTAGTCAAACCATTCTTATTTTTTTAACCCCTTCCCCACAGGGAACTGCATCCTTCCTTGGCTCAAGGTTTTGGGTCCCCATTGGATGAGTGTAGTAAATGGCCCTCTACCCCCAACTCTCCAACTAAATTTGTTCATTGGCTTTTCATAGTTGTGCACACCCATTCACAATAAGAAATGATTACTTTATTGCACTTAAGCCAATTTTTTGGTAAGTGTACATTATTTCATTTTCACATCTGTGTTCTGTCACTGAACTGTACATTATTTTTTCCAATCTTTCTTATTTCTTTTTATTTTTTTTAAAAAGATGTTATTTATTTAAAAAAAAAGATGTTATTTATTTAAAAAAAAGATGTTATTTATTTATTTGACAGAGAGAGACACAGCGAGAGAGAGAACACAAGCAGGGGGAATGGGAGAGGGGGAAGCAGGCTCCATGCTGAGCAGGGAGCCCAACACGGGCTCAATCCCAGGACCCTGGGATCATGACCTGAGCTGAAGGCAGACGCTTAACTGACTGAGCCACCCAGGTGCCCCTCTTATTTCTTTTCATACACTTTTTTTTTTTTTTGCTTTGTTACCATTGTTTTGAATATTTGAATCACTTAGTTTGGAATGATGACTGTGTTCTCTCTCTCTCTCTGTCTCTCTCGGTGTAGTTTAATAATATCCAAACTCTACTATGTCAAGTCTGTATTTCAGGCTTTTTAATTGTAACCCTGAGTTTAGAGTATCTTGGTGTGTTTAAATCTAAGATGGAAGTATAACTGCCTAGCTATATGCAGATTCTAATGTTTTATTAAAATACTCTTGATGTTATTAATGCAATTACGAGGTCTCTAGCCCTGCTAAGATGTGCAGATTACCATTATACCACTGCTATTTTATGGAATCTAATTTGTGTTTTTAGGAAACGTCATGGATTTTCAGCCTTTCTGCTTACCCTTGGTATGTACTTTCCCCCAAACATATGGATCGACATTGTTTTGTAGCTTGTGAGGCAGCCCCCTAAGATCTGGTCTGGTAGCCTCTGGGCACAGTGTGGCCATTTTCTTCTTATTTATAGAAAGAATGATAGCCACTTCACAAGCTATTTGCATGGATTAGTGATTGTAAAGTGCAGCATAAGTATTTTTTATTTCTAGAATGTCTCTGAGATACTCAAATTACTTTTGGCAGCTATGTAGATAAGTTTCAACAATTTCCAAATGTGCACTTTCTCAGTGCTAAACACAGGCTCTATTACATAAATAATATGGTGAAATGAACATTCTTTCCTATCACGTGGGTAAAATTGTTAGTGGTGCTAACAGTTTCTTCATTTGTTCATTTATGCATTCATTTCTAGCTGTGTGGCCCTAGCCAAGTTAGTTAACCTCTCTGAGTTTCAGTTTCTTTATCTGTAAAATGAGGGTGATACTATATGCCTTGCAGGATTGTTGTGAGGATTGAATAACGTGATCTGTGTAACATGACTAAAGATTGTTGTTATTTAATTGCCATTATCATTTTTTTATATTTTTAATTTATTTTTAAGTGAACTCTACCCCCAACCTTGGGCTTAAACTCACGACCCTGAGATCAAGCGTCGTGTGCTCCACTGACTGAGCCAGCCAGGTGCCCTATTATTCACCAAATGCTTGAGTTCTCTGACCTCAAGGAGCTCTCTGTCAATGGGAGAAGTTGATAAAATGGCTCAAATCTAAACTAACTAGACATTAAGTCCTGTTAAAGCCAGGGTCGCATCTGACTTGTTCACCTAGCATCCTCCGCATAACTTGTAACTGACACACAGTAAGTACTCAGTTGTTAAAGGAGTGAGTGTTAAGTGAGCAATCCAGAGACTGTGACCACCTAGTCGTCATAAAAGGAAGTTGGGGAAATCTTTACAGAGGAGGTCAGGCATGAATGATTTGTTAGTCTTCTTCTTGGGTAACTCATGTCATCTTTTTATGCCTCTTTCCTCATTTAGAAAACAGAGTAGGGGAATACAGGTCAGGAAAATTAAAGAAACTTAATGAAGCTTATAAAACTTAAAAATCTTTATCTTATTTTTTAAAATAATGAACTTTATTTTTTAGAGCAATTTTGGGTTCACAGCACCTATTTTAGTTTAGTGACACAGACAACATACATAAGAAATTCAAACAATAAGCATAAAATTAAAGGTTTTAGGAATAATGGTAGGAAATCTTTTCTCTTTTTTTGTTTCTCGAATTCTACAGCTTGAGTGTTCATTATATGCTGGACACGGTGTTAAATTGTTTATATTTTTCTAATTTTACCTTGGCCACCAGCCTTCCCTTTGAGGCAATCACCCTTTCCCCTTTAACCGATGAGGAGACTAAGCAAGAGGGAGATCATAACTTGCCCTAGGCAAAGTGTCAATAGTAATAAGCGGCCACATGGGGATTCACACCTGGGTATTTATGACCCATCTAAGCGCCTGCTCTTCAATACTGTTTTACTGCTTGTCATTTAGTATAGCAGAGACTGGTTGTCTTTTAAGAGCTAGTCCTAAATATAAGACTCTAACATTCTGATTTTAGATGTTTCAGCAGGTTCATAGAATGCATTTTTGTGGTACCAGCTTTATTGAGATGTAATTCACATACCATACAATTCACCAATGTAAAGTGTACATTTCAGTGGGATTTAGTGTATTCACAGAGTTGTGAAACCATCACCACGAGAAATTTCCAAACATTTTTATCACCCCAAAAAGAAACCTTGTATATGTTAGCTCTCAACCCCATCTTTCCCTAGCCCTAAGTTAACGACTGATCTACCTTCTATCTCTACAGATGTGCCTGTTCTGGACATTGCATATAAATGGAATCATACCACATGTGGTCTTTTGTGACTGCTTCTTTGAGCATAATGTTTTCAAAGTTCATCCATGTTGTAGATGTATCGATATTTCATCTTTAAGGCCCAATAATATTCCATTGTGTGGATATACCAATTTTGTTGATCCATTCATCAGTTGATGGGCCATTTGGGTGGTTTTCATCCTTTGGCTATCATAAATAATCCTGCTGTGGATACTGACCTACAAGTTTTTGTGTGGACATATATTTTTATTTCTCTTGGGTATATACGTAGGAGTGGAATTGCTGGGTCAAATGGTAACTCTGTGTTTAACATTTTGAGGAACTGCCAGACTATTTCCCAAAGCTGTCGCGCCATTTTACGTTCCCACCAGCAGTGTATGAGGGTTAGAATGCTTTTTTTTTTTCAATTAATTTTATTTTATTTTTTCAGTGTTCCAAGATTCATTGTTCATGTACCACACCCAGTGCTCCATGCAGTATGTGCCCTCCTCAATACCCACCACCAGGCTCACCCAACCCCCCAATCCCCCTCCCCTCCAAAACCCTCAGTTTGTTGCTCAGAGTCCACAGCCTGTCATGGTTCATTAATGCTTTTTAATCAGGTGAGCACTACCAGAGTTTGCCGGTAGAGTCTGTTCAGTACACTGTAACATAAATAAAAGTGAATTTTATGGGTTATTGGTTAACCTTTTATCTCACGGACCTATTTATACTGATTTTCATCAATTTTAGATGTTGTAGACCAAGGGTTGGCAAACTATCTGTAAACTACCAGATAGTAAATATTTTAGGCTTTGTGAGCCATACAGCATCTGTCACAGCTACTCAACTCTACCATTGTAGCATGAAGACAGCCACATGAAAACAAATTTGTGTGGCTGTGTTCCAATAAAACTTTATTTATAAAAATAGGTGGTTAGATTTAGCTCTCAGGCTGTAATTTGCTGATCCTGTTGTAGATTAAAAATGAAACTGGAGCTTACTGTCTAGTCCTATTCTTGTTTACAATCAAGGTTGGGATATTCTGTCAGTGGTCTGAGTAGCCCCATAATGAGTAGGTTGTTTCTGAAAAATGTAAGACACTGAGGCTGGTTCACTGAACTGTTTCACTGTTACATGTGGGAAATGCTATACATTTAGTTTTTTGTGGGTTTTAAATTTATTTTATTATTTTTTTTACTGCTTTTGAATTCTTTTTTCAGTCCTCGGTTAAAGGGGAAAAAACCCATCAAAATTCTTTTAAGATTGTCTCACCAGAAGCAATATAAATGTATAGTTCCTAAAAAAAAAATTCTTTCTTTCATGCTTGCTTATTGCCTATAGAGTGGATGAAAATAGAATTGAGAATATACTAAAAATTTTCAGATATGAAAGATTATTTAAAATACTAGCTTTAATAAAGTTATGGGGAAAAAAATCACTAGCTAAATCTCCATCCCTAATTGGAGAGTTGTGATGTGCCATCTATGTATATTTTATGACTTCTCAAAGAGCCCGTGATAGAGTCACTGTTTAATTAGGGTGTGTGCATGTGTGCGTGCATGTTTGATGTAAACAAAACCTTTTCATGTTCTATTTTGTGTTTGAAATCCATTTTACTCAATATATTTTGTGGTAGTAGGCCTACACTACTTAGAGTGCTTTGTGGCTTAAAAAAGACTGTCATTGCTTATTAGATACATAAGAAAGATAGTATTCTTTGAGCTTAGAGCTTTTTGTAATTTGTTTGCAAGACTGTTCTAGATTATAATTTTACAGTGTTGTGAAAAGCTCCAAAGACTGTGTTAAAAGAGGGAATTTTGTATCACAGCTTTTGTCTTTGCGTTTGGGCATTTGACAGATGAATTAATTGTTCAAATTGTGAAATTTCAGGAGACAAGGAAAATCCCAATATATGTATTTAGGAAATAGCCATATGAAGGATTTGTGAATATTATAGTGTTCTTTTATGTAACTTCCCCACATTTTATTATGGCAGCAGTGTCCACATTTTAACAGTGAGCAAAATGAGGTAGGAAGATCCTAAAGTTGGCAGTCTCTGACACAATTGGGCACTAACTCTAAATTCCCTAAATTTACAGAGCAGCGTTTCACCCACTAGGTCACATTACATTGTCAGGCAGAAGAATGATCATGGTGGAATCTGTTTAGACCACTTACTTTGATGAAAATACTTCTCTAGGTTGGCTTTAGAGGACAGTAGAAGGCATTCTTATTATAATCCATGAACAGTACTATTTATATTGCATTTTTTAGGTTTGAAGTTTTTGCTGACTTCCGTCTGAGCCATTATCTCAAAAACAGAATGGTCTACTTTTATTTATATAGAATATTTACTGGTCTTCTTAGGTTTAATATCATCTTAACTGGGTGTCTGTCCTGGCAGTAATACATGGCATTGAATTTGAAATGATCTTTTTAATAAATATTTTTTCTTTAATTTAGTCACTTGTAAAATAATTAGATACTTGTAAAACAAACAAGAAGGTGTTTTCACTAGGGCTTTCTTTAATTATGTTTCATATAAATTAAAAAAAATTGTTCCTGGAGTATTCAGATCACAGATTAGAGTGAGAATGTAATTATCTCACATTATAATCAACTTATATAAAACTTTTAAAAGAGTGCTAATAGGAATAGAAAAAAACCTCTACTGACCATATGCACTGTGGATTTTGCTTCTTTCTTCCCTTCTTTTTTTAAAACATTTACCTCTTATAATGCATGTGAAACTGATCTGTGTAAATATCTATTCAAATGAATACATTTTCATTGTCATCATTGCAGAAAGAGCCTGGGTATCTAGAGAGGGAGATTCCAGGCTTGCTGCTCTACTTTTTTGATTATCTCCATTAATAGTATTTCTCCCGTTGCCGAGTATTTCTGTTGTACTGCTGAAAGGGATCACTATACTTCCATAATCTATGACCCACTTACACTAAAGGTTGAGTGTGCTTTAAATTGCCATCTGATTAAAGTTCAGGCTTCTTGGTTAGATTTGCGGGAGTGGCTTCAGAATTAGGCCCAAGAATGTGAATATGGACTTGAAGATGTTACTAGAATGATTTTTTTCCCGATGAAGACCCATTAATAGACATAGTCCTGAAAAGACATGTGAAAGTTGGATTCGAATAAATGCAGCTTAAAACTTACCAAGAAAAATAGTATTTTAAGGATTTTTTTTTTTAAATAATGGTGACAGGGGGCGCCTGGGTGGCTCAGTTGGTTGAGTGACTGCCTTCAGCTCGGGTCGTGGTCCTGGAGTCCTAGGGTTGAGTCTCGCATCGGGCTGCCCATTCAGCAGGGAGTCTGCTTTCCCTCTGACCCTCTCCCCTCTCATGCTCTCTCTCACTCTCTCTCTCTCAAATAAATAAATAAAATCTTAAAAAAAATAATGGTGACAGATCACCACTTTGTTTTCCTCAGTTTCTTTGTCTTGTAAAAGAAGGATAGTAAAGGCTGTATTATCTAGTTCATTAGATTCTTAGGATAAAATGACATGATTCTTCAAAAGCATTTTTTTAAAGATTTTATTTATTTATTTGACAGAGAGAGATCACAAGTAGGCAGAGAGGCAGGCAGAGAGAGTCCTCAGGGGAAGCAGGCTCCCTGCTGAGCAGAGAGCCCGATGCGGGGCTCGATCCCAGGACCCTGAGATCATGACCTGAGCCGAAGGCAGAGGCTTAACCCACTGAGCCACCCAGGCACCCCAATTCTTCAAAAGTCTTAAGCTGTCTTGGGGCGCCTGGTCAGGTCATGGTCTCAGGGTCCTGGGATTGAGCCCCGCATCGGGCTCTCTGCTCAGCAGGAAGCCTGCTTCCCCTGCTCTCTCTGCCTGCCTCTGCCTACTTGTGATCTCTCTTTCTCTGTCAAATAAATAAATAAAATCTTTAAAAAAAAGTCTTAAGCTGTCTTATATATATTCTTATTTTGATTTTATTGAGAGGAAGCATTTCTCCTTAGCAATGGGCTGCGTTGAATTTTCTTTGATTTTGCAAGAATCATTTACCTTTGTCTTTAATACTGGTTCTATTTTGTTTGATTTCTAGAGCTTAACACTTCTCAACTCTTTATAGGACTTAGAACATGCTGTGTGAAAATGTTGAGTAAGAGATTTGAGGATGAATTATGTGTATTTTACTGGTGGGGCAATGTTTACACTGAAGAAAAAAAAATCCTGACTAGAATGTTTCTCCTTGGTTCTCTTTGTATTATTTAATTTTATTTGAGCTTTGAATTTTGGAACTTACTACAAGTAACAAATTTCTGTGACGAATCAGATGGGAAGTGGCAGCTACTTAAAATATTGAACTTCTTGTTTAGTAGTAAGGTCTAGAACAGTGGCTCTCAAAGTGTGGACCTTGTTCTGACCAGCTGCAGCAGTATCACGCGGGAACTTGTTAGAAATGCAGATTCTCAGGCCCCGGGCCTGCCTTACAAATCAGAAGCAATGGGGGCGGAGCCCAGCAATCTCTGTTTTAACAGCCCTCCAAGGGATCCTGAGGTACATTAATGTTAGAGAACCACTGATGTGGAACTCTAAATCAGGGTTTAGTAAACTATGGCCCATGGGCCAAATTGGCCCACTGTCTGTTTTTATAGTCTTTTGGGAATACAGCCATGCCCATTCATTTAAATATTGTCTGTAGCTGTTTTCACACTACATGTAAGGGCAGAGGTAAGTAGTTGCAGCAGAGACCACATTTTGCCCAGGTCTTACTGCCTTTTTACTTCGTCAAAAGAAAGCGCACCTTGTGGCCGCTGAGTTTAGGAATTCCTGGGAGCCATGTGGTGTACTCTGAGCCGTGGAGATAGTGCCATCCCATGTGGAAATGTTTTATCCTTGGCCTGGAGTGCTGTAGTCACTTGTACTTCACAAGGACGTTTGTGAGCACATAAATACCGAATACTGTGGGTAGTCCTAGAGTGTTTACCAGACAAGTTTCCGTTAGCCTTCTCATACCAAGGGTATTGGCTATTTCTGTCCTTAGTTGGAATATCATCTTCTTTTGTTCTTGCTCTCTGCCTTTAAGGTAATTGGTGGCCAGCATCATATGAAATACTGGCACCGAATTTTAATTTTGTTCTTATTGATGCACTTGGAATCTTTCACTCTACCCACTCCACTAAAGGAAGTGTAATAGCTTTTGAAAAGTCTTCTTGGGGCTCCTGGGTGGCTCAGTTGGTTAAGCAACTGCCTTCGGCTCAGGTCATGATCCTGGAGTCCCAGGACTGAGTCCCGCATCGGCCTCCTTGCTCTGCAAGGAGTCTGCTTCTCCCTCTGACCCTACCCCCTCTCATGCTCTCTTTCTCTCTCTCATTCTCTCTCTCTCTCTCAAATTAATAAATAAATAAATAAATAAATAAATAAATAAATAAATAAATAAAATCTTTAAAAAAAAGAAAAGAAAAGCCTTCTCACCATCTCCATTAGCTCTAGTAGCAAAAGCAGGGAAAGTATTGCTTTTGCATCTGTGATTCTGTGGTTGTTTTAAGTTAAGGAACATGACTTGGCCAAATGATCCTGAGCTGTGTCACTGGTGAGTTTGTTTGGTGCATGATTTCTGTTGATATATTCAGATTGAATATTTTGGTCGGGTAAGACACAGGAGATAGCGAGCTTAAAATTGGAAATGATTGAGTGAGACCTTTCATTTAGGCTTTCCCAATCAACTTAATTCATACTTTTTGCCGTGCTGACTCATCCCAGAGGCGAGGTACAATGAGAGAGGGTCAGGCAAAGGCCAGCCCTCAGTGTGATTACTTAGGTCTATTGCCAAAAGCAGCCCATCTACAGGAGAATTTGAGCTTTACTGTTTTGTACAATATAGCATGGACACGCAGTGTTTCCAAAATTAAATTGTTATTTATACCAAAGAATAAAATGTGAACTTTTTAAAAGAGAATAGTGTTCGGCAGCCTTATTGCCCCAGTCAGGACAATAGCCACCCACACGAATCATCTGAACAACCTCATCATTTCTGTTTTATCTGCCTGAAACAGGGGTCAGAGGTGGGTGGTGATGAAAGCTTGGGAAATCACGCCAGGCTCTAGGCAAGAGAAATGCCCTCATGACTCTTGCTGTGTTGGCCTCCCCTCGTGTGCATAGGAGTCTGGGACAGCCCTGTGGAGCTGGAGGTAAGCTTTAATCCCTTTGTTTCTTGGCAGCTAGCCGTGCTTGGGAGCTGGGTGCTACTTCCCTAGAAGCAACTCTTATAGACGAGTTCTGCCAAATGCACGGATTTTGAGCCATTTTAAAGGCTATAATGTTCAGACTCAGAATTTCTTAGTAGGCAGAGAGTGCCACTTAAGGGTACTTATGCCGCTGGGATAAGGTTCATTATGAAATAGACACTGCAGCAAGGTCTCTGTGTGGCATAAACTTATTGGAGCTTGTGTATTTTTAAAACCATATATTTCTTTAATGTATATTTTAAGCTTCACTAGGTCAGGATGCATGGCTGTCACAGTCATTGCTGTATCTCTACACCGAGGACAGCATCTGGCTGTCCATAGTAACACAGTCAGTTACATAGTTGTTGAACCAATTCAAAGAAGAGGAAGTAGCTGAACACATTGGAAAAGATATAATTTGGCCCATAATGCACACAGTCAGGAATTCATATTTTCATTTAGTGCTAATATTTTGCTGCTTCAAAAACCGTCTCATTCTCAGACTGTCCCTTGGAGGTAGGTTAGTGGATACAGAATTGTACATAGGTGCTGAGCATAAGGGTGGAATCCTGAATAACACTTAGCTTCCCTAGTTGAGATCTAGAAGATCATTGCCATAATTAAACTGGATTGAGAAAAGTTTCTAAGTCTTACCCGATCTGTCTAAAACTGCTTCCTCATTTGTAAAATGGAGACAGTAGAATCTACCTGATGGGATTATTATAAGGATTAAATGAGATCGTGGGTATAAAGGCACAGTTCCTAGCCCTTCAGAAGTGCTCATAAACACCAGTTGCTTCCATCATCAACAGTGAGTTTTGAGAGCTTCCTAAGTGCCAGGCTCTGTGCCAAGTGCTCCCTCCTCCCCACTGTTGCACCAGTTTCCCTTTCCCGGGTTCCATCTGGGGGAGTCATAAAGCTGGGATAGACCTTCAGTCACCTAGCCAGCCCCACCCGACCTTGAACAAAGTTAATCGACCAGCTGCGAAATCCCACCATCTGCCTAATACTTTAGCCACTAGCCAGATGTGGCTATTTAAAGTTAATTAAACTTAAATAAAATTTAAAATCCATTGACTATTTTCCTAAAGATTTATAAATGGCCAATAAACATGAAAAGGTTGTCAACATCATTAGTTAGGGAAGTACAAATCAAAACCGCAGTGAGATACCACTTCACACACACCAGGATGGTCATAATTGAAAAGACAGATAATAACAAATGTTAGCAAGAATGTGGAGAAATTGGATCTCTCTATACATTGCTGGTGGGAATGTAATGTGGCACAACCACTGTGTAAAACACTCTTGCAGTTCCTCAGAAAGTTATAGTTTCCTTACAACCCAGCAGTTCTACTCCTAGATATATACCCAGGAGAACCAAAAACATACGTTCACACAAAAACTTGTACATCAGTGTTCACAGCAGCATTATTCACAGTAGCCAAAAGGTGGAAACAACGGAAATGCCCATTTTCTGGTGAACAGATAAACAAAATGGGGTAGTTGTGGGCAGTGGAATATTATTCAGCCAGAAAAGAAATGAGGTACTGGTACCCGCTTCCACAAGGATGAACCTCAGAAACGTCTTGCCAAGTGAAAGAAGCCAGACACAAAAGACCACATTTATATGAAATGTCCAGAAAAGGCAAATCTGTTGAGACAGAAACTAGATCAGTGGTTGCCAGGGGAGGGGGCGGGGGAGGGGGGGTTGTGGAATTGCTAAGGGTATGAGTTTTCTTTCTGAGATTATTTAAAAGTTCTGGAATTAGATAGTGCTTACTGATCGAGACACCTGTTCGTGAATATCCTGAATTGTATACTTTAAAAGGGCGAACTTGATGGTATGTGAATGACATCTCAATGAAGATGTTCTTTTTAAAACTCTGTTCCTTAGTCGCACCAGCCACATTTCAAGCACTCAGTAGCTTCATGTTGCTAGTGGCTACAAAGTGGATGGTGCAGACTTAGAACATTTCCATCATTACAGAAAGTTCTATTTGAAAGTGATGATCTAGAGAAACCGAGTTTCTCTGGGACCAAAAGAAAGGCCCCGGGGAGTGGGGTGGGGGTAGGGAGGAAAAAGCAAGAGTCTGAAAATCACAGAGAGAATGGAATGGAAGGCAGATTATGTGATTATGCTTTGGAGAAATGTTACTTTTGGGCATTTTACTCTTTTCTTGCTTTCTGACTGTTCCACTGGGCAGCCCCCAAAGTATTTTCATTTAATTCTCAAAACAAACCCATGAAGTAGGTACTGTTGTTCTCACATTTTACAAATGAATTAATGGAGGCTTTACAGAGTTTAAGAGATTTGCATAGCTAGTGAGGGCCCAGCCAAGTTTCTTCCCTAGGTTGGGTTACTTCAAATGTACTTTCCTTCTGTGCTGTATTGTTGCCGTCTCCTTATGGAATTTGGTTTTTTCTTGCCACCCATCCTCCACCCCTACTTTGTTGCCAGCCCAACGGAGAGCTATTCACAGTACCTTAAATGCACAGTGCTTTTTCTGCCTTGGCAGAAGCGGGTCTGTTAAGCAGCCCTCCGTTGTCCTCCTGCCCTCACCCAACACTAGGGTGTCCTTGTGCTCCACTCACCTCAAAGTGCTGCTCAGCTAGACCTTCCTTCGTGGAGCTTTCCTACCCTTCCAGGCTCAGCAGGCTTTTTCTGTTTCCGTTGCCGTAGTTAAGTTCTGAATAGTCCCAAAGTTAAAAGATATTTATCCACCAAGGAAACAATTACGTCACGCAGTGTTGGGGGCTGCCGTCTCACCTGGGTGAAATTGCGGGATGGATTCGTGTTTGTGACACTGTGAGACACTGAGCCCTGTTTGTAGCTGCTGTGTTGGTGACTGTAACAAGGAAGGAAGTGGTCTTCTTGCCCAGGTCCTCGAATTCAATTTATATACATTACCTCCTTCTTTCCTCTCCCAAAGGTCTCCCCTCTCCATCCTCACTGCTAAAGTACTTGTCAAGTGCGTCTTACTACCGCTTTCTGCTTAGGCTGTTTGAACTCGATAAAAGACTGCCATGTTTTCATAGTTTTCTATCTGCAAAACTCTTGATGCTAAAAAAAGATACCTGATTGAATTCCGGAGCTCTTTTTATGGCTTTGCCTGGATTCTGAGGTCATCTTGTTCTAACCTTACGCTGACCTCAGTTTATTGTCTGGTTTTGGTAGAGCATATCCTCCAGTAGCTTCTGGAGAAAGATTGAATGGGAGGTAACTTTTGAGACTGTAACATGCTAAATAAGATCCTACATCCTAATTCCCAGAACCTGTGAATATATTGCCTCACATGGTAAGAAGGTCTTTGTGGATGTCATCAAGGTAAGGATTTTGAGGTGGGGAGATTATCCAGGTGAGCCCCATATAAATAAGGGTCTTTATAAGAGGGAGGCAAGCAGCTCAGAGTCAGTAGGAGGAGACGTGAGAACAGAACCAACCGGACTGGGAGGCTCAGGTCATGATCCCGGGGTGATGCGTTTTGAAGATGGAGAAAGGGCCCACGAGCCAAGGAATACAGGCAGCCTCTGGAAGCTGGAAAGGACAAGGAATCAGATTCTCCCTGATGCCTCCAGAAAGAATGCAGTCGAAACCTTGATTTTAGACTGTCAACCTCCAGAACTGTAAGAGGAAAAAAAAATCTGTTCCTTTAAGCCACTAAGTTTGTAGTAATTTTTTACAACAGCAATAGGACACTGTGAACACACCGTGTATGGAAATGTCAGTATTATGCCCTTTGACTTGATTGAGAGTTTATGTAGATATAATTTATGTAGCTATTAAAGTAGAATTCTAGGTTGGAAATAATTTGCTCTCAGCTTTGAAGGCACTGCTACATTGTTCTCTGTAAAATTTTATCTTTTGTGACTTTTTTTTTTCATTTTACCCTCTACCTGCTTTTTAGACTTTATCCCGGGGGTTCTCAAATATTATGATATATACTTTGGTATGGATGCTCTTGTATTCACTTTATGGGGCACTTCATGGGCCTATCAATTTGAAGATTCATTTTCTTCAGTTGTGGAAAATTAGATTGTTTTGATAATGCTTTCTCTTCTATTTTTTTTCCTTTGGAACTCTTATTTCTTGGATTTTGGCCCTCCATTCTCTCTCATTTAGCGTGGATTCTCGTTTTACTTTCTGGAAGTTCCCTTCAACTTATTTTCCAATTCTGTAGTTCATTTCTAACAGCTGTCTTGGGGGGGG
>CM052901.1:71138040-71197603 GCA_028534135.1 Potos flavus
GTATGCTAGTTGTGAATAACATTTTATAGATTAATGATGTATGTGTTCATAGTAATTTCAGGTTCAGAGTTTTATTTTTCGCACTCACTTTGTATATCATCTTCACATCAACTCTGAGGTAAGTAGATTTTCCTTTTTTTTTTTTTTTTTTTTTTTCCATCTCACAAGTGAAGGAACCAGTTTTTTGAGAAAATGTGACTGGTCTAGAGTTGTAGAATTCAGATTATATTAATTTTATCTGTGTTCCTTGGTAGGTATAGAACTCTTGACACATTTTCTCCATTATAAGGTCTATAATTTTGTCTTTAGAATTCTGAAGCTCAGAGAAACTGAAATTGATACAAATGGAAAATAGGTTCTATATTGAGTGTCGGGTCAGTTAGATTGAGTTGTAGCTGTTGAGACTTGGAGTTGAAACAGTTTTGTAGGCCTACTTCCAACTTACTGGGGGAGAGTGCCCCTGATGGAACCACATCTGAAGTGGACATGGGGGCAACCTATGGATGGCAAATATGTAGCAGCCATGCTGACTAAATCTAAGGTACCTGATAGTTTCTTTATAGATTCTGTATTGAATCCTCAGTAAGTTAAGGGATCCTATGTGTACCAGTTAAGGAATTTAATTTTACTACATGAAACAGAAAACATAATGGTAGCCTTAAATTTGAGTTTATTTTTTCAGCATTCCAGGGCTGGTACAGGGTCTCCAGGATACCACTAGGGACCCAAGTGCCTTCTAGCCTTCTTCCTAACCATCTTTAGTGTATGCTCATGGTTATAGGGTTATTCCCAAGTCGTCCCATCCATCTATGTTCTAGGCAGGCTGGAAAATGGGAAAAAGCAAAATGGTGCCTGCCAGATGCATAAGACCTCTTTAAAGAACTTTCTTGTAAAGCACATCCAGTGAAATCTGCTTTTAGATCATTGGCCAAACTATATCACATGGCCCCCTCATCTACCAGAAAGCTGGGACATGTGTTTTTACTGGAGCACATTGCAGGCCAACAACTTTGGGCTTCTGGTAGCAAGAAAGGGGAGAATGGATATTGGGGGGGGGGGGGTAATTAACACTCTTTGTTGTAGTATACCCCATTAACTACCCTAATCCTTACTGAATCTTTTTCCCATACAGAGAACATACTCCCCCCGTCCTCAATGGAAATACCTCCAAAGTGTAACCTAGTCATTGTGTCCATTTTCCCAAGTCAATTTCTTGGTGATGTGCAGTCTACCCCATTAGGTCTAGGTATGTCTTGTCTGATGATTCACAAAACTGCCATCTCCCCCATTGTTACATAGATAGGAAAAAAATAGTTGGTAACTATAGTAAAAGTTCCCACACACAGAAAAGGGGGGAGATTGGGAAAGAGCAGTGACCAAATCCTACTGGGCGGGAAGAGCAAAGACTTCCTGCCCTGCCAGTTGAGAAAGTTCCCTGGATGGCCTGACAGTCCCTGGCTCTGCTCTCTAGAGGGATTTCCTTTGCCTGGGAAATTTGTGAGGGGAGTCCCGGCATCCTTGAGGCGCTCTATGACTGCTCCTCCCTATAGGTCAGAAATTATAGTGGGAACTGCTGCCAGCGGATTGGCAAACCTAAATACAGGGTGGGTAATTGGATCCTGGGGTGGCAGAGGCCAAGTGGCACTCAGTCCTCCGAGGCAAGGTAGGTGTGGTTAGCTAAATAACAGAGTCAAAGCAGCAACTGGCATAGTCCGAATAATACAGGGGGGTTTCCTTTGCCCTGCAGCAGGCCCCCGACTGGTTCTCTAGAGATTCTTCATTGTCCATTCTTCTCCATGGCCCCGTCTCAAGAGCATACTTGGGGAAAGCACAGCTTTCACAACTAATAAATGTTCTCTTGGTGAGGATTTGGGGCCATGGATTATTTTTGGAGACTTCATACTTGCTGGCTGCTACAGAGCAGTCTTAAAGTTTCTATGATATTCCCTCAAGAACTTATGGGTATTTGATATTTTGTTTTCAGTAAGCTCCATGGAGTAGAAGCCACATCTAGGTATAGTTTCTTAGCTTAAGTTCTTCTGCTTACTGTCCTCTGTGCTCAGCTCTTTTCTTTTAGCTTTTAAATTAATAGCCAGCTGCCTTGAGGTAGGCGACATCCTTAATCTGATTTTTTGCAGGCTGGTTTTCTTCCTTGTCCTGAAAAGAACTCTTAAAACAGCTTGGGGCTGTGGTCTTATCTCCTGCTAAGACAGCTACTTGTGAGTTACTGCTTATAATCACCTCAACTTGAGGTACAGAGGCTGTTGATATTTACAGCCCTGTAAAGCTTCAAATTATGTGACTCTCAGTCAATCTAGATTGAAGGCTGCAGGCATAGAATGTCTAGCTCTAGTTTAATTTGGTCTCTCCTGGGACCGGACTCAAAAGCTGCAAGAAGAAGCCATCATATACCCATGTCCTGAAATTTTTCTGTAGTTCCCTAAATTATAGCCTGTTTGGGTATGTGATGTTATCAAATATTTTACTACTGCCTAACAAGAGTAACCAGCTTTAAAGTCACTTTGAATTTGTTAGAGACTGGCATTAGTTCTTAAGACAAATTTTCCAAAAAATCTTTTCTTTACCCTCATATAGGTGTATTCCAAGCACCGATGGGCAGCTTGGTGTATATCGGCTTTTGAACTCCTAAATTGGGAGAAATTAGGACTAGCAGGGAGTGCTTTTTCCTAAAGACAGGAACACTTGGCAAAGACGAGGAAAAAGTGTGAGCAAAGAAATATGTGGACATAATTTCTAGGAAAGAAGTTAATTGGTGATGGGTAAATGGTCAAGAAAAAATAGGTAGTTTCTATTAAACCAGAAGAGCCATTGTGCCAGCTGTTTTGATTTCAGCCACCAGGTGATGCAGTTTACCCAGGGTCTTGGTTCTTGTCCATGGTGAGAGGTACCATGGTTAAGGAGAAAGTGAACTTGGAACTAGTTGCTTATAAGTCCAATATTAGGACCTTTGGATGGCATATAATTTTCCCCTATAAATGAAAACTAAATTCTTTTGTGGCTGTTTTATTTGGTACTTAGCATACATATGTGCTAATTATTGACCGTTATGTAAATATCCTTGGTCGAACAAAAGTAAGACTTTTAAATTCCATAAACTTTACCTTTTGGCAGTGTCCTAGACTGAGAGTCTTGAAGGACAAGTTCTAATAAAGAATAATGTTTTATGCTACTTAACTTGGAATGTTGTAGTGTTGTGACCTCTGTACCTTGCTAGTTTTCCCTGATTAGATCTCTTCAAGGTAGTCCTTTAAAAAAAAAAAAAAAAATTAACATACAAAGAAGAGGATAAGTAGTACCTGGGCACTAGAATCTCATTTCTAAGATTTCAAATTTTCATATCCTATGAGCTACAATGGGAAGATTCATCAAACAATAGATATTTGGGCACAGTTGTCAGCCATTATATTAGACATTAGTGCATAATACTAGTAAATAACAGTTTTTGAGTACTTATAAAATAGTTAAAATGGTAAACATTTTACATGTATTCATTTAATCCTCCCAACAATCTATTCTATTAAACTGCCTAGTTAGAGCAAGATAGAGATCCCCCAGCCCATATCTCCCCCCCCCCCCCCCCCCCCGCCAGAAATGAATATTTGGCAGCCATGCATGAACAAAACTGCCTCTGTAAGAGTCTTGGTATCCAGGTAGGAGACTGCAAAACCCCGGTGGAGCCCAAGTCTGAAGGGGGCCACTTTGAGAAGGTAGACTTGTTTAGGCCCACTAACTATGGTCCTGGCTGCAGACCAGAAGCAGCCGCATTTCCTTTGCATTTGGCAGTAGCCTTACTTGTTCACAGTCCTGCCACCAGCCCCTTCCATCAAGGTACCTAGGAGGAGCCACCTCTTTCCCTGTTCCTGGTAACAGGCCTGCTGACCCTTGAACCCAACTGCAGGCCCATGACCCAAGTTCAGCCCCACTGTACCTGTTGTTCCCATGGCAGTCCTGCCCACCTAAGGACCTGGTAGAAACCATGCCCTTAGATACCCCCAGTAACAGGCCCAGCAACCTCAGATCTGACTATAATCCCTGAAGCCGTCTTGTGACCTGGCTGCAGTCCTGCTGTACTGAAGTCTGGAAGGTGTCTTTCC
This sequence comes from Potos flavus, assembly GCA_028534135.1. Taxonomy (NCBI): domain Eukaryota; kingdom Metazoa; phylum Chordata; class Mammalia; order Carnivora; family Procyonidae; genus Potos; species Potos flavus. The sequence continues at coordinate 71,142,156 of CM052901.1, forward strand.
AGCCCCAGCTCCTACTCCACCCAAGCAGCCCAGCAACCCAGTGGGAGCATGCTCAGGGAGGTGGTGGAAGCCACACTTGACTGCAGCCCCAGTAACAGGCCTATCAATTGTGAACCCAGCAACAACAAGACCAGCCTTCATCCCTGCTCAACTGTAATCCTGGAGGCAGTCTAATCAGTCTTAGGACCTGTGTGGAAACACAACATACTAAAACTTAAGGGATGCAGCAAAAGCAGTTCTAAGAGGGATGTTCATAGCATCACTAATCATCAGAGAAATGCAGATCAAAATGTGACTGTTCTCAAACACAAGTGTTGGCAAGGATGTGGAGAAAAAGGAATCCTTATACAGTGTTCGTGGCACTGTAAATGGGTAAAGCCATTTTGGGGAACAGTATGGAGGTTGCTCAAAAAATGGAACTACCGTATGATCTAGCAGTTCTACTTCTTGGTGTATATCCAAAAGAAATTGGTATCAAAGAGAATCTGCACCCCCTTGTTCATTGCAGCATTATTCATTATAGCTAAGGTAAGGAAACAACCTAAATGTCAGTCAGTGGATGAATGGATAAAGAGAAAGGGATATGCATGTATATGCAAACACAGTGTAATATTGTTCAGCCTTAAGGAAATTCTGCTGTTTGTGGCAATATGGATGAATCTGGAGCACACCATGCTATGTGAAGTAAGCAAAACACAGAAAGACAAATACTGCATGATCTTCTATGTGGAGTCTAAAATAGTCTAACTCCTAGCAGAGAGTATAATGGTGGTTGCTAGGGGCTGGGGAGGTAGGAGAAATGGGGAGATGTTGCTCAAAGTGTACAAAGTGTCAGTTGTGCAGAATGAATAAGTTCTGGAGAGCTAATGTACAGCATGGTGACTATAGTTAATACTACATTATGTGATTGAAATTTGCTGAGATAGTAGATCATAAGTGTTCTCACCACAAAAAGAAGATGGTAAAGGTGTGAGTTGATGGCATGTTCATTGGTAACTTGATTCTGGTAATCATTTCACAATGTATATATATATCAAATCATCATAGTGTATGCCTTAAGTATATACAACTTCCGTTTTACCTCAATATACCTCATAAAACTGTGTAAAAAATAAACTATCTCAAGATGGTAGATAGTATTATCCTCACTATAGCTATATGTAAACGGAGACTCAGAGAGGTTTAAGTCACTTGTCCAGGGTTACCAAGCTCTTGAATGGTAAAGCCGGGAGCCTAAGGAGGTTTGACTCTCTCCTCTGAATTGGTCAGCTATCTTGCTGTAACTGTACACAGTCCCTGCCATTTGGGAACTCGATAGGGGAAGTAAAGGTGTAAATAACAAATTGAATTATTTTACTTTCTTAGTTTGTTCATAGTTATTGTGATTGTTTCACAGTGCCTGTAAAGATAAGTTGCATATGTGAAGCAGCTGTGGCATGCTAAACTCAGAATATTTTTAAAACAGTAAACCTGTCAAGTGAATAAAAATGGCCTATCAAATGAACCAAAATGGTATGTAGCTTCTTGGAAACATTCATTCAACAAAATGTAGTAGGCTGTTATTACATTGCAGGTTCTTCTGAGCCCTGGAGATACAGCCCTGAAAACCTAGAAGGTGCCCTTTCTGTCATGGAACTTACTAGTCTACAAAGGGAGACCAGTGTTAAATAATTGTACAAGTAACTGTTTAAAATTAAATTGTGAGTGCCGTGAAGGGAAGCCAAAGGGATGCTATGACAGAACATGGAAAGGGAGCTCATCCTGCTTCGAGAGTGAGAAATGGGGGAATACTTCAGCTTCTGAGTAGAGCTAGCTTTCAGACTCCATAACATACTTTGATATCTTATCATTAAATCCTGTGACTCTTCATTGTTCTTCCTATTGCTGTACTGAAGTCCTGTGCTTGGTGAGCACTAAGGGGAAAGAGAGCTTTACTTGCTCTGAGGGGAATAAAAACAATTCTTAGATACTGAAGCTAAATCTTGAAGGATTAGTGGAGAGGGATGGACAAGGGGAAGGGTATTCTAGGCAAAGAAACAGTTTTCAAAAGTTAGTACAAGACTTTGAGGGCAGATAAGAATCTTTTTTTAAGATGATTGTGGTTAGTATAGGTACATGTAATACGTGTCTAGGTGGTATTGAGAGATGAGAAAAAATAAATAGATGGGAAATATCTATGTAACCAAATTTCATTTCTGCAAAGTTATTCTACTGACCTTTCCCCATCATTTCAGATAATCTAAGAGCTGTAGGGGAATGGAGTAAGATTCTTTGCTCTTCCACATTTTAATCGTTAACATTTTTAAAGTATAAGGATGGACTTAATTCAGATAATGAGACATCTTATGGTTAAAAACATAATTGTACACAATGCAATAACTATAAGGGTTGTAGTCAGACTACTAAAGCATGGTTATCAATAAGTGAAATGCATTTGGATCTCCTAGCTAGGATGAGGTTTGGGTGTTGGAGGAATATATATTACTGCATGCATATAAGATTAAGTTGACGTGAAGAAAGAGTTTTTTAAAGATTTATTTACTTGAGAGCGAGCATGAGAAAATGAGTGTGTGTGGGGGGGGGAGGGACAGAGTGAGAGGGAGAGAGAAACCCAAGCAGACTCTGTGCTGAGCATGTGGGAAGGTTTTGAGTGTGATGTTCCAGGCATATTCTGATGAGGCAGAGTATTTTATTAATCGGGAGATCGAGTGGAAAGAAATGATTAACAATGAAAGCAACATGGCAGTTGGATGTGGAACACAGAAGACCACCAAGGCTTTGCGTGGCTTGCATCTGGGTCAGCGTCTACTACTGATGTTCAGCAAGTCACTAGATGTTTCAGAATCTGGCTCTTCAGTAAAAAGTTCAAAAAAGGAAAAAAACTAAAGTATAGCATAAACTACAGAAGAATATTCAAACTGTAAGCGTGTGGTGCTTGATGAGCTTTTACAAACTGAACATGCTCCTGTAGCCAGCACCCAAGGCAAGAAATGAGGCCATTGCTGGAGCCATCTTTGGGTTTCCTGCACTTCCATTTTTATCCTTAAAATAGGAGTAATACTGTCCTCACTGTTCAGGAGTGTTGAGAAAGGACAAAAAGTGCTTTCATCTTTCTCAGGTAGTTTTGTGCAAGTGAAGTGAAATAGCTCTAGCACTGTTAGACCCGAGGAAGTAGGACAAGTTTCCAAAGTTGTATAGAGCTTGCTTAGGGTATTATTAATAAACCTATTAAATTGGGGGCGAATGAGCAAGTAAGTCTGAAAACCACAAAGCAAAGGACAAAACCACCATCTAAAACTAACCATAAAGATGTGCAAGTAGAGTGTGATGCCTTACTGTTAGTTTATGCAAGATGTCATTCTTGGGGCACCTGGCTGGCTCCGTCGGTAGAGTCATGAGTTTGGGCCCCACTTTGGGTGTAGAGCCTACTGAAAAAATGTCATTCTTGGGACTCAGTAAAGCAACTTGTGTATTTTTATATGCTCAACCAGTATGAAACCACTCATTATTTGAGAAAGTTCAAGGAATGGCAGCTCCCAGAATTAAAAGCAAGTTGCATTTTGAAAATATCCACAAGCCTTGAATTCACCAAATATTTCTGTTTAGGTTTCAAGAGGTCTGATGTTGAATATCCTTTTATTAACCTGAATGTTAATGATTTTAGGACAGGAAGTCCTCCTTCGTGTTCTTAGTACTGTTAGCTGAGTTATTGCTTTCTTGCTAAGTAATCATAAATGAAATCACATACTCTTGTAGCACTTTCTGAAAAAAAATTTTTTAAAGATTTTTTTTAAATTTATTTATTTGACAGAGAGAGAGAGAGATCACAAGTAAGCAGAGAGAGAGGGTGGGGGAAGCAGGCTCCCTGCTGAGCAGAGAGCCCGATGTGGGGCTCGATCCCAGGACCCTGAGATCATGACCTGAGCCGAAGGCAGAGGCTTTAACCCACTGAGCCACCCAGGCACCCCTCTGAAAAAAATTTCTAATTTATTTAGTGTGATAACTGATGCTTACTCTAACAAACGACGCTGACTGTAGTCACTACAACAATAATTCTGTTTTTCTATTGCTTCCAAATTCATTTTCCTCCACAACATCTTATTGGATCCCCTTAAGAGCTAGTCTGAAATTTACCTAGAAATGAAAGACAGTGAACTATGATTTTTAATTTCTATAAGGTAAAGTCATTTTATTTATTTCCTCTTTGATATTTAAAAATATCTTCGAGTGCAGAAGTTCAGTAATTCTTTCAATTATTTGGTGATTTACTTGAGAAGTTCTTAACATAGGCAGTATAGTTCTAAAGAATAAACAAATAGAGGAGCTGTACTTGTAATAAACATTTGAGTATTGTGTAGGGTTTCCAGATTTTAAAATAAATTTGAAAATGTGAAATTGAATGAAAAATTAGAACCAAATATCATTTGACTCATATTTTCATAGACTTGGTTGGGCATTTGAATCATTCTCATTTTGTTCCATGTAGTCAGTGACTTCAGTCCATTCCATTGGGGACGGATCTCTGGGTCTCAAGCATGGCCTATGACAGTAGAGGCGAGTGGATAGGCCAAGCACCTGTGTTAATGCTGCCCATAGTGTGTGCTTTGGGATGCAGTGTGCCCCCTTTGTCATGTGACTCTCAGTTCCTTCAGGAACCCAGCTTCTCTTCGCCATCTTCCGGATGAAGTTTAGCATGGACAGATGCTCTGAAAGAGGTATGCGGGTAGGTGTGTAAGACAGAGAAGTTTTGTGTTTTTTTTCACATCACGGAAATCTAGTCTCTGGTAATAAGGCAGAATCTGGTTTATGGTTACGGAGGGTATCTTAAATGTGAATGCAGCATAAGGTGATTTAAACTAAAACATGTCCAGGAAAAGAAACTATTTAATCCTTCTGAAGTACTTGGCTCAAGTACTCTGGCTGTCTAGCCAGAACTGAAAGGCTACCAAGTGGTCACATGGGCCCATGAGTAAATGTAAACCCCTCCTCATTAGAGCAAGGACTCTCCCATACAGCATTAGAGCATTCTTCTTCAGGCAAGAGGCATACTGTCTACTCAATTAGGATAGGAAGGAATTTTTTTTAATTGTCCCTGCCATTTAGTGTGAAACAGAAAAATTTGGAAACCTAACCGATGTTCTATAGTTTGCCATTGTCGTTAGTGCAAGTAGATAAAACATTTCAAAGTACATAAAGTGTATATAATTATATTTTATATCAAATTCCCAAAATCTCATGCCTGGTACTAGAGTTAACAAAATTCTGTCCTGATTGTTTAGCTTCAGTTTCCCAAATTCTCCCTTCAGGTTATCAGAAAACCTATATGATCACTTCAGGTTTCCACCAAATCTATATAACCTTCAACAGAAAGACTGCTCCCCAAAGCCATGGGGAGAACACCAATCTTAAGAATATTTGTTCTGTGGAGGAGTGGCCTGTGTTTAGTCTACCTATAATATGTCACAATCCTCTTTGAAAATTCTTTGAATCTATGTAGTAAACAAGTCCCATATCAGAATCTGTTTTGCTTTTTTATGTTTATATGACCTTGAACTCTGCCAAATTTTGAATAAAAATGATTTGTCAGAATTCACTCTTATACTATAAAGGGTCTATTATCTTTATACACTCTAATATATTTCCTTCCCCTCACAGTCAAGCGTATAGTTAGTTGATAGCTGTATTTTTTGTTGACACTTTATTTGACGTGTTCAGAGTTGAATTCAATTCCACAGATATGTGAATACTCCAGATATTGAATGAAACTGTAAGATAGCATCTACCAAGATATATATATATATATATATTTTTTTTTAAGATTTTATTTGAGAGAGAGTGAGAGAGAGTACAAGCCAGGAGGAGAGGCAGAAGGAGAAGCAGACTCCCTGTTGAGCAGGGAGCCTGATGCAGGGCTCCATCCCGGGACCCTGGGATCATGACCTGAGCCAAAGGCAGATGCTTAGCCGACTGAGCCACCCAGGTGCCCCCTAAAATATGTTTCAAAGAACATTGTTTCCATCTTTTTTAGTATGCTCAGAAGTTTAGGAAATGCTAGTTTTAATGAAATTTAACAAGTCTCTTTTCCATAGGACCTTTCAGAGCCTTAAATTTGCTAATATGCATTGAGATTTTTAAAAATAGGAATATTCTAGAATGTCTCCTAAATGTACTTTACTCTTAGAACCTTTGAGTAGTAGAGCATTTTGTAAGAATAGTGAGCCTCAAAACATACCTTAGGAAATGTGATAGGGATAAAAATCGTTTAAAAATGAGTAACTAGGGCACCTGGTTGGCTCAGTTGGTTAAGTGTCCAACTCTTGATTTTGGATCAGGTCATGATCTCAGGGTCATGAGATTGAGCCCTGCATCAGGCTCTGCACTCAGCAGAGAGTCTGCTTGAGATTCTCTCCCTCTGCACCTCACCCCACTCACAGACTTGTGTGCAATCTCTCTCTCAAAATAAGGGTTTTAAAAAATGAGTAACCGGGGTGCCTGGGTGGCTCAGTCCAAAGTGTCTGCCTTTGGCTCAGGTCATGATCCCAGGGTCCTGGGATATAGCCCCGCGTCAGGCTCTCTTCTCAGTGTGGAGCCTGCTTCTCTATCTCCCCCTCCTGCTCATTCTCTCTCTCTGTGTCAAGTAAATAAAATCTTTTTAAAAATGAGTAACCAAGTGTTTCATAGGAATTAAAGCATTTGGCATTCTTGAGCCATGGCAAGTGGAAGGGTGAGAAATGGAAAACAGTATGAAGAGAATGAAGACTGTTGCACTTTGAGTTTCAGAGTTCAGGTCCTAGGTCACCACATCTCGTGTGTCTGTGTGTCCGTGAGTATGTGTCTTGAGGGTGTGTGGGAAGTGATGGTTGTCCTTGCGTTTCGTAGACCTAGAGTCCTCATCTACAAAATGAGGGACTGGATCAAGTGACACCTGGGATCATCTCTACATCTGACATTTTTTCTAGATGAGCCTCACTTTACCAAAACTGTGTACAGAAACTAGAATTTTAGGTAATTTGTTGGGCACTCACTTGCTTTACAGAAAGAAATCTCTCACTGTGGAGTAATCAGCTTCTCAAGCTGAGTTTTGTCAGTTTTTCCCTCCAATCTAATATAATTCACATATAACTAAGTTTACAGAAGTATAACACGTAGAAGTTAAACCCACCTGTAACTGTAAGCATTTACTTTCTCATCCTTGGGAGGTTTTTTGTTTTGGTTTGGTTTGGTTTTTGCCATTACGTGATTGATACTGGTTACTGCTATTAGTGAAAAAGTTAGTCTTTTAAAACTCAAGTGTCCTAATGTACTTATTTCACTTAAATCATGTGCTGGTTGATTTTTTTAAAATATATACTCATGCCTCATGAAAATAAATTGCATTTTAAGATATATTTTTATTCCTTCCATTTTTTAAATTATTAAAAATTGTAGTAAAACGTATATAACATGAAATCTGCCATTTTCACCCTTTGAACTGTACAGTTTAGTGGCTTTAATTGCATTTACAATATTGTGCAACTGTGTCTAAGATGCGTTGTTACCCTTTTGGTAAGTGAGGCTTTGTTGTGATTTAAGTTGGTTATATTTTACAGCACTTTACATCAGGATAATTTTGTGCTAAATTCTAAAGATATTATGATCCTACTTAGATATTATGGGAAGGGAGAGAAACTTATGGTATAGAATGGTTAAATGACTTCTTCAGAGCCTACTATTTTAGATCTTAGTTAACTAAATCCTTTGGTAGATGTTGTAGTTTGATCTGATTGGTCAGACTTGAAATCAGCAAGTATTTTATTGAATCGTTGGTTTTGTTAGGCACAGGTATTCTACCACCACAGCATTCTTTTAAGGTAATGAGTGTTTCAAGCAAAAGAAGTGCCCAGTTAGATCTCATATGTATTGGCATACCCTCTCCATTCTGGGCTTTGATCTTCCTGGCAGTCTGAAGTTAGAACTATAGGTTTCGCCCTTGCCCACAATGTCTACTTGGCAATGAGGCTGGAATCTGGTAACTTCTGTCAGAAGCAAATCTTTCTTCCACCCTGGAGGTGCCGCGTCTCATGAGCAGATTCTCCCTCTTACTCTTGGCCATTAATCTTCAGTCTTTGGGTAAATGAAGTGACTTGTCCCTACAAAAAGAGTGAGGTCCAGTCTAATTCCCCTTTTTGAGGGAAGACCAGAGAGTTGGAACTAATAGTTGGTGATGAATTTTAGAACTAGAACACACACATTTTTTTTTAAAGATTTTATTTGAGAGAGAAAGAGTGAGAGACAATATGAGGGGGAGAAGGTCAGAGGGAGAAGCAGACTCCCCATGGAGCTGGGAGCCCGATGTGGGACTTGATCCCGGGACTCTGGGATCATGACCTAAGCCGAAGGCAGTCGCTTAACCAACTGAGCCACCCAGGCGCCCAACACACACATTCTTCTCTCCGGTCACAGATGATGATTGTCCTGTGGTGGTTGATGAAATAGGGACAGGATTGATAGATAAACCTATTGAAGAAACCTCTAGTGTCTTATGGTTTTGTTGTTTTCTAAGTCCAAATTTAGACCTTGGCAGAATGGAAGTAGTTACCTACTTCTAACACCCTCTATGAAAATCGAGGAAACAGGCACAGAGTGACTATAACTCAAAAATAACCTATCACTTGCAAAGCCAGAAGTGGACACTCATATTTTCCCGACTCTTGATCTAATGCTAGATACATGGGAGGGTGACTCTGTTATTTTATTTGCCTACAGAGCATTTGGTAGAATTGTCGTTGCCATGTATTTACAGAATTACTCCAGAAGAGATATTGCTAATATTCTAGTTCTGCATCACCTAGCCAATTAAAGATGTTCTTAGTGCCACTTAATAATGCAATTATACAGCAGAAAGGAAACTTAAGTCAATATGCAGTATTAATTTCACTTTTTTGTAAGTTTGAAAATTGTTTTTCAAATAAACTTCGAACATGGAGATGCTTTCTACAAAATACAGTATTTTTCTCATAAGTGAATTCTTACTATATACTTTTTAAAAAGAAAACCCAAAGTACTACAGAATATAAATAAAACATACAAGGCAACTGAAGTCTGCAAATTTTCCTGATAAATACAACAGGGCAGTTTTTGCCTCTATAAAGGGGATAAAAATTGGATAACTTCAGCAGGGGACCTTGGGCATATGTTTGATACAGGTGTTAGGCAGGGATAACCTGGTGATTAAGAAAAGAATGGGCTCTGGATCTGAAATTTCTGGATTTGAATTCTGGTTGAACCAGTTGCTAGTTCTGGGGCTAGGCCAAGCTATTTAGCTTCTCTGTACCTCAATTTTCCTCCTCCGTAAAGTCGGAATAAAGACACTGCCTATCCTAGAGTAGTTATGAGAACTTGAGTTAATACCAGCAAGTCTTAGATGACTAGCATATAGTGCTATTCTAATATATACTAATACAGTACCTGTCACTAATTTTATCGTTCTTACTGCTCTTATTGGTGGTAAATGTGACGTGTGAGTGGGTCATTTTTGAAAAGTGCAGGACTTTTGACCTATGGAAGCTTTTCACTACTTGGATGTAAATGTAAATACTTTAATCAGAATTAAACCAATGTTAATGAATTCTTTTGTTGAGAAAGTATTTCCCAGCCCAGATGGTTCCACTAAGCCAACTTAATTCTTTGATCACTTTTCTGTATGATACAGTTAAACCATTCGTAATTTTTTTCTATTTTTGCATTTTCCTAGAAGTAGTGGGATAAATTTTTTCTGTAAAAGTCCTAGAATCAGGCTTTTAAAAACACAAAATCTTTAAAATAATGGCTTCTAGCATTGTAGTTTTTCTTTTATACATGTTATTTTATCATTTTTTACGTTAACATACCAGCCAATATGATCTTCTTTAAAAGAGACCTTCCAGATCATTCCTCATTTCACATGCATTCTTGTTTCCCTGGCAGTCCTCCACCGGCTTCCCCTGACTTTGATATTGTTGTTAATACTGCCCTCTTCAAAACATCTCAATAACTCGAATGAATCAGCGTAAGCAGAGGTAGATTATGGCTCATTAAGTGACTAGGGGCGATGGTGCCCCCGTAATGAGGTTTCTGATGACAAGGAGAGTAGCATGGCTGAGGCTGAGAGTAAACCAAGATGTTTTCTGTATGGGAAGTCAAAGGTGGGAGCAGGAAGAAGGCTGAACTGGTTTTGCCAACGCTCTAAGGAAACTGCCTTCTCAAGAGCAGGAGCTGTGACAGGGCTAGAAGGCTGTAACAGGCCATAAAGCAGGCTCGCTGAAATTTAAGGAAGAACTGTAAGGGTTAGTATGATGGTTTCCAAGTATGCTCCGTTGCTGATCAGTTCTACTCTAGGCAAAGACAAGAAGTACAGAACTTCACTTTTTAAAGAGCACATTACTGAAACTCTTCTCTTAGCAGTGACTTCCTAATTTAGGGGTGGAATCTCTCCAAGATTTTTAGAGAAAGCAATAAAAACAGATTCGCTCTGATAACTTTAGCATTGTGTACGATGGTTGATAATTTAATTCATGTAATGCTTTATTAAGATTGGAAAACACAAAGCATTGTATATTTGAATCAAGGACTCCTCTAAACCAGTAAGCAATCTGTTGCCATCCACGCTTGTCTCGGTTCTGTGAAAAGCAGCGTTACGGCAAAGGCCAAGAGCATCCTGGGCAGTGGTCGAAATAGCAGCCTTTGCTAATTCCACCGATCAGTACAACCATCTTATTTTCTGATCACCTGAATACGTTTTACCAACTAGAGTTAAGGTTTAAGCTGAGTGATCTCTTTGAAAAAGAATTATTAGTCTTGATCAAATAGTGTATTACCTGTAGATGAGATATCTAGCCCTAAGGGGATTTCCTCAGCTGGTATTGAGGCCCATTGTATCTGTCCAAGGATGAAAGCAACAGATGTATAATACTCTGGATTGTTTGTGTTATGGATCAGCAAAGTATTTGTGGTAAATCAGAGGTATAAAACAAGCTCAAAAATCCAGTCTGTCACATGGAAGTGACAAACTACAAGCTCATTAAAGACAGTAACTCTACATTTGTGTACTGTGGAAATACCAGAATTTTCCAACAAATGGAATGGTAATGGCTTTTTTGATGTGTTCCCTAGAAAGAATTGTGTTCTGTGATTTTTTTTCCCCCAACTGATAAAGTCTTTGTTATTCAGTGCTTTCAGTGTTATTTACTAATAGTGTTACAGCCAAAATAAAATAGAACCATGCAGTGGAACTCATTTCTTCTCCTCTGTTGTAGCGGGGTCTGTGAAAGATGTTTGAGGAAACCTTAATTGCCTACAGCCCTACAATGAATTGCATACCAGATGTACTGTTTTAAAGTCTTGATTCTTGGTATGCATTTTTCACCTTTTACTTCAGTATTAGCCTTTTGTTTGGAGCATTTAATGTTAAGCAGTATAAATATGTCTTTCTAGGCGACATAATTGGATTCTCATTTTTCTTCCCAATAAAGAAAGCAAGGTCAGCATAACTTTGCATTTGCTTCTCAGGCTGTTCTTTGAGTCGGGAGAGAATTGAGTCAAGGTCAGAAATATGGATTTCTTCTTTTTGCTAAAACTTAGTAGAATGACTAAATATTTTGGATAAAAAGCTCTTCTGAAAACTTACATTTTAGATACTATTCAAGCGGCATGATTTCAGACCTTTTGTTTGTCATTTTTTCTGACAAAAGCACTCTTCTGTCAGCTTCTCACTTATTTTACTTTTCAGCCACAAAGTATTTGATCATTTTGAGGGCACAGGAGGAAATCGAGTGAACCTATGACCTCAGCTATTGTGTTAGACATCTTATACAGGATTAGTTCCAGATGAGTTCCATGGATTTGAACTTTCTCGGTTCTTGGATAACATTTGTCCTCTTCAGATCTGCCCCTGCTGAGTCCTCTGAATCCTGGTCTCCAGTCCAGTTTAGCCTGTGAGTGCCCATCTTCTCTTGGCAGTGGGGAGGAGACTGACCAATAGTCCTCCCTGGGCTCCTCCTAGAGCACCTGCCGCTAACACCTTTCCTTCTGGACTTTCTAAGGGACAGGCCCCCGCCGCCCTCCCTGTCTGCTTGTGTTGTCAGTGATTACCCGCAGCCAGCACAGAGGAAGAGAGGGCCATTGGCCGGCGCCAGGTGAGGAGAGGGGACCCAGAATGGGAAGAGAGTCCGTGACAAAGACCAACTCTCAGCTGGCTTGTTTTAGCCCAGGGTAAGCTCAGTCTCTGGCCTGAAAAGGATCAGCAAGAGGACCTTCCACTTAGTTCACTGGTAGCGAATTGTGCTTCAGCAGCCAAGTCGTAGCTAGTAGGCAGATTGGGAGTTTCATGACCCGGTGTCCTTGTCTTCTGGCCTGATTATCAGAGCCCTAAAGAAGGGGCCAACCAAGTGCAACGCAATCAACTCGAACTTCCTAGTTGTTTTCTTCACAGAATCTTATCTGAATTCATTTTGCATTTCAGGGAGAGGGAAGGATTTATTAGGCTGTGCAATGGCTCATCTACTTGTACTAAATGGGATAAAAGCAGTAGACAGGAAAAGTAGACCAGAATCAGTCACATTTTGTTAGGCTTTTTGCTTAAGGAATACTTACTTGTGGAGATTTTGACTTATTTGATTTGGAAAGTTTTAAGATTTCTCCACTCTATGACATGCCTTCAGAAACAATGAATCTTGGTAATAATTGCCAAAGTACTAGGAGTAGAAAAAGTTAAAGCGACAAAATTAAAGGTGACAGACATGGGCAGGAAACAAGACATTGAGAATAATGGTCCCCACAATGGCAGGCCCAGAGCTGCGCCTCGAGGTATGTGCCTTTAGGCCAGCTGTAGAGAAGGAAGGAGTCTTCTGCTCAGAGGCTACCTTTTTAATGAGGCTTACCCTGACTCCCCTTAGTATTCCCCATTCCTGAATATCACTCTTTTTTTCCTGTAGACTTATCCCCTCTTAATATACTTTATAATTTCCTTATTGTATTTATAGGTAGTAATATACTTGAGTTTAAATGTATTTTGTATTTTTGCTTGTCCTGCCTATTCTCCTTGATTTTTTTTTTTATTTCTTACATGAGCATTTTTTTGTCACTCCATTCCCTCCCTCACTTAGTTTGGAATTTAGACACTGTTTCCGTTCTTTCAGTGGTAACCCTTAAAATAACATGTATTATGCACTTACGGAGTGTAATACTGGGAAGTCTTATTACCCTTATCTCAGCCAGCACAAGGATCTTAGGAAATTTGAACTTTATTCCTTCTTGATTTAATATGTCATATATTATAATTCCCTATATTTGTACACCAACAGAACATTGTTTTACGCAGTCCGTATTTAGATTTACCATATATTTATGTCTTACATTCCTCTTCATTCTTTGCATCTCTGACCTTCTATCGGGGATAATTTTCCCTCCCAGAAACTGGCTTAGTGTGGGTCTGCCATGACCTACTCTTTCAATGTGTTCACTTTTGCTTTCATGATTGAAGTCTCTGGGTATAAAATTGTTTGGATGACAGTTTATTTCATCTCATTGAATTGTTCCATTGTCTTCTGCATTCTGTTGTCAGCTGTCAAACTGTCACTTCTTTGAAGATAATTTTTTTTTTTTTAACCTCTGGTTATTTTCTCTTTGTCTCTGTTTTCCCGTGATGTGTCTAGGTGTAGATTTTGCGTATTCTGTGATTAACTGGGAGTCTTGAATTTGTTGCTAGACCTGTATGAATATTCTGTGAAAATATTCTATAAAAAAGTTCTCTGCTATTTCCTCAAATATTGCCTTGACCTTATTGTCTTCTTTCCTGCTGGGACCCCAATTAACATACATTAAATCTTCTCATTATTTCATCTGAGTCTCTTACCTTGTTTTTGTTTTTTTCTTGTTTTTCTCCATGATATATTCCAGATCATTTCTTCTGATTTGTATTCCCCTTTACTAATTCTTAATTTCAGCTCCCAGAAATCCACCCTTTGAGTTTTAAATTTCGACTATATTTTTTTTCCCAGTATCTCATGCTTTGGTCTTTTTCTTTTGTCCCTCATTCTGATTCTTGCTCATACTAAGATGGCAGTGTCTTTCTCAAGAGAGGATTCCCCTTGCTAGGATTGTGGGGGAGAGTTCGTGGCCAAGAATGCCCTAATCCAACTTTAAGGTTTGGGATTCTGTGGGCTACCAGATAAGAAGGCGCCATACTCCCAAGTTCATGCAAGGCTAGGTTTGCTTTTGGTTCACCTCCACCATGGGCATAGCTTTTCAGAAGAAACCAGAATAAAGCAGGGGATTGGTTTCTCAATTAAATTGCAAGGCTTCTCTACTCGCCCATTCCTATGAGGCCATAGGAGTCCTTTGAGGCAGCTCCCTCTCAGGAGTAGAGAATTAGCCCGTGGGCAAAAGAAGCTGCGTGCAGCTGAGCTTACTGCTGCGGGTTCTCGTGTTCTCCTAGGTCTTCAACTGGAAAAATTTAAGTACCTTATAAAATATTTATAGTTTCAAGAAAGGGTGTGTGTTTGCATCTAGGTTTTATTTTGTTCTTCAGTAGGAAGGTTGGCCCTGATTACCTGCCTCACTATGAGTAAGAACAGAAATCTCGCTGGTTCTCGCCCGATTCTTGGTTTTGGTAGTGAAATGGCACGTTAGTAGTATGGGAAATGTCTCCTGTTTTGTAGGGGAGGAGGAGTAAAGAGATCCTTGTCCAGTAACAGATGACCCCCTGAAGAAGTCCCCTCTTGTGCATGTCAGGCACAGGCCTAGATGCCTTCTCTTATCTCCTAAGAACTCTTTGAAGTAGCTGTTATCTCTTTTTCACAGTTTAAATGAAGTGGACCCAGAGAGCCTGAATGACTGACCAGATGTCATCATAGTAAGGGGCAGATCCAGGAGTCAGCCCCAAGTCTTTGGAATTCTGAAGCTCATGCTCTGTTTATGCTGTGATGGCTTTGATTCAAAGAGGAAAAAGTCTATCAAGAGTTAGTGTCTTCTCATGAAGCGACTTTTCATACTTAAGGAATATTTGCAGCTGGTGTTTTTGTACCTCTAGGTTGCTTGGGCATGCCAAAAGGAAGTTGTAAGTTCATTATGCAGTTTTAACGTGCAAGGATTCTGGGCCAGGAGAATAATTTTTTCCGTTTTGAAATTTCAGTGGTCACTTGGTGGAGCTACCTAAAAAAATTCATATGTTAACAACATCGTGTTCTTTTATGTGATCTCCATCCATCTGTTTTGTATCCGTGCTAGATATTCTGCATGCTTCATTCCTTATTTTTTTCCTTAATGGCTCCTATAAAATAAAGGATTTGGTTAAAGGACAGTAAATAGTAATTGCATAGATATTGGTTTTTTAATGGATGGATGATTAGTCATTGGTTATAGAATGTTTCTAATTTTATCATCTCATCCTAGGTCTATTTACTGATTTAAGCCTGTGCTTAAAATTTAGTCTTCAATCCAGCATTAATTAGGAGCCATGGAGTTTCTTTGTCTTCTAAGTCTTAATTGAGCTTATTTACTTGTAATTTCATCCAAAAAAGTGATCATATGAATAAAAGAAGTAGTTTATTTCCATTTGGTTACATCTTGTGATAAACTATTGTGATTGAGGCTCATATTTAATCTTGTCAGATTATACAAAGTAAGATTTGTTTTAGTAAACTGTTTAAACATCCAAGTAAACAAAAAGCTTCAATTGATTTTGAGCTAATCATTATCACAGCTGATTTTACAAACTTTTAGGTTGAAAAGCTTTCTAAATTTTAGAAGCTATGTTTGGGTCTCTGCTATTACAAAATACTGCTTTTGTAAAATGCCTCAAGTTTACAAGGCCTGTTTCAAATCATTGAAGTGTTTAAGAACAGATGTTACTACATGTTAGAAGTGAAAAAGTCTGCTTTTTGAGTTTTAATTACGGTAGCATTAGAAGGATTTTGAACTGGCACACAACATTTCTAGTAAAACAAAAGAATGTATTTTTAAAGAAGTATTTAAAATTACCATGTCATATGATTTTATAGCTTTTGCCTGCCTTTCAATAATTGGCATTGACAAGTTAAAAGTTTTATTTCTACTAGAGAAGTGAAAATCTCCAAGAGATTAAAGAGCTAGAAAGCTATTAACTACAATTCAGATGAAATATAATAACACTAATGGGACTTGTTTGTGCATCCTAAAATGAATTTGAGTCCATTTGTCCATCCAGAAAGCATTTGCGTCTCCACTAGCATAATGGCACCCATAGTTCTATATACTAAGAAACAAGATGGATAAGCAAAAATCCCTGTGCTCAAAGTACTAGTTTAGTCACCCAGCAGATCCTTTATTAAGAGCTGATCTTCAATTGTGCATCACCTTATTTATGTGGATTACTGTGACACCTAACTTTCCTTACGTTCTATAGTAGGTAAGATCAAATAATGAGATTATTAAAAATACCATTTCCCAACCAATATGCCACAACTAAAATACACCGAAGAGACTCTGGTATCTTAGATCTCCTTTTAGATTCCAGAAGACTGCCAGGGTGAGCAAGTGTGCAAGTATGAATGTGTGTGCACACGTGTGTGGAGACAACAGAAAGGTACCCCTATTCTAGTATACCTTGTCTAGCTCGGCATTCCTCAAACCACACAAGGTTGAGAAACATCAGTTACTTGCTTGAGACTCTAAAATTCTGAGCCAGGAGTCCTGGAAACTATAGCATGGACCTGACGAATTTAATGGCTGCTATTTTTAACTGGCTATATTGGACTTAAAGGAACCGTAACTCATCCCCAAATTTTGAATAGAATGGACTCCGAATACTAGCCAGAATGGAAGAGGTTGAAAATGCACTGACTTCCATTTCTGGGACAAGATGGTTTAGACTCCCTTATTCATGCTCCTCCCCTATAAATACAACTATAAATACCTCGGAAATTATTTAACTGACATCAATAAAAGGGCTCAGAAATGGAAAGAAGGTAGAGTAGCAGTACTTGAGGAATGGCAATGTGGAGAGTTCAGTGGGTTTTCTTTACCTCCCATTTACTCCTGGACCGGGTGCTGGAGAGACCTACTATCCAGATCCACCAAAGGGCATAGAAAACAAAAACAAAACCTTGCATTCTTTAGCCCTTTTCCTCAGGCAAGGGGAAGCTCAACAGAGACTTAGTGGGACCCCACACCTGGAGCCCAGTGGTCAGTCCAATCTGCCCACAGCCCCAGCAAGAATGGCAAAGCCTGGGGCCCTGGTGGGTGGTCTGATCTGCCAGCAGCGTCAAAGCCCTGGCCATTTCAGTCCCCCTGCCACAACATAGGCCCTTCGGATCTGCCTACAGTAGCAATAAGAACAATGGCCATGGTTGCGGCTATTATTTGTTTCCCTGCTGTCCACCCCATGGCAGAAGGAGACCCAGGCCCTGTAGCTTCTGACCGTACCCTGTTCTCCTTTAAGGTCGCCCAGGGAGAGCAAGTGGTCCTGGGAGGCACCTTTTGCAAACCCTGTAGACAGCATCAGCAGGATTTGACTGGGAGCCTCCGGCAGCACCAGAAAGAGGAAGCAGACCAAAACAGCACTGTAGGGACTCAGAAAATGAAACAACTGTCATTAGAACTGAAGCTCACAAAAGAACTCAGGAACTTACATACTAAACCTAAATAGGGTGACTGCCTGCTAAAATATAAGATACTTTAATCTAGAGTCTAATAAAGACCACAGTGTCCAAGATATTTGCTAAGCACCAGGAAAACAACAATTTGAATGAGAAAAGGCCTTCAACTGAGGCCAATACCGACTTTGTGAATCAGATATTGGAATTATTTCATGGGAGTTTTAATTCAGCTGTCATAAAATTGTTCCAACAGTTGGTTACAAATTTTCTTGAAACAAGTGAAAATAAAGATCTCAGCAAAGTAGAGCCAAGAGCATTTCCTAATGAATCGGAATTGGAATGTGAAAGAAAGGGATCAAGAATGGCACCATAAGTTTTGGCTAAGCAACTGGAAGGAAATGTGGAGTTGGCCTTCAACTGAGATTGGGAGAAAGGAGACTGAAAAGCTCAGGGGTTCAGTTTCAGATGTGTTGAGGAATGTGCTGGTCCTCTTGTCTTCTTGTCCTCTGTGCTCGATTACGTTCCTTATTGATTAAAAGGAAGTCCTTACAAAAGCACTGAACAGTTGATCCATCCCTGGGAAACTGGTTAAAAATAAGCTTTACTAATTTGCATATTCCTTGTAACATGCAGGGACTTTGCTTTCTTACCTAACTTGAAAAATTCCCCCAAATGTCTGAATATTCAATTTTACTGTCTTGCCTAAACAGTTTATATCCACTTATTTTATACTCTTCTTATTTTTTCCCCTAAAGCGGTTATTTTCCAGATAATCTCCTTCTTTAGACCTAAAAACTGATTACTACAATTATGATTCAAAACCTATTTTCTGCTGCCCTGCACTGAGCTGGGTAATTAGGTATAAATGCTTATTTCCTTTGTGTGCTTTGCCTTTTTGTTAACTGTTTTTTGGTTAAAAGACCAGAGGTTACATTATTGCCTACGGAATATGCTTCTATTAACAATTGTAAAAAGTAAATTACTTTTGGGAGTATTAATGAATAGACATTTAAATTGCATAGTTAAATCTTTTCCATCCTTCACTAAGCAAACAATTAGATTATCTCCCTCTCTGTAAGAATTTAAACAACAATTTATATGCCCTGTGGGGGTGGGAGAATATTTGTTTCAGAGAAAAGTTGGAAATCTGAATGCCTCACAGCCGTTACAACTTCGTAATTTGTAGTGTGATTATAAATATTAAAATTTAGATCACCAGTCCAACATGCTTTTCAGGGAACACTAATGATTAATAGGTGCAACGTGGGTGATGGGAATAGAGGATGAAGGAGAGAGATGCTGGTTTTCTGACTGCAACACTTAGCTGCTGATGTGTATTCATATTTGAATATGGGGCGGGGATGAGGGGGATAAGTATTTTATATGGTGTTTGCCAAACTTGACAAGAGAGAAACTTTTATTCCTTAAGGACTCCACAAGATGCCAATTTGGGAAACCCCAATTTAGAGTGTTAGCTAAATCCATTTTTGTTTCTGTGCTGCTATATAAACTTTGCATAATCCTATTGCAACTAAAATGAATAATAGAGAAAGGAGCATATTGCTGGCTTTGAGGTTTCTTTCACTAATTTATGTAACTTAAATGAGATAATTTAATTTTATTTAATTCAGAATTAGGTCTAACTTGTTATGGAGATCCATAAAACGTGGTTCTGAGTGGGAAGAAATTAACAGTACTCTACAGGAGTATCACTGAAAAAAAATCCGTTAATGATGATAGTAACTTCTGGGCCCAAATAATAGCTAATGGCAGGAAACGTACTATTACAGGAATAATGTAGCATTTGGAGAACTATGTTAGTGGCATAGTAACAGAACACACTCCTTTTATAAATATAATTTACAATGTAACCTCCTACTGCCAGCCTTCCATAATTTTTAGTTTCAGTTTTTAAAGACTAGAGTGTGCATGCAGAATTTGACAATTGTGATAATTTTAGTACTAGTTATAAGTAATTAAGTTCACGAACACTAGTAGAAAGTTAGGAGCAAGTTTCCAAAAAGTTGTTTCTCTACGAAATACTTTCTTGGGGTCAGTTTCTGACATATAGTCCCACATTTAGAAAATAACAATGGGAATGTGCAGCTCTTAATTTAAAAATGAAAATTGGGCTTTTCTCGTGCCTGCCTTGAGAGGAATGGGGAGAATCCCTGTATTGATGCCTAGGGCAGACCCTGCTAAGCACTTGGTTTTGTGTCTCTATTTCTATAATGTACTATGTTCTAAGAGCTTGCCTTAAGCACTTTTTCTTTTTCTTTCTGGGCTTCTTGCAGTCCTTCTGAGGGGGATGTTTCTAGCAGTTCCTTTCGGAGAAGTGGGATATGTTCGTGTTTTCT
The DNA here is from genome assembly GCA_028534135.1 of Potos flavus. Lineage (NCBI taxonomy): Eukaryota > Metazoa > Chordata > Mammalia > Carnivora > Procyonidae > Potos > Potos flavus. The sequence continues at coordinate 71,162,104 of CM052901.1, forward strand.
GGGGCTCTGTCTTCTGTCTTTTTTGGTCTGTACTCTTAAGCTACCTCCTGTTCACTGGTGCCTCCTTACGGAGTACAGAGATTGAGAACTTAGATCTTGGAGTTCCTTATGTCTTGGTTCCAGTCCTGACTCTACCATTCACTCTCTGGCCCTAGAAAACCTGTCTTGGCCTCAGTTTCCTGATCTATAAAATGGGGCTAGTAGTTTCTTAGCTGTTATGATAGGTAATGATATATATTACAAATGAGAGAATCCACGTAAAGTTCTTAGCAGCGTGCTTGGCAAATGGTATGCTGTCAATGGTGGTTGGTGTTGTCTTCATCATCTACATGTTGACCCCTTCCTTGAACTATATTCCTGTCTAATGTCCTCTGTAGATCTCTGCCTGGATAGTTCATGGAAATCAATATTTTTGAAATCATTGTTTCAAAACACCACCATGTGTCTCCTTTCTCAGTTTTCTAGTAGCTCTTTGTCATGTAGCACCCCTCTTTTGATGGTATCATTATTTACTCAGTAACTGCTGCCAGAAATCTGTAAGTCATTCTTTCAACTGACCCCCAAGCTGATCATTCACTACACTGTCAATTTTTTTAAACGATTTTATTTGAGAGAGAGAGTGCACATGCGAGCACAGGCAGAGAGGGAGAGAGTCTCAAACAGACTACGAAAGGATCACAGAGCCTGACACGGGGCTCGGTCCCACAACCCCAAGATCACCACCTGAGTCAAAACCAAGAGTTGGTCTCTCAACTGACTGCACCACCCAGGTAGTGGGTGGTCTCAACCACCACCACCACCACCACCACCACCACCCAATGTAGACCATACATTGTCAATTTAAGTATCTGTTACCTCTGCTGTATTGGTTTAGGTGTTTGTCACCTCATGCTTGGGCTAATGTAGTAACTTCCTAACTGGGCCCCATTCATTCTTCAACCCATCTTCCACTCTTCTGCCTTTCTCCCTTTCTAGCTACTTCCCACCCTCTGATTTTTACACCAGCAATACCAAATAGCTTGTAGTATCCAGCACAAACCATGTTTTGACTTGGCCGTAGGCTGTTCCACACACTCCTACTAATTTCTGGAATTTTCCCCTTTCCCTTGTTGGCCTGAAAAATGTACTCATCTTTCCAAGCCTTCCTAAGTGTCTCTGTCTCATAGAGGCTTCCTCTGACCACCTTCCTATCCGCAGATAATAAATTATTGGTATTATACTGTTTGAATTCCTTGTTCTATAACAGTATACTAAAATCATGTATATGTACCAACAGTAATCTGTTAAGATTAGGTGTTTCCTGAGGACAAGAATTGCTTTATTAATCTTTTGTTTATTTGTTCTTTGTATTTTTTTTTTGTCTTACTTCCATGGGGGAAAATGAAGTAAATGAATAAAATGTGCAAATATCAGAATTTTTTAATGTCAGTGCTTCAATATCTGATATCTTGAAAGTTCTTTATATATTTAGCTGGAAAGGCCTAAATATGTACAACCAAGTCAGAATTCTTACTTTGGGGTGTGTTTATTTTACAGTTCTTCATATGTTTTTTTTTTCCTTTCCTTCCTCCTTTGCTCTTCTTGTTTCTTATCTGTTAAAACGATATATATATCTTTTCTCCTCTTAGCAAATCTCCTTGATACACACTCCATCATATATGAGCTAACAAAGACTTAGAGTCAATATCCTTCTACTATGGCCCTAACCCTGGCCCTTCAAACACGGCCACGTGTGCATGCACATGCCCGCACGCACACACAAAACATATCAGTCAAGTTTTCCAGAACTTTTGGATTAGCAGAAATTGCTATGTATACTCTGCAGTCAGTCCTCTCATAAAAGTGGTGAATATATCCTGTGTAGATTCAGATCAGAGAATGGTATGCTACATAAAATCTAAAGAAATGTCTACTAAACTTTTCACTGAACTATCAAGGTTTGACAGAGGTACTAATTATGCCAGTATAAGTACCGAGTTAGTAAATGTTAGTCTTAACTCTTTGAATTACTCAGCTTTGACAGTTGAGCTAGATTTGTTCTATTAGCTTACTGGAGATCCACTGCCAAATTTTCAAATAAGCCTCCCCTTTCTATTTTCAAGGAACAATCTGAATTATACTGAGCTTAATTCTTCGAAGCGTCAGGTCTGTAATTGTTAACATTTAGGCAACAGATCCCGAGACTTCGATTTTAATAATTTTCCATCTCGTGTGTTTCTTTAGTAGTAGCTATGATTAGGCAAGCTTTTTTCCTTTGGTTTAGTCAGTGTACCTAAAGTAATCCAGCGTGGTATGTATGTATAAGTGTGTATGTTGGAGGTGGGGTGCCAACAGAAGTATTAAAGAGAAAAAGAAGTGTCAGAACAACATTCCTGTCCCGTAACTGCCAGAAAACTACAGGAAGACAAGGAAAGAACTTCTTGATGGAATGATATATATGAGCTCTCCTTTAGTGGCAATGACCAACAATGTTGAAATAAGAGGAAAAGACCACTGTTACCTTTGTTAGGTATTATTTTTATATATATTTATGTGTATAGAATGTAGTTAAGACTTTATTCTTATTGCTAATGTCATTATATTTGTAATTTGTTCCTTTTTACCCACCATTTCCCTCAACTCACATCAGAACTATATAGAAAGTTGTAGGAAAGTACAGACTTAGTAAATTGGTAGAGAAAAAGCTAGAAGTACCATAATTTTTCAGTTTTATATACTTGTATAAAATTGTGTGGTATGATAAATTTATCAGTGGCTTTGCTCATTCCTAGTTTATTTTGGATCCATCGTTCACCAAATACTTATTGAGGGTGTAATATATACCAGGTACTCATTGAGTGTATATTCTAAAAACATATAACATAATACGTATTATAAATATACATTACATAATTCAAATGCACACACATAGGTAATATTCATTATTTGCCGTAGTTATGTTCTATGAAGTTGCTCCAAACACTGAGTGAATGCTGAACCATTGCTCCTAGGGGAAATACAGGGTTAGGCTCCTGTGAGCCTTTGGTCACATTTTCAACTAATCAGTACATAACTTGTCTTATGTGTATTTTGGTTTGAAGATACCTTATTTCATATATATTGTTGATTGATTAACATTGACTCAATACTAACAGCTCTGTAATTCATTCTTGAATGAAGCTTGTCTCACACTCAGATTTTCTCCTTAAGGCACATCACAGCCTTGCACTTAGGAATGCTAGACAGCCCTTCAGCATTACCCTTGAAGGCCTTTTTAAACAGTGAAATGACCAACAAAAAGCAGAAAATGTAAAAAATGCACTAAATGGCAAAAAGGGCACTTGCTTACAGTATGACAACTGGAACAAGGCTGAGTGAGTGTTACTTTGTTCACCCTTAGCTGGTAACATCCACATCAGGCAACTCAAATATTTCACTGTTGGGCATGTGTTTGTGAATGACTCTGAAAGTGCAGTGAATATTGATTTTGGGTTACAAATAAATGTTAGTGACTTTGTAAATACTCTACAAATAATGAGGATTGACTATATCAACTGTGTGTGTGTGTGTGTGTATGTATGTAAATATATATATAAATATGTATTTGTTCTTGGTCTTTACTTCCCCCATCTGTTTCTTTCCTTTTGTTAGTTGGTGTTTCTTTTTCTTCATGGTTTTCCTGTATCCTTGTGGTACATTGCATAATTTGTTATAAAGCAATGAACCGTCTAGACCTGTGATATGGACAAGAAAGTCACACAGTTACAATGAACATAATTCATATTAACTTTATAATGTTTGAGATATAAACATTGGTTTCATTTACGTATATCTAGTCATTTAAAATAATTTGTACAGATATGTAAACAAAAGTAAGACCTTTGATTAGCAGGATCTTAGAGATATACCTCTAAGCCATTAAAAACATTTTTTAAACTAGGAAATACATGTATGGAGGTTTGTATTAAGTATGGGTGTGTATTAAAGAATAACAGTGAAATGAAAACTCATGAATCCATCATCCAGATGATGAAATGGAATACTACTAAGTACCTTTAAAAGCCCTTTGTATGCCCCTTCCCCAAAACAACCCCCCCCCAACTGCTATCCTGGCTTTTATGTTAATCATTCCTTTTGGTTTTCTTTATAGATTGACCACCTAGGTATGTATGTCTAGAGAGGATATTATTTAGTCTTTAAAAACTGAGTAGTAAGGACAAACTTGGTTATGCAAGGAAAGGGCAATATTACCAGTATTATATGAAGATTCTCGGGAGAGGAAAAACTGAACAGAGCCTCTTGTTCACAGTCTGGCTTCAGACACCCTGAGAGTGTATAGGAACCCCGTCTGGCAAGTCAGTTGGCAAGGTCCCAAGTAAATCCCACGACACGGGGCTCCTCACAGGCCAGACGTCAGTGCTGTAGTATGGGGGCTGGTTTACTGTTCTGCAGGGATATGGTCAGGGGGCTTGGGCTGCTCTTCATTCTCTTGCTTTTCAGTCCACTGAGACCTGCCTCCAGCTCTCAGGAATATGCCAACTGCTGTGGAGCGAAATGACGGTCTTCTGCTAATCCAGGCAGCAGAGAAGAGCAGGAATCTTAACAGCCCCTGGTCAGAAAAAGCAAAACAGAAGAATCTGGGCCCAGCACACCCACTCCTCCTTGTTTTGGGGTTAGAAAGGGGGTCAGTGGCAGTGGGAATCTTTGCCAGCTCACGGATTGGACTGGTTAACCTCCTGCTGTCAGCTTGAGGTCTCCGTTATACTCCTGGGGGCTCCTTTTATGCATCTCCTGTGTTGGGTCTCATCTTTGCTGTCTCTTGACTTCCTTTTTGCTGATCTAGTCTCTTGTTTTGGTAAACATATCTTAAAATAATTTCTTCAGATAGTATGCATTGCAAGTAATTTATTGAGCTCTTTCATGTCTGAAAATGTCTTTGTGATTATTGATTTTTCTGACTGGATATAGAATTAAAAGTTAGAAATTTCCTCCATGATTTTGAAGGTGTTGCTCTGTTGTATTCGTGCTTTTAGTATTGCCATTGAGAAATTAGAAGCCATTCTGCTTCCTGATCTTTCTGTGTGAACCATATGATCCTCTCCTCCCAGCATACCCTTTCTTCCACTTCTAGAAATGGAAAATCTGGCCCACGGTGCTTTTAAGTTCCACAGTGGCACGTGTGGACATGGGTCTATGATTTGTTTTGTCGAGCATTCGGTCTTTTTAATTTGGGCAACTCATGATTTAAGTTCTGGGAAATTTTCTTGGATGATTCTTTTGTGTTCTTCCACTCCATTTCTTTTGTTCTTTTTTTTTTTTTTTTTAAAGGTTTTATTTATTTGACAGAGAGAAACAGTGAGAGAGGGAACACAAGCAGGGAGAGTGGGAGAGGGAGAAGCAGGCTTCCCGCCGAGCAGGAAGCCGGATGCGGGGCTCGATCCCAGGACCCTGAGATCATGACCTGAGCCGAAGGCAGACGCTTAACGACTGAGCCACCCAGGCGCCCCTTCTTTTGTTCTTTTTGCCTTACTTTCTGGGACATTTCCTGAAGGTTATCTTCTAGCCCTTCTATTGAGTTTTAAATTTCTTAAGGTGTTTCTTTTTCAAGAGCCCTTTTCTTATTTTCTGAAAGTTCTGTTTCATAGTTATAATAGCTTTCTGAGGATATTCATGGTAGTTTGAAGGGTTTTTTGTTTTTTTTTTTCTTGTTTAGTCTTCTTCCTTTAGGTTGCTCTTTCAGTTTTGTGATCTCTATCTTCCAAATTACAGACTATTCTTCAGATATCTTGGAAGTTTGGAGGTGTACTCATGAGTAGGAATAGAGCAGTGGTTCTCAACTGGAGCTAGTTTTGTCCCCCCAGGGGACATAGGACAATGTCTGGAGACATTTTTGGATGTCAAAACTTGGTCAGGGGGTGCTGCCCGGATTGCTGTTAAGCATCCTACAATGCAGAGGACATCCTCGCACAACAAAGAACTATCCAGGCTTTCAAAATGTCAGTAATGCTGAGGTTGGAAATCCTGCAGTAGAAGAACTGAAAGCTGATTGAGAGCTCTGAACTTGTGGGTGGAGCTCGTTGAGCAATTCAAGTCATTATCTGTAGGTCTTTCCTTCTGGCATGGTCCGATATATAACAGAAAATCTTTCTCCTCCTGCCTGAAGGCTAAAGCTCTAGCTTCTAACATCCCCCCTGTTAAGGGGGAAAGGGATGGGGCTGTCTACATTCAGTTTGTGTGTGATCACTCAATCCCGTAGCTTTCCATTTACTAGTACCCACTTCCTCAACTGCCTTCTGCCCCCAGTTCTCAGACCCTATGTTTTACTCTCTTTAGAGCGGATCTCTGATAGAATGACTGATAGAATGACAGTAGGGCAGTTGCACAGTGGAATGGAGGGGGCCTAGGGCTCTAACTGCTGCTCTAGAGATTTCATTCAAACCTATTCTTTTAGCCCCACCCTCTAGTTCCAGGGTTATCTGGTGCTGCCAGTTCAAGACTTTCTTGAGGATTCTGGAGTGTAAATAAATGGGTTTGGTTTATGAACTTGACTTATTTTCTCTTTGCACTTCAGCTTTCCTGACTCTGCTAAGTGAGTTGCCACTACTCCACCACTGCTTTTTTGCTTCTCAAATTTGAATATTACTACTGTCACCTCTAGTTTCTCCTAGTCCTTTTTAAAAAGCCCCTTTGGTATCATTTTAGTGGGGTCTGGGGAGAAAAATAAATTAGACGCATTGTGATAAATCTGTTATCCTGGAACTCCTCATACTATATTCTAGCCTGATTTCAGCCTTAATTCTAGTCTCCTTTTTTGATGTATTTACTTTTGGTATCAAAACTGTTCATTTCCAGGGCGCCTGGGTGGCTCATTCGGTTAAGTGTCCGACTCTTGATTTCAGCTCAGGTCATGATCCTCAGGGCCCTGTGTCAGGCTCCACGCTCAGCAAGGAGTCTACTTAAGGATTCTCTCTTTCTCCCAAAATTCTTTTTTTAAAAAATTGCTCATTTCCTAGACTTAACCTTTCTTCACATAAATGAAAACCAGAGGAGAGGACTCTGTGACTGCATAGTCACAGCTGCATTCTTTTCAAAACGTTAGGCCATGGTATAGCAATATTTATTCACTTGCAACATACTCTGGTTTCATTGACCTTTTACTTAAAAACAGAATTCTGCAAGCCGCCACCTGCCTCAGATGGAAGTTTCTGCCACAGTCCTAATCAAAATTCATTATTCTAAAAGAGTTGAACAAAGAACATCTATTTTATCAAATCTGAAATGCTATCAGTTATCTTATTTCATTTTGATTATCATGCTGGCCAAAATTAGTAGAAATATGAGAAAGATAATAGCTTATGATGATGGCTTATTACTATCTGTCAATATTTTCCCCCCACATAAATACTTGGGAATCAGCTGTAGCATAGACTTAAAAAAAAAAAAAAAAAAAAAAAAAAGATGAAATTTCAAGCATGGAAGAGTTCGGCCAGATGAACAGCCAGACTTAGGCCTCCTGAATTTTTGCTGTTCCTTAAAATATCATTCAAGTATAATTAATAAGTATAAAACAATTACTGTATTACACACACTTTATTACACCCTCTCTTTATAAGATGGGAAACCAAGTCAGAGTATTCAGAGTATTGCCTGCCCATCTTCAACCTATCAACCAAATAAAGGTACTCAAATCCTGTATACTCATTTAAATTTTTATCAGTTTCCACTGAGTTTCTGGTTGATGGATTAAATTATAAGAAAAACTTAAGATATATTTCAGTGTCTTTTTTGTGTACTAAATGTGATTCATTTTTGCTAACTCCGTGGGTGCCATTGAAATGCTTTACGTTTTGGCCTGTCTTCAGGTCATCAGTAGTTAATAAACAAACTCATTTTCCTTGCTTCATATCATAGAATTAGCCTAAAGAATTGAGGATTGGGTTTGACTTTTATTCATAGACTTAAATGCCTTTTTTTCCCCCCTCCAAATTCCCTTTTCTCTACTTTTTCTGTAGTTTTCTTTTATTATTACTAAAAGGGCAGGGAGAGAAGCTATGCTTTTCTTCCTTACCTTTCGTCAAACAGGAGAAAGTAAAAAATTGACTCTATTGTCCACGAATAATCCCACATACAGATCTTGGAAAATTTCCAAAAAGGTGTAGTGAATTGAAGCACACTACACAAACGTATATAAAAATAGAATCCCAAGGGCTTATATGTGGACAAAAACCAATTACAATAAGCATTTCCTGAAATTGCTTGCTGTTGTCAGGATAAGTAGTCACAAGTAAGACATCCAGATTGAGAATGAAAACATTTGTGGGAGTCCTGCCTTACTTTGTTATATTGTCTTCTCTTAGAGCAAAATCTTTGAGCAGTTTGGAGTGGTTATTGAAAAGGCCCTCTTTCTTTGGAGTTCCAAAAGGCACATTATTACCATTTTGTTTTTCTTCCAGGTGAGTTTTGTTAGGTTGCTTGAAGAGAGAGATTTGAGGCAGTGATATAATTGACGTCCAGATGATGGCATAGTGAAATCAACTAATTTATAGGAAGTTACAGAAATGTTTAAGTCTGGGTTAGATTATATTCTTTTCCTTGTCCCCTAATTGAGAGAAAGACAAACTCCTTTAGGGCAAGCAGGATCACAAGTGCCCCAATGTAAATGAAGAACTTATCTGCTGATTGACCATGGGCGTCCACATGTACTGTTTTTACAGTACTAATGAGGGGTTATTTTTCCTGGTGGGGGGATACACATGTGTATACATGTACATGTATTTAATGACTTAAACTATACTTTCACATAAATTGCTATAGTATATTGCTATTGTATTCTGAATTATTCAGTAGTAAATTCAAGCGTGTCCATGTACAAATCAATCTTTGGATTGTCTTTGGTTCAGATACTTGATAACTACTAATCACAAGGAACTGTGTGTGCCCACGTGTGTGTGTATGTAATGCATGGCCCGAGCATTGGTGTTTATCAATCATCCCAGTTGATTCAATTGTATGGCCAGTATTGAGAGCCACCAAGTTAAGGAGAGAGCTGGATGACTCTCAGATGAGTAGCCCAGTGGCTTTTCTGGTAGAAAGTACCTCCTTTCCTATGGTAACTTAGAACAATTCTAATTTGAAAGTTTAAGGAAGATAGATTTCTCTGTAACTTCTTGTGAGACTGGAGAGGTTGTTAGAGGCAAAATCATGCAGGGCTTTCTCTTTGTGAAGTGCCTCTTCGAGTCTTTTGGCCAGATTTTACTGGGGTGTATTTTCCTATTTGGGAATTATTTGTGTTTTGGTTCTTAACCAGATATATGCATTGAAAATACCTTCTTTCTCTGGGATTTTGAGCAGAAACATGAGATCAGATTTCCATTTTTAAAACATGACTCCAAGAATGAGTGGGAGAAACAAGTTCTTCAGCAGTCCTGGTAGAAGATGGTAGTAGATTAGACCTAGGGTATGATACTTGGAGAGAAGTAGAGAGGATTGAGAGAGAATATGAGAGAAAGTCAGTAGGACTTGTTAGTGAAGATTGGGTAGGTGGTGGGTAAGGTGAAAGCGGAAGGGGTCAAGAATGACTTAAGTTTTTGCTTCAAAAGGTAAAAGCTTTGTGTACTACCACTGTGATTTCTTACTCTAAGATGTTGATAATATATGTAGAATATTACAAACATTATTTGCCTTGAATATAAGAATACTAGTTAGAATTTTCTTAAGTCATTTTGAAATGCAGATTTGTTTTTTATTCTGGTTTAATGACCTTAGCTTATGAATTATTTACCTCATGGGTTATAGAAAAACATGCTCAAAATTATGGTACTTAAATTTGATCTTAAACTACAGCCATAGTAGACACCGAAACATCAGTAAGATATTGATGGGGACATTAATTAACAGCAATGAATTAAACTTGGCCTTTTTTTTTTTTTTTTAAAGGGGTCCCTTCAGTGTTGTACGACGATGTATCAACAGAGAAACTGGGCAACAATTTGCTGTAAAAATTGTTGATGTAGCCAAGTTCACATCAAGTCCAGGGTTAAGTACAGAAGGTAAGAGATGGATTTCAAGTAAGTTATTTGATGTCTGGCTTTACTTCATCTCCAAAATCCATTTATCAACCTAACTTTCATCTGGGGGTGGGGAAGTGGTGGGTATAATGTAGTGGGAAGTGGGTGGAGACAGTTTAAATTCCATTCTAGTTTGTCAGTTTTAGAACATGGTATTTGAAAGATAGCTAGAGTAATTTACAGTTACAGAAACATGTAAGATTGCTCTAGGCCTATCATTTTTTACTAGGAAGAACGTGAAATCTGGATATATATTTGTAGGGTCTAATTTTGAGTCCCGTGGTATGGAGATGGGAAGGGAAGGGAGGGAGGGGTAATAATGGCAAAGATATGATAATTGCAGGTTCAAAAGAAACTGGGATGAATTCCCTCCCAAATCCATAACTTACACCTTTACGATTATGGTCCAATAGAACTGAAAGACTCATATATCATGTTTGGCTTAAGTCACTTAGAGTGTGTATGTGAAAATTGGAAAGATCAGTACGGTTATGATGTGCAGGACTTAAACTTTGGTTTTAAGACCTTGATATGGTTAGTCATATGTAAATGTTTTTAAACAATAGGTAAGCATTTTAAAGTTACTTATTTTTTATATAGCTTTACTCCTAGCTTCACATAGCCGCAGTATGCATGTGCTCCTACTTCAGCTGGCACAATTGATTATATTTATCTTTCTAATTTGCCTGTCTTCCAAATTCAGGCTTTTTAACAGTCCAATTAAAGATATCCTCCTTTAGTCTTTTTTTTCCCCCAAGAACAATGCAGTTGATAGTTGAAGTTGGAAAAGCTAAGGCAGAGTAGCCTATTTATATTTTATCCAGTTATCCTAACTTTGGAAAGTAGAATCCCACATTCTGTGAGCTTCAAGTTAATCTATTTCTGTAGATCTTTTTTCAGGATCATTGCTTTTAAATACTTTTTTAACCCTTTGAATTATTATTATCCATATACTGATTATAGAAGATTCTTAGAAGTTGTTACTCACAAGAAGCACTGATTTTTTTTTAAAGTGCTTTAATCCTTAAAATGTTATGGCAAGATTCAGAGGTTTTAGATCTTATGGTTTCATTCTCTGGAATTGGCTATTACTGCTTTTTAATATAAATTATTTTATGAATTTAGCAGAATTTAAAATTTACTTCCAAGCAGGCTTTGCAACTTAATTATGTTTCCTAAAACTTAGCTGGATTTAAGTTTAATATACTGTATTTGATTTTCTATACCTCAGTTGTGGACTAATAAAACCTTCCTGGGTCTTGAACATAGTTTATTAAAGCTATAGATGTGTTGAATCTTTATTTCTCTTAAATGTTCTGTTACTGTCGATAAACTTAGAGTCTAGTTTAAAATCACAAGTCTAAATCAGTTACTCAGTATACCAATTTTATATTGATTTAGCTCATTTTTATATCTAATTCTGAATTTCTCCAGGCTAAAGACATTTTTAGGGAGGCAATTGATTACTTTCTCAGGTTGCTGAGCTTGTTTATTGACAGATTTCTTCAGCAAGGGATCTCTGTCACTATAGACTCAGACTACCAGACCTTTTTTTTTTTTTAAATTGTCACCTAGTTAGAGAGTCAAATGCCAAACTTAATTAAAAAAAAAAAAAAAAAGAGGTTGGGGGGAGATGGGGAGGGTTGGCATATAGTCCATGTCTGAGTTTGTCTTGTCTTTACCTAATATATGGGAGCCTGTCAGTGAAATTGTAGTTCATTCCTTCATTGTTTTGGCATTGCTTTTGCTATATAAATGTCTTTAAGTCCTGTTCTGAAGACAAGGTCAGCTTTTCATTTATCCTATAGAAGGGCCACAACCTATAGATAGTAAATTATACCATTTGAATTCTGCATATTACTCATGATTTTATCTGGTTTTGATAAGGGTTCATTGTTACTCAAATGAAAATGTGCCAGTTGTCCTTTGTTTATGGCACCAAAATGTAGTTTTCCCGTCTTTAGCACAGTGACCAAGAAGCAAAATCAAAATCCCATCTCCATTACCACCCATCTTTCCTCCCTTCCTTCCCTTCCCTTTCTTTCTTTCCTTCCTTCCCTACCCCCCTCCCTCCTGCCCTTCCTTCCCTCCAATGGTGTTCCCATGTCCTCTTATTGCTCATGTTCACACTATCTTACTCACCTGGGCACATCTTAAAATATATATAATAAATATTTTATTTATAAAAAATCTCTAATTTCCCCTTCCCCACGTCTTTTAACTCCTTTCCAGTCACTGAAGGCAAAACATCTTATCCCTTTTGCCCTTCCAGTCCATTTATAAACTGTTAGGGTCCAAAAATGACCTCATTCATGGCTAAGTGTAGGAGATGCTATATTAAGAAGAAACATATTTTAAAGTGAAATTTAACACAGCAAAAAGGCCTCCATAAGTTTAAATATCTAGAAATAACTGTATTTACTGTTACATACTCTTCTAATTAAGCCTCTCAAGCAACACATAATTTAAAATCTATTTTATTCTTTATTCTTTTTTCATTTTTTAAATTTATTTTTTTATTTAAATTTTGCTTAGTTAACATATAATGTAGTATTGGTTTCTAGAGTAGAATTCAGTGATTCATCACTTCCATTTTATTTTTTAGTTTTTGTCTTTGCGGTTTATTTGACCTTGTCATTGCCTCAATATTTTTTCCTGTTTTAGTGCATTTGTATTCAAATACATTATTGAGTAAAATGGGTTTTGTAAAGGGTCACCTGAGGTCCTATCATATGCTGTTTACTTGGACAGATCATTATAATACGAAGACATACAAAGAGCACCTACTTTTAAGAGGCTTACAGTTAGAGTCTTCAACCATTGTTTCTAACATTGTTTTGTAAGAACACGTAATAAATTCTAAATACATAATTTACAAATTAGCTTTCGAAATGAAATACTATATATTAGTTGGAGACCGCTTTTATGTTTTAATATTTTAAATTCTCGATGCTCCACTGAAGATGTAATTATTTGGATATCTGTTTTCTATTTTTCCCATTAAAATCATAATTTTTTTTCCAGTAGGGGTTCTTAATTTACAGGCTATGGGATATCCAAGAACCCCTTAAATTATAAGCTCAATTATAGATACGTATCGTTCATTTTCCTAGGAAGGAAGTCCATAGCTTTTATTAGATTCCTAAAAAGACATATTCTTCCTAACTGGTTGAATTTCTTCTTTCACATGGGTGAAAAAATGAAATTGATGCTTATGAACATGAGATGAATAACAAGTTTTTAATTAAATGAAAGCTGGCTGAATTTATATTAGGATATTACTTCTGATCAGAGGATATTTTCATACATACATACATACACAGCCTCCATTAATGAAATTCCTTGATGAATATCTTAAAACTTTTAATTAATACACATTTTATCTCTTTATCTCTGCTAACCCACTAATTAAATTTGACTTTTTTGTTTTAAAAATAGGTATCAAAATTTAGGCAAATTGTTATAAGGAAATTTTAAGGAACATAACATATATAGAATTGGAAACTGAATTGACAGTTCTGAGATCTTGAAGGGATTCAATTCTTTATTGTTCAATTTTAAAAGTTCAAAAAGGCAGTTTTTATTTTGGAAGAATATTGTCTTCTAGAAAGAATATAGAATGGGTTCCAGTTTACCTAGCCTCTAAGAATATCTTTCTGAAAGTCCCAGATAGCAGATGATGTCAGCAAAATTGGAAGAGTAAGGACCTTTGACAGTTCTCCTCTCCATAAAAGCAAGGGGAAAACTGGCAAAAATAGAATCAACTTTTTCAGAACTCTGGAAATTAACCAAAGGTTTGCAGCTATGCAGGAAGAATTTATTCAAGAAAAACCGCTGATTTTTGCTAAGAACAGTGAGCTTTGGCATTTTAACTTACCCCATTCCCACCCCCTTCTCTCCAGTTCCATGGTAACCCTAAAAAAAAGAGTTCACAATCATGGTGAAAACCAGGAGGCAGGCAGCCACTGAAGGAGGCAGAACAGGGATAAAATTCCTCGAAAGCCTCATTCCCATGAAATTGTCATTATCTGACTTGTCTGGTAGTTCCCTGGAAGGGACCCCACTTGGAAGGCTTGTCTTTATTTGGTCTGACTCAGATTGCCTATTGCAAACTAACTTTTGCCTGGGGGCATTTGTTGAAAATTTTTAGAGGCAGTTTAATTTCACAGCTACCTGAGGTCGTAGAGTAACATTTGGGGCAAACAAAGAGCTAACCTAAAAGCTTAAAAAGAAAAACTGGATAGTGAGAGGTCTATAGGGGCTCTGAAAAAACAAACATATTTGTGGGAATGAAGAAAGCCATGCACATGCTTAGGACTGTGCACATACTCAGAAAAGGTCTAACGAGGCCTTAAGCTCTCAACTCTGGCCAACTTTGAGGCTGTGCCAATAGGAATTGAATGCTAAGGCAGAGTTGTCAGCTCCCTAAGTGTTGAAGGTATGCCCCAATACATACACAGCCCCTGCCTGAGCAACAACCAAACTAACCAAGCAGAGACTTAGTGGCCACACACAACAAAGAATGCAGACTTTACAGAATTCATTCCAAAAACTTAGCCGAACAAGTAAGAACAAAACCCTAGAGGAAGGGAGATTCTAACTTCCAGAGTTGACACATTATTTAAAACATCTAGTTTTCAACAACAACAAAATGAGACAAGCAAAGTAGGGCTCTTTAATGGGGGGGGAAAGCAATCAATAGAAATTATCCCTGAGCAAACTGAGTTGTTGGACTTACTAGAAAAAGAGCTTTTTTTTTTTTTTTTTAAAGATTTTATTTATTGGACAGAGCGTGAGAGAGCACACAAGCAGGGGAAGCGGGAAAGGGAGAAGCAGGCTCCCCGCTGAGCAGGGAGCCGGATGCGCGGTGCTCGAACCCAGGTTCCTGGGATCATGACCTGAGCTAAAGGCAGATGCTTCACCAACTGAGCCACCCAGGTGTCCCTGGAAAAGAGTTTAAATCAGCTATTTTAAATGTGTTCAAAGAAATAAAACTGTCTAAAAAACTAAAGGAGAATATGAGAAGAATCTCACCAAATAGAAACTATCAATAAAGAGAAATTATAAAAAGAACCAAATAGGAATTCTGGCGTGGAAGAGTACAATAAACAAAAACAGTTTTACTGGAGGGACTCAACCGAAGATTTGAGCAGACAAAGAGTTAGCAGTCTTGAGGACAGGTCCATTAAGATTATTTAGGTTAAGGAACAGAAAGAAAAACAGGTTGAGCAAAATTAACAGAGCCTCAGAGACCCGTACGATACCATCAAGCACATGAAATATGTATAACTGGATTCCCAGAAGGAGAGGAGAGAAAGGGAGAGAATAGTAAAAGTAGTCCTTTAGGCTCAAAAGAAAACACTAGGTAGTAACAAACTACAAGAAGAAATGGAGTACCAGTAAAGGTAATTGCATATGTAAATATGAAAGACAGCACACATTTTTGATTGCAGCTTTTTTTCTCCTGATTTAAGAGATCACTGCTTAAAGCAACCAAGAACAAAGTTGGTAGACTGACATTACTCCAGTACTTAATTTAGAGTTACAATAATCAAGACAGTGTAGTATTTGTGAAAGAAAAAGCAAACAGATCAGTAGAAAAGAGAGCCCAGAAATACATCCACACAAATATGGCCAGCTGATCTTTAAGTAGCAAAGGCAATGGAGAAACGATGGTCTTTTCAACAAGTGGTGCTAGTACAGCTGGACATCTACATGCAAAAAAAAAAAAAAAAAAAAGGATCTAGACAGACTTTTTTTTTTTTTTTTTTTCCAGAAAAATTTACTCAAAATGCTTTTCTTCTCAGAATGGGAACAGGGCAAGGCTGTTCATTCTCACCATTCTTATTCAGCCTAGTTCTGGAAGCCATCACAGTAAGGCAGGGAAAGGAAGACACAGAAGCCTATGTACAAAATCCCAAGGATCTAAAAACTTCCAGAACTAATAAGTGAGTTCATGAACCATATAAGATGAACATACCAAAACCAATCATATTTCTGTTTTTCTATGTACTTGGTAAAGAACATTTTGCCAAATATATAGAAAGCACAATTAAAAACATTGTGCTATTTGCAGTTGCCCAAAACAAAATGAAATTTTTAGGTATAAATCACACAAAATACGTATAAGCCTTGTAAAAACTATAAATCTTGGGGGGGTGTCTGGGTGGCTCAGTCGTTAAGCGCCTGCCTTCAGATCAGGTCATGATCCCAGTATCCTGGGATCGAGCCCCACATCGGGCTCCCTGCTCAGCGGGAAGCCTGCTTCTCCCTCTCCCACTCCTCCTGCTTGTGTTCCCTCTCTCGCTGTGTCTCTATCAAATAAATAAATAAAAATCTTTAAAAAAAATCTCTGATGAAGGAACTCAAAGATCTAAATAAATGGAGAGATATACTCTCTTCATGGATTGGATGATTCAACAAAGTAAAGATGTCATTTCTTCCCAGATTTATCTATGGATTTGCTCCAATTCCAGTTAAATTCCCAGGAATATTTGTTGTGGGTATGGAAAGCTTATCCTAGATTATATATGGAAAGGCAAAATAAGACTAGAGAAAACAATTTTGAAAAGCTGTAATAAAGCAGGAGAAATCATTCTACCCCATTTGTTAAGATTTATATAGCTATAGGAATTAATACAGTGTGGTACTGGCAGAGGACTAGACTGATCAGTGGAACAGATTTGATTGCTCAGAAGTAGCCCCACACCTGTACAGCCAACTGATTTTGACAAAAGTTCAAATCCAATTCAATGAGGAAAGAGTAATTTTTTTTAAAGATTTTATTTATTTTAGAGAGTGGGGTGAGGAGCAGAGGGAAAGGGAGGGGGAAAGAATCTCAAGCAGACTCTCCACTGAGCATGGAGCCCGATGTAGGCCTTGATCTCACAACCCTGAGATCGGGGCCTGAACCGAAACCAAGAGTCCAATGCCTAACTGACTGAGCTACCCAGGTGCCACAAGAATAGTGTTACTTAACAAATGGTAATAGAGCAAGTGGATATCCATAGGCCAAAAATTGAACCTCAATCTGAATCTAACATTTTATATGAAAATTACCTCCATGCGTATCCTAGATTTGAAGATAAAACCTAAAACTATGTAACTTTTAAAAGAAAACATACCAGAAAATCATCAGGACCTAGAGTATGGAGTTCTTAGACATGACACCAGTGTACAATCTAAAGATAATGAGAGAAAATCCAACAGTAAAATAAATTTAATTTTTAAAAGTCAAGTTACCCAGTGGGCAAAAAAACATGAACATTTTCCAGAAAAGGATTATACAAGTTTGTACCAAGCACATGCAGATAATGTTGAATATCCTTAGTTATGAGGGAAATACAAATTTAAACCACAACAAGATATTGCAACTATTAGAACAGCTGTAATAAAAAAAATGACACTTTGTTCTGGCAAAAATGTGGAGCAACTGGATCTTTTATACATTGTCGTTGGGAATATACAGGATAAAATCACTCTGGAAAATAGTCTAGCAGTTTCTTTGAAAAACTAAATATAGACTTGCCAAACAATTCAGCAGTTGTACTCCAGGGAAATGTACATCTCAGAGAAAGGAAAACCTATGTTCACATGAAGACCTGCAACCAAGTTTTCATAGCAGTTCTATTTGAAATGAGTAAAATTTAGAACTAAAATATCCTCCAGTGGATAAATGGTTAAACAAATTGGGTTACATCCATACCACGGAATAACTATGCAGCAAAAAACAAAAAACACAAAACCTGTTGATGCATGCAACTACTTGGGTAGATCTCAAGGGAATTATGCTATGTTTAAAAAAAAAAAACTTTCCGAAAGGTCATATACCATATGATTTCCTTTATATAAGTTTTGAAGTAATAAAATTATAGAACTGGACAACAGATTAGTGATTTTCAGATATTAAGGATCACAAAGTTTTTGTGAGAAGCATGAGAGAAGGGGAGGTAGGTATGACTCTGAAGGGATAGTATGTTAGGATCGTTGTGGGGGATCTTTGTGAACAGTTCTTTACCTCTGTTGTGATAGTGACTACATGAACTTACACACGGTGATAAAATTGAATAGCTCTACATACACACAGGTCCATGTGAAACTGGTGAAATCCGAATAATGTCTGTCAATTGTACCAACGTCAGTCTCCTGGTGTTGACACTGTACTATAGTAAGTTACATAAGGTGTTAACATCAGGGGTTCTGGGGAGGAAAATTTTCCGATACCCTTAAGATTTCTTCCAGTGGGTCTGAGAATTAAATTGACATGAGACAGATTAACAGAGGAATATCAAATTTAATTACCTATGTACGGGAAATCTGCATAAACATGAGATTTCAAAGACAGGCAAGATGAGGTATGTATGCCATTCTGGACTTGAGGAAAAGGGAGTATGAATCTGGTACTTCAAAGGGAAGGAAGGCAATTCACAGGAAGAATGGAAAGAGTAAATGTTTGGTAAACAAATGTTTGCTGGGTCATCTAGAAACAGTGGAACATCAAACAGGTTTTGCTAGGGTGCTGTCTACCATACCTAGTTCATATTATACTGTAGTTATCTATGGTGACAGCTCTCTCGTGGAGTAGGTCCGCTAATTTCTTTTTAGACCATTTAGAGAGAAGGCAAAAAAATAAAACAAACTTGTTAAGTCTTCTGTGTCTTAAAAATAATCAGCCTAGGAGCACCTGGGTGGCTCAGTCAGTTAAGTGCCTTCAGCTCAGGTCATGATCCCAGGGTTCTAGGATCAAGTCCCATGTCGGGCTCCTTGCTCAGTGGGGAGCCTGCTTCCCCCTCTCCCTCTGCTGCTCCCCCTGCTTGTGCGCACGCGCGCTCTCTCTCTCTGTCAAATAAACTTAAAAATAGCCTAGGAGAATATGAATGACATAAAATAACCTCCAAATTTTATTGTTATTTACAAGACAGGTGCTTTAACCAACTAAGCCATAGAGCTACCTCAACCTTTATTGTTATTTAAATGAAAAAAGAGAAATCACAGTATAATATTCTGTATTATGTTAAGTAGAAAAAAAAAAAGAAAACCCGCACAAAGAATTAGAAGGATCCATATCAATATGCTAAGAGTGCTTACTTCTAGAAACCACCTATATGTTCAGGGGAAGAAATGATCTCCAGGATATTTTTTCTTTTTAAAAGTAAGTAGGCTAAAAAATCCACATGCCAAAGAAACACTTTTTGGGGTGGCAAATTTTGCTCCCCTACATGGGAAACTGATTTAAGGGTATGCAGAATGTCTTTGCTATTTTTGTACTTTTTATTAATGTATAATTATTTTAAAATAACCTTAAAAAATTTCCTCCTAATCAATGCACTCATCCACAAAATGGGTAATTAGCCCATAAAGATTTGGGCATATAGGCAAAAACATTTTAACTTCAGGTTTTGGTTTCCAAAAAATCCAAATTATTCTGTATAGGCAAACTCCGACTAATGTAACTGATTGCATAATCAAAAACTGTCACTTGTTTTCCTCAGGAAACATGAATATTTAATAGATTTAATTTACATAGTGAATTTATGTTCGTTATGTGGAATAATTACTGGTCTAGTTAATAAATCTTCATCTCTTCCTTTTGCGTGCAGCAAGCTTTTGCCAAAACCTTTTCTTTGCTGTTGCATTTTCTTAAAGTCACTGTTTCTTCCACTGTGTTTTGCAGTTGAAATGGTTAGAAATAATCTAGCAAATTCCAGGAGATTAAGGCTTATATTTCTGTTTTATTTTGTCATATAAAGTACCATAAAATAGGATTCTTGAGCAGCTTGATCATGTGTTTTTAAATCCTGACCACAGATTTAATATATCAAATTCAATAAATATTTGAAATGAAAAGACCCATTGTTTCAAACACTAATGAATTATCCTTTACATGCCATGTCATATATATGTGAAGAATATTAATTTAACTTTGGGTTATCAGGTCATCATTTCTGAGCACTGGTGTTAATAATCATAGACTCTTATGGTTGATGGAGTCCTTAAACTTGGCTAGTATTTAAAAAATCATGTTTGTTAATAGTGGTTCTTTGGGGAAAATAGGGTTTTGTATTTCATGGAGTAGTTTGAGAAAAACTGCTAGAAACCATCTTCTACCTAGTGAATAATTTTCAACATATACATAACTTCTGACCATAGTAGTCATTTAATTACTGTATGGCTCACTGGGTAATATATATTCCTAAAGGGGGTTTTCCCGTTAGGATTTTTGTTCATTTTTATTTTTTTAAAGGTTTATTTATCCAAGAGAGAGCACCTATGTGCACACATGTGAAGGGGAGGGGCAGAGGGAGAGAATCTCCAGCAGACTCCCCACCGAGTGCAGAGCCTGTTGCAGGGCTCGATCCCATGACCCAAGAAATCATGACCTGAGCCCAAACCAAGAGTCAGACGTTCAATCTACTGAGCCACCCAAACGCCCCAGGTTTTTTGTTTATTTTTAAAGCACATACATTTTACATAGAAAAATCAAGTATTTCTATAGATCTTAGGCAATAAATTATGAGTGCTATTTTAGCAAACTGCTTCAATGGTTACATCCTTGGCTGTTTTCCCTTCTGGCCTTTTTTGTGACAGTATTGAACCTTTTGAGGCTGAAGAGTCAACTTTAAAAACCTATCTGCTTTTGTAATGATTAGATCATTTTGCTATATTGTGGCAAGCATTTCTGGACTACAATATTTAAAATAAGATCTGAATTTTACAAATGTCAAGTTTATAATTGAATTGCTAATCAAATTCTGTTGGCAGTTGCTGTTCTGTGAGTTACTGCTGATGAATCTCTAAAACTGAGGCAATTTATCATGACTGTCGTAAGATCAACTCTGGAAAAAGAAAATCCCAATTTCTTTCATCTTATTGTTTTGCCTTTTAAAAAATGCAGAGAAGACTTAAGTTTGCCACCTCTGCTTCTGAAAGTATGTGGCTATTTGTTAAACTGAAATGACTTGTTCATTATAATTACATGTGTAAATATGGCTTGATATTACATAAAGCATATTGGCCATAATCTTTCATATCATTTTACTCCTAAACCTCTCTTAAGCTGGATTTCCCATCTCCTATGACTTAGGTATGGCTGTCATGTTTATATACTAGAGCTCTCAAAGCTCTCTGGCTTGTATATTCAATTTCATCTTAATAGCACATCCAGGAAATGTAACACTATGAAAAACTGTGAGATGAGGGACTTTTCATTTTTTTATTCTGAAATAAGCAGCTTTTTTAGTTTTCTCCTCTTGCACTATGTGGGCTAAATTATGCTTCATGTTTTAAATCATTCGGGGCTTTTTTTTTTCCCATATAAGTAACTACCTATTACCTTTCAGATCTGCATTTTGCTAGCTTTTAAATTACGCAATTCATAAAATTTCTCAGAATGCTGTAGAAATGGAAGTAGGTGGTGGCAGATTGGGTAGTTCAGGGGAAGCATAGTCTTTGATATATGGGAACTAGTAGATGGGACACATTCTATATACTAGGTCACAAGAATTTCAGAGTATAGTTACTAAAATTTAAGTCTGAAGAAGTAGAGGAGGGATAGTTCTTTGATATATTGAATGTCCGAGTTACCATTATACCATCTATATGAATAGCCTTGAAAATAGGCTAAGATGTAAGTCTTCTGTGAGTATGGTTATCCTGAAAGAAATTTACATTATATAATGTGTCAAAAACACAAATTCCAAATTAGTAAGGAAAAGTCTTTATTTGAAAGGATTGTTTCAAGGAGGAGGAAGGGACTGTTGTAGTAGGGAGTGGGGTCTATTCAAATAGAATGACCTGACAGATCTACAAGTATCTCAAGTTAGGCCAAAAAAAAAAAAAAAAAAAAGTTTTTGCTTTTATTGGGAGGAATAAACAAGGCTACAGAAAGAACTGAGTGCGAGGAGACAAGAGGACTGGTGAGAAGTAGAGGAGCTTCCCCAAGCTTTAGTTAACAAGCATCTTGTTCTGATTCACAAGTGCAGACAAACAGTTGGGCTAATCACTTATGAGACAAAGAATGGACATTTGGAGGGCCTGTCTGGCTTTATCATAGGTAAACAAAGAGGGAAGGGCATCTGTGAATCTTTTTAAGTCATCTGGGGACGGTGTTTCCATTCAGGAAGCTGTTTTTGGAACACAAAGGGTGTGGCAATTTCTCAGTCTCTGCTGTTTTCCAGGGTCAGAGGGCTCAACATTTTCCTATGTGAGGGCTTTGAAGAATCATTTGTATTCATTATCCAGTCCTGTTATTCCCAATTTACACAGGAATATTACACTGCCTGGTTTTCTTTAGCAAGGAGTAGTTTTTATCGTTAGCGAAATTTTATACATACTGAATACTTTTTAACAGTTCATGCTCAGTAATACAAGGGGAATAAAAAGAAACATAAGAGGGAATCTGTCCCCTCGAAATTTAAAACCTTTTTAGGGGGCGCCTGAGTTGCTCAGTCTGACTTTTGATCTCAGCTCAGGTCTTGAGCTCAGGGTTGTGAGTTCAAGCCCCATATTGGGCTCCACACTGGGCACGGAGCCTACTTAAATAAACAAACAAAAAAACCTCTTTGGGATAGTATGATAGTTGTAGACTTAAAACAGTAACTGTTACCTGCCAACAAAGGGAAGCCTGAATTAAGTCGCTGGTGAGAAAGGGAAAGGGCTGGGGGAAACTGACATTTGAGTTTCCACTCCTTAACGGGCTGGCGTCACACTGGGCACAGGTGCTCCTAGGTGTTAACAGACTTCTAAGCAATATTAGGCATTGCAAGGGAATCAGTTTCTGAATTCTTCTATATGTATTCTTTCTAAAGTTGATATGCCCAGGAGAATGCCTGTAATGGACATACAGGTTCCTTCTCATGTTCCCTTTCACAATTTCTTCTTCTGTCCTTATGCACAATGAGCCTTCTCAGCAATGCAGAATCGTATCAGGGTGTGTTGTAAGATGCGTTCAAACTTGTACAGAAACCTCCAGGATGCCAAACAAACAAGCAGCTTAAAAATTGGCATCAGTGTTGAGGAAGTAAGTCTCAAAGACCAGGTAACACATACTTTTTCAAGTCAGATTGATTCTTGCTTTGCTTCTGACAAAATGAATGGAACTTACCAACCTGTTAGCTGATGGTAACGGTAATTTTTAGGTTATTATGCAGTTCGTGGCATGTACCACAGAAGAAGTTTGCTTTAACAAAACCTCATCTAGTCCCATCTTCTTGTTTTCTTTTAATAATAGCTTTATTAGGATATAATTCATACACCACAGAATTTACTCCTTTAAATTGTACAATTCAGTTGTTTCTGTATATTCACAGTTGTGCAAACACAAACATCACTATTTCCAGAATATTTTCATCATCCGCAAAAGAAACTCCATACCTGTCAGTAGACACTGACTATTTTCCCCCTCCCCAGCCTCTGGCAACTACTAATCTACTTTCTGTCTCTACGGATTTGCCTCTCCTGGACATATCAGATAAATGGAGTCACATAATATGTAACCTTTGTGTCTGGCTTCTTTCACTTAACATGTTTTCAGAGTTCCTCCATGTTGTAGCATATATCTGTTTTCGTTCCTTTTTATGGCTGACTAATATTCCATTGTGTGGATAGGCCATGTTTTATTCATCCATTAGTTGATCACATTTGGGCCGTATCAACTTTTTAGCTGCCATGGCCATTCATATACAGTCTACCCCTACTCATGAATTCTGATTTGGAAATTTGCCTACTCACTAAAATTTACCTATTACCCCAAAACAGATACTCATAGCACTTTCATAGTCTTTCATAGACCTGTGCAGAGCAGCCAAAAATTTAAGTCCCTCAAGGCACATATTCCCAGCTGAGGTCAAACCAGCTACACTCTGCCTTCCTATTTTGACTCGAGTGCCACGTAAACAAGTGTCCTTTTTGCCATCTATTTAGTTTGACATTTCTGTGCTTTTTGCTGATGGGTTTGCTCCTCCACATAGGCCCCAATCATAATGGTGAACTGATGTTCAGCATTCCTAAGCACAGGAGGGCTGTGACGTGCCTTATAGAGAGAAGACATGTGTTAGAGAAGCTTCATTCAGGCATGAGTTAAAGGACTCTTAGCCGTGAGTTCAATGTTAACGGATCGACAATATGTATTAAAGAAGGCATCTTTAAACAGAAATGCACATAAAATGAGGATATGTGTAGATTGGTTGACCAAAATGTGACCAGAGGTGCACAGGAACCTAACACTGTATCTCCTCTTGGAGCAGCAGTTCCATATGCACTCATTCAGTGTTCATGCGACTTTATAGAACGTAACTACTGTGAATAATAAACATCGACTGTATGTATTTTTGTGTGGACACATGTTTTCATTTCTCTTGGGTATATGCCTAAGAGTAGAATTGCTGGGTCATACAGTCATATCTGCTTGTTTTTGTGAACAAGGTTTCTTAGTGTTTACATCCATAAAAATTAGAGAATTTATGCTGAACCCCCTCTTATTCAACCAAGAGCAAGAGTTGAGATCTTCTAAGCCCATGACACAGAGGAGTCAATATCTCTTGTGACACATCCACAGGAATAGCTTCCAAGGGCCCCTCGGGTCATGGCCAACTATAAGAAATCCCCACACTCCATGGACTCCAGAACTGTTCATTCTTTCCTCTGTTCATGATACCAGCTCTCCATCATGTCCCACTTGCCCACTGCTCAGTTTCTTCATGGCCAATTTATGGGATTGAATCTAGAGGGTTTAAGCCTTATCCTCTAGGAAGGAAGTTGAGCCTGTAAATGGGTTAAAGCTTAATGCTTTTAAAGTTGATGTTTTCTTATGAACTGTTGCTTTCTAATATCTTAATGGTTTACCTCTCTAGTAGCATGAATAATTGTATAATTAAAAGATTTTCATAATAGTACATCAGAAAGAGCAGTATATATGAACAGAAGCAGTTTTGTGCTTCTGTTTGTAGTAAAGATTTCATCTGTAACCAAATGAAATCAACCTATTCTCCTTTCTAATTGCGACCATGTACCGATCATCCACTATTTAAAATGCCAGGCATTTTCTTGGGTGCTGTTTGTATGTCATCTCATTTAATTTTCAGAGAAATCCCGCAAAAAAAATCTCCATTTTGCAGAGGATATTGAAGATCAGAGAAGTTAAAGAACTTTTCGATTCATGCACAGAAGTGATAGAGCCAGGTGAACACCAAGTTAGTCTATCTTTTGAACTCCAGAGCCCTCACCCTTTATGTCCTACAACCTAGCTATCCTTGGCTTCATGCACCTCACCCTCCACAAAAAAGGAAAGGGGTGTGCGTGTGTGTGAACTGGAAGCAGAGATATTTTTGTTTTCTTCACAGCTTTACTCTGAGCATCTAGAACTGTACATTGCACAAGGTAGTTATTTAGCAAATATTCACTGAGTGAATGAAAGAATGTCCCTAGTTTTGTGAATTTACTGAAGATTTTGGGGAATGGTACCATAAAAGAGCAGTGATGAACAAAGGAAGGTTTCTTCTTTTGGGGAAAAACTACATCTGTAAAGGGCATATAGGCTATTTTACACTTTCACGGTTAGGAGTCCAAAGCTGGGCTATCAACACACAATTCTATGTTTGTCCCTTCTTACCCGGTCAGCACTCTAGTATATCCGGACTGCTTTGCTGTGCAAGCTTGTTCCGCACATTGCTCTAGCGAGGTCATGTTATTGTGGTTAGGGGGTGGTGACCCTTCTCCTGTGAGAAAGAAGCCAAGTCTAGATATCATCAAGTAGATTCTGCAGTGATCCCAGAGACAGGTCAAGAAGTCTCAGGAATGGAGAAAAGACTTGGAAGATAGTTCAGGCAAAAGATTATCCAGGCGATTAATAAATGATACATAACTTCATTAGTCATCAGAGACATGCAAATTAAAACCACAGTGTGATACTACTGCATTCCCAACAAAATAGCTAAAAAATTAAAATGACAGGCAATTCCAAGTGTTGGTGAAGACAGAGCTGCCAGAACTCTCATTGCTAATAGCGTAAATTAGTTCAACTGCTCTGATAAACTGGGAATATCTACCAAAGCCGACATATACGTATGTGCCTTATGATCTAGCATTTCCACTCCTAGGCATATACCCAACCGAAATGCCTTAACATATGTCCACCAAAAAATACGTACAAGAATACTTTTACAGAATTGTAATAGCCCTAAATAAGAAACACCCCAAAGGTCCAACAAGAGGATGGCATAAATTGTAGTGAATTCATACAGTGAGGTATTAAAAAGCGATGAGAATGGATGAACCTTTGTTAAACATAAAACACATGTGAATCTTTTAAGCAAAATGAGTCAAAGAAGCCAGGCATAAAACGCTACCTACCCTATGATTCCATTTATTTAAAGTATAAAAACAGTATAACTGTTCTATGACCTTTGAAATTAAAATAGTGGTTACCTCTGGAGGGAGGTAGTGACCAAAAGGGGAGCATGAAGTGGTCTTCTGAGATCCTGGTCATGTTCTATTTCTTGCTCTAGGTGCTAGTTACCTGGATGAGTTCACAGAAAATTCATCAAACTCTACACTTATGATTTATGTACAAGGAATCAGGTATACGTTGTCTCAAGGGAAAGAGGGTAAAGCAATTTGATTTTTGCCAGCTCATGTGGTCAGGGAAAAAATACCTGTCCCAACTATTTGGATATTTTGCCTTAGTAGGGAATCTGGTTTGCTAGTTCACAGAAGCATGCATTCATGTGGTGGGGCGGCAGGGGTTGGAGGGGGAGACTCATTAGATCCCTATTCTGTGCAGAATGCTAAATGCTGGGGTGGGTATAGATAGGAATAAAACATAGAATACCTTTAGATCTAGTAATCCAGACTGAAGAGTCTCATTCTTTTTTTCTTTTTTAAGATTTTTATTTATTTGAGAGCAAGCAAGCGAGCACACAAGCAGAGGGAGCAGTAGAGGGAGAGGGAGAAGCAGACTCCCCGCTGAGCAGGGAGCCTGACATGGGGCTCGATTCCAGGACCTGGGATCACGACCTGAGCCGAAGGCAGACACCTAACCATCTGAGCCACCCAGGTGCCCCAAGAGTCTCATTCTTGATAGTAAATAGTAAGAAGGGAGAGCAACTCAGGACACAGATGAATCTTGTTTTGTTATCCTTACTGGATGCTTAAGAAATAATGAGAAATAGTACAGTTTGATGAATTTTCTGTGAACTCATCCAGGTAATTAGCACCCAGAGCAATGCATTTGGTTCAAAATGCATCTTAAGTTATGACATGAGAAAGACCATTTCTGAACTGCTTTTGGGAGAAAATTCCACTAGTCTATTTGAATTGGCCTTGTGTTGTCTGTGGTATTTGCCTTTATCTTGGCTTGCTTCTATTTCCTCCCTATCAGTGGGGTAGATTTTATCTATTTTGTTTACCCTTCAGAAATAACTGCCAGGAAACGTTAAGACTACTGTTTGAGGAATGATGGCCAAATTGCTCATTTTTTAGTGCGGAGTCAATAAGCAATACAGGCTTTCTGAAAAGCCTTGCCAATTTGTCTCTCTAATGTGTACCTAATTTTTTTTTAACACTTCTAATATAGGAATGAAAATGTTACCAAGCTTTTCCTGTATCCCCACCTTAATTATTTGTTCATACAATGGCTTTTTTTTTTTTTAACTAAGCTCTTATCTTTTTAATTTGATCATCTTCTGTGTTATTTGAAAACAGTCTCTTTTGCGCGAGACTAAGTACAGGACTATCCTGTTGAGTTCTTGTTAAATTCAAGGCAAGTTTGAGGTTGTTAAATATTAAGTGAACTATAGCTAAAGGTTTCCCTGTGGTTTTTTTTTTACAAATCCGTTGTTGTAGGAAAAGCATGGGAAGAGTTGAAGTCAGACATTTCACATCTGTCCTGTGTGATGTGACCTCGAGTTTCATAAACTGAGGTGTCAAGTGAGGGTAATAATACTGTCCTCCCAGAGCTGGTGCCAAGATTAAGGGTGATGATCCCTGTGAAGCATCTCCAGTCACGATTAGCACTTTGTAGGTGGGCCATAATTTCCCTATCCTCCACTGAGACTCCTCCTACATTCATTCTGGAGTTCTCTTCATCTGGCCCACCTCAGTACCATCTCTATAATTTCCCTTTACTTATTTTCATTATCTCATCTTCCTTTTATTTTTTTAAATAAAGCTACTGTAAAGTAGTTTTTCTAGGTTCAGTCAACTGAATTGTTACTACTTCTAATACTGTTAGACAAAACGAATTTCCAAATTTTTTTTAAAAATAAAAAGTGTCGAGGCAGCTGGGTGGCTTAGTCGGTTAAGCGTCTGCCTTCAGCTCAGGTCATGATCCCGGGGCCCTGGGATTGAGCCCTGTATGGGGCTCCCTGCTCAGTGCGGAATCTGCTTCTCCCTCTCCCTCTGCCCCTCCCTACCGCTTGCGGCTTGTGCGCGCGCGCACGCGCGCTCTCTCTTTCAAATAAATACATAAAAATAAAAAAGGTCAGGGGTGCCCAGCTGGCTCAGTCAGTAGAGCATGGCACTCTTGATCTCAGGGTTGTAAGTTCGAGCCCCACCTTACGGGTAGAGATTACTTAAAAATAGAATCTTTTAGAAATAAAAAAAAAAAATAAGTCAAATACGCTTTTTCATGTCTTCTTTCAAACTCTCTACCCCCAGGGTGGCTGATAAATTTTCCACTCATAAGTCTGAGATGTCTTTAGTAAGGACTGCTGATTTGGCGAGAATGGGCCCGTTTATGTTCTAACTTACCAAATATATTGACATCTGGCTAGTTTACTAATTGAAACTCTTCTTTTCCCTAGCATATATTTCTGACTTAGATTTAGTTTGAAGACATTTTTATGCTTGCTTTTTTCTTAAAATTTCTCTCAGGATTATTAACTGAGATCATCAAGTGATTTTCCGTCTCCCATTCAGATTGTAGTTGGTGGCTACTTTCTGTTGGAGTTTTCTCTAAGGTAATCAAAGTAAATGAATTAGTATAATTCTTTTGAAGCATATTTTTTGTCTTACTATATTGCAAACACTTTAAAAGGAACTAATCATGGTTTTACAATATACGTTAAAAAGGATGGAAATTTGGTGTACCTGGGTGGCTCAGTCATTAAGCATCTGCCTTCAGCTCAGGTCCTGAGATAAGTCCCGCATCAGGCTCCCTGCTCAGGAAGAAGCCTGCTTCTCCCTCTCCCGCTCCCCCTGCTTGTGTTCCCTCTCTCGCTGTCTCTCTCTGTGTCAAATAAATAAAAATCTTAAAAAAAAAAAAAATGGAAATTTATCAGGAAATTCTACTAAGCAATTAATAATTATTACAATTAAGCCAAGAATAATTGAAGGACTCAAATTACAGTAAAGTGATATGTATGTCTTCTTTTAAGTGAAATTTCACAGCTGTTAGGCTAGCCATCCTCAAAGTCTGATATTTGAAAACTAATCTCAACCAGAGGCCACAGTGGTGTAGTGACATGGATGTGTGTAACATGGAAAATGCCCCATCATGCTCACAGGGCACAGTTTTGTATCCACTACAGTGTACAGATCAGAGAAGTCACAGAGCCCCCCTGGACTGAAAGGGGAGGGGATGTAGAACCCACCTCTAAATAGAGATGACAAAAAACTGCTGGCCACCTTTATTATTTTTTTTTGTTATGTTAACCACCATACAGTACGTCATTAGTTGCCAGTGTAGTGTTTAAGGACTCATTAGTTGCATACAACACCCAGTGCTCATTACAACACGTGCCCTCCTTAATACCCATCACCCGGCTACCCCATCCCCCTACCCCCCTCCCCTCTGAAACCCTCAGCTTGTTTCCAGGAGTCCGTAGTCTCTCATGGTTTGTCTCCCGCTCGCCTTCAGTTCTGGCTGCCTTTAATCAGCCACGCTAGGAAATTTTTAAACTTTGTTGTCTTAATGTTTGAGTGAGTAGCTGGTGCCACTTCATTCCAAAGCAGTACTAAAATTCTACCATAGGATCAAATGTCCCCAATTCAGTATCAATTCAGGTTACAAATGACAGCAGTGAATAATTTGTCACCGTGAATAGACTAAAATAAGGACATATTGTGTTCTGTAATTAAAGATTTTATTTATTTATTTGACAGAGAGAGAGATTACAAGTAGGCAGAGAGGCAGGCAGAGAGGGGGAAGCAGGCTCCCTGCTGAGCAGAAAGCCCGACGTGGGGCTCGATCCCAGGACCCTGAGATCATGACCTGAGCCGAAGGCAGAGGCTTAACCCACTGAGCCACTCAGGCGCGCCCCTGTGTTCTGCAATTAGGGACTAAAATCTAGCCTGGCCTGTTTGCTAAAACCAAATTTTCATATTTTTGGTAATCAAAAGATAAATTATTTTAGGCAGGTCGTTTATTGTAATATGGTTTTGACGCTCTTCTCAGAAGAATATAAGGAAACAAATAGTGATTTCCTTTTGAACTGTAAAGTGCTTTTCATTTCTAGCAAGAGTTTTAGGTCTGTAAAACAGTTTGGAAGAATAGATATCTGTCTGTGATTGCTTGGGTAGCCACCAGAAGGCTCAAAAGCCCAGGAACACATCATAAAACTCTCCTGTTGGGAAATCCTCAGAACTGAGTGCAGAGCTAGTTTGATTTCATCAGAATAGGCAGGTGTAGACTGCCCAACTAAAAAATTCATAAAATGAAGCATACTTGCTCTTACTGGTTTTATAATACATTGAAAACTGTTTGATTCTAAAAACAATCTAAAGCCAACGTCTCTCCTTTGATTCTATATGTGACCAGTTTAATTTCTATAATTTCAGGCAAAGAATTTGGTATCTAGAGTGAATATTTGAATCACTTTAGATAATCTGGTCACATCAGAGGCCTCTTAGAACCCAGTGAGCAGTTGGGGTTTTTTGCCTGGGTGGGGATGGCATATCGGTCAAAGCCCAGTCAGGAGACGGAAACCAAACAGTAGTTTGAACAGGCAAATTTAATAAAAAGAATTATTACCAAGAAGTTAGAATAGTAGGGAATTTGCTAGTGAGAATTGGAGAACCTCACAAAATACAGAAATGGCAGACACAGAGAGCAGCCACTACCCCCAAGGGCTGAGATGAGCATTCCAGGAAGACAGCTGGCCTTCCTCCCAGCAGGGCTGAGATGTAGACCTTATTGCAGAGGTCATGACCGGGCCTCACTCTGCCACAGAGAAGTTTGTTGAGCTCTCATGCTGGTGGGACTTGGACATTTGCCCTCTGGAGTTCAGGAGAAGATGTCCTTCGGGAGATGCCTCACTTCTGAACTTGCAGCAAGCTGACCAAGAAGGTGCTGGAAAAAGGTGTTCGCAAGAGGCGACCTACCAGTTGCACTCTGCTGCACAGTTGGCTGGGGGTTCCGCGGGACACTGGTTACAGGGAGGATGCCCTTACCAGTAGCGCTCTGCTGCAAAGCCACCTGCCCGTGGAAAGGTGCCACATGCCCCTGGGCCCTGTGGATAAACTGCACACACAGCAGGAGCCTGATGAGAAAAACACTGGGACCAGGAGGGCCAACCTCTTTCTCCTCCAGTGTCCCTCCACTGCCCTCTACCCAGGAAGTTTCATTTTGTGTCAGTTGGAAAAATATTTAGAGTCCAGCTCC
This sequence comes from Potos flavus, assembly GCA_028534135.1. Classification (NCBI taxonomy): domain Eukaryota; kingdom Metazoa; phylum Chordata; class Mammalia; order Carnivora; family Procyonidae; genus Potos; species Potos flavus. The sequence goes on from CM052901.1 coordinate 71,193,745, forward strand.
TGTAGTTCAGGGCAGGCAGTGATGGGTGGGTCTGGAGCCGAGAGCACAATGGATTGGTAACTGGCATGGGGATGGTGCGTATGGCAGTGAATATAGTTTTGATGAGCCTGTCGTATTAAGCAACACCATCTGTGATACTTGGCAGCGCTTTTCTTTTGCTTTTCTTTTTCTCCTGTTCCTTATTCCCCTTAAATGATTAGTAACTATTTCAAAGTAGAATTTTTGTATTGGTTATCATCACTTCAGCAAAATTAAATTTTAAAAATCAAATTCTACCTGAAAAATCACCCACTTAAGTAGAATAGACCTGTGATTTGCTTTAGAATATTAGATTAGTTCCATGTTACATATTTGTTCCTATGATATTAGGATTTCACATATGTTACCTAAATAGGTTGTGTAGAATAATATTGAATGTCCAAATGAGTTTTCATGAAAGCATTATTACTACTCTGTGTGATTAAAGTCAGAATGTTGCTCTGAAAATAAAGCAAGTTTAAAGCACCATATGAGGAAGGGAGTGTGGTCAGATGGGCCTCTTCAGTACCCTGCAGTAGGGCCACTAATCCTTTGTTACTTTAACAACACCAATCTTATACCTCTCTCTTTTCCATTCCCATTTACCGGTGTCGCAACCACATCCTAATCTCCTCATTGCCCGACTACTGCAAGAATCTTCTTAGAGGGTTCTCTCCAGTCCCACCCTGTCTCTAATTTACTCTGCTGACTACTGGCATTTTTATCTTCCTTAATTACTACTTTCATCATTTTTCCCTATCTTGGGAATGTATAATTAATAATGGTTCTCCCTGTTGCCCTACCGCTTTAGGATTGAATTGAAATTCTGATATTTGATGTTCTGGTGTGTGGTATCTAGATCCACATTATCACGCCAGTCTTACCTCCCAACATGAATCCTTCGTTAGATTTATTTAACAGACTTTTGTTAACTTACTACCATATGCCAGATGCTGAGAAGGGAAAAATGAACCTTCCCTAAAGGGGAGGTCACGGCACAGTCAAGGAGGCATGCAGATAAAATGATAGTTACAATGTGCAGAAGGTTAAATAATGCTCCCCCACCCCTAAAAGATGTTCCCGTCCTAATCCCGCAACCTGTGACTATGTTACCTTACATCCAAAAGGTACTTTGCAGTTGTGACTAAATTAAGGATCTTGAGATGGGGAGATTATTCTGGATTATCTGGATTATCTGGATGTAATCACAAGGGTATTTTGAGAGGGAGGCAGAGGGAGATTTAATTACAAGAAAAGGCAGTGTGACCAGAGAAGCCGAGATTGGGGTAACACAGCCATGTGCCAAGGAACGTGAGCAGTCTCTAGAAACTAGAAGAGGCAATGAGCTGATTCTCGCCCTGGAGCCTCCTGGAGGAACCAGCCCTGCCAACACCTTAATTTGACCCTGAAAGACTCACTGCAGACTTCCGACTTCCAAAACTGTAAATGAATAACTTCGTGTTGTTTTAGGCCACAAGGTTTAAGGTAATTTGTTACAGCCACAGTAAAAAATTAACACACAGCGTAATAAATAGAAAAATGTAAGCATTCCCTGCTGTAGCACAGAGAGGAAAGTGACAAATTCTGTTGTGACAAAATGAGGCTATTCACAAATCGACTTAGTGGGGTAGGACATTGAAAGTAAGGGAAAATGTGTGTAGAGATGTGGAGCAGTGAATTATTAGCAAGGCATGTTCAGGAAAGTGCAGGCAGTTTCATTTTGTTGGAGTTGAGGTGGGAGGGTGAGAGATACCACCACTTAGGGTACGAATGCCTTGTGAGCAGTCGTAAGAAGTTTGAACTGTATTGTCCAGGCACTGGGGAGCCACTGGTGGGTTTTAGGTAGGAGAGTCACTCAGTCATATTCGTATTTTAGGAAGGCCAGTCAGGTAGTAGTGTGGAGGAGGCTACATAAGGAGAGAGGACTAGCTAGGGAGTGGCAGTGATCCACACAAAGAGGTAAGTGCCTGAATTAAAGCTTTGGCAGTAGTGCCAGATTTTGAGAAGTTGGACAGACACTCTCTTTTATTCAAGTAGACACTGTCCACTGGTAGGTGGGTCTGAGAGAATAAATGAGTCTTGCACATGTTGAGTTTGAGGAGTCTTTGAGATCTAAATATTGATCAGTAGGCAGTTAGATATTTTAGTCTCAAACTTAGGACCGAGGTCAGAGCGAAAGAGAAAAGACTTGAGAATGATCATCATGTAGGTAATAGACGAAATCCTGGAAAAATATACGATGCTTAAAGATAGCAATGAAAATAAAACACAGTCAGGGTTAGGATCCTGAGGAACACTTACCTTGGAAGAAAGGATGGGCCAAGGCCAAGAAAGAGAAACCAGGAGGGGGAGAGAGGTTAAGAAAATTATCATCAGAGAATGCAGTCACAGCAACTGAGAGAGAAGATTTTCTGTGGTTTCAAATGCTATCAAAAGGCCAAATAATGGAAGAACTGCAATGTCCATGGAATTTGCGAACATAGAAATCATTCGGAACTTTGACCAGAGCACTTTCAGTGTTGCAGTGGGGATGGAAGCCAGATTGTAGTAGGCTGAAGAAGGAGTGGGTACTGAGGAAGTGGGGAGAGTAAATACAGAATAATTTTCAAGAGGCTAGACTGGGAAGAGGAGAGACCGGGGTAGGTAAGGGGCATGCGGAATAGGAGTTGAGATTAAGGTGGGAGGGACATCACCATTTTATGCTGGGGGAAAAGAGCTAATAGAAAGAAAAGGGATGTACCAGTGGAGTAAGGTCTTTGATAAGCAGCAGGTCTAAAGCATAGATGAGAGATGGGCTCCTCTTCCACTGAGACAAGAGAAAGTGGAGGTATGGATAGAGCTTGGTCTATAGGCAAGAGGAGGGAGCAGAGGATGTCCCTCAGCTGATGGCCTGATCCTCTTGGAAGAAAAAAGGAAGGGCCACCTGCTGAGAACAGTGGTGATAGAGAGTGGAGAGAGTTTGTAATAGCACTTTTGAGGACTAGAAGGGAGATGTGAGGAGAAATTGCTAGGTTGCTTCAAGGCCCCAGCTGAGGCTGGATGCGAGGAGCTTGTAGCAGTAGCACCGTCAATATGCTGATGGACTTCCCTCGGCAGCGCTAATCAGCCTGCAGCCGGGGAGATGAGAATTGCGTGGGTGGGTTGTGCCAGAGTAGGAGGTCTTACACACAGCAGATGTGACGGATGAAGGAATCAGGAGAGCTTAAAGTAATGGCAAGACAAAAGACCATAGAGCTGGATGGGGACGCAAGTTTTCAGAGGTAAATAAAAATATTCTAGTGGGTCAGTCTATCACCAGTCACAATAAGCTGTGGTGACACGAGTGTAAGAGCAGCTATGTGGTACCGTGAGTAAGGACAAGGGAGTTAGTTTTAGGAGGACTTGGGTTCAGATTTGACCTTGGGAAAGTTACTTTTAAGCAAGCTCGAATTTTTATACATAATAAGTGTTCAACAAATGTTTTTAAAAATGTGGAATTTGGGTGCCTGAGTGGCTCAGTTGGTTGGGCGACTGCCTCCGGCTCAGGTCATGATCCTGGAGTGCCAGGATCAGAGTCCTGCGTCGGGCTCCCTGCTCAGCGGGGAGTCTGCTTCTCCCTCTGACACTTCCCCCTCTCATGCTCTCTCTCTCTCTCCCTCTCTCATTCTCTCTCTCAAATAAATAAAATCAAAAAAATAAAAATAAAAAATGTGGAATTTAAGAAACAAAACAGATGCCTGTAGGGGAAGGGGAGGGAAAACAAGATGAAAATTGAGAGGGAGGCAAACCATAAGAGACTCTTAATCAGAAGAAACAAACTAAGGGTTGCTGGAGGAAGGTGGGCGGGGGGGGGGGGGGGGGG
>CM052901.1:71197703-71209784 GCA_028534135.1 Potos flavus
TAAAGTAAAATGTCAGTAAATGGGAAGGTACAGCATGACCCATCATTAGACATGCCATTTGAACACAAACAAAATCAAGAGTGCATTTTCGTTTAGAACTAATAGGCAGTTTTGATCAAAATATTTTGCTTTACTACATGGTATCCTAGGTACTGTGGCTGCATAAGAAATTACCCCAAAACTTGGTGTAAAACAGCTGTTTAATATGCTCACAGTTTCTGCGGGCCATCAATTTGGACAGGGCATAGCAGGAATACAGTTTCTCTCTTCCACAATGTCTGAGACATAAGCTGGACAACTTGAAGGCTAGAGACTGGAATAATCTACAGGCTTACTCACTTAGCTTGCAGTTGATGCTGGCTGTTGACTAGGAGACCTTAGTTGGGATTCTTGGCCACTCTTCGTATGGCCTCTCCATGTTGAGAGGCTTCCTCACTGTATGGCTGCCAAGTTCCAAGGGTGAATGTTGAGAGGGAGAAAACACCAAGCTGAAGTCAGACCATCCTCCGTTGACTCGAGGACATGAAATACACCATGTCTTTGTGGGAAATGGTATGATTCAGTTTGGTACAACTTTCAAGCGTTGAGTCTGTTTTAGGTCCTTTACATTTCTATTTTGAAAATGAGTACGTTTGTCAGTTTCTGCAAAAACATAGCATTTTGATTGGGGTTACTTTGAATCTATATAATTTGGAGAGATTGAAAATCTTAATATTATTTGAGTCCATAAACATAGTATATTTCTCCATTTATGACAGCTCTTTACTTTCAGCAACATTTGCATATTTTTAAGAGTAGAGATTTTATGCATATTTTGTTAAATTTATTTTTAGGACCTCATATTTTTGTAAATGGTACTTTTAATTTTTTATTTAACAGTTGCTGACAGCATATGGAAAGAAAGAGTTGATTCTCATGTATTGATTTTACATTCATCGTCTTGCTAAAATCATTAATTCTAATAGCTTTTTAAAGATTCCTTAGGATTTTCTGTTTGCGCATTGTGTTATGTGCAAATAAAGACACTTTTTATTTCTTCACATTTTTTATGTCTTTTGTTCCTTTTTCTTAACTGCCTGGCTAGGACATCCAGTTATGATCTTGGGGGGGGGGGGAAGAATTCACTCTGTCATCATTATGTATGATATTAGCTGTGGGTTTTTATAAATGCTCTTAATTAGGCTTAGGAATTTTTCTCTTCCTAGAATTTGTTGAAATTTTTATCTTGGACAAGTGTCGAATTTCTTAAAATGCTTTTTTTATGTATTGAGACTTTTATATGGTTCTTCTTTATTCTGTTAGTCACACTGATTTTTTTTAAATATTAAAACAATCTTTTATTCCTAGGATAAACCTCACTTGGTCAGAGTGTATCAGGCTTTTGGTATGTTGATGGAGTCCATAAACTACTATTTTTAAAAGATAAGGATTTTCGCATCAATGGTTATGAAAGATTTTGCTTTCTAGTTGTTTTTAAGTTTTTACTGGCTTTGGTGTGAGTAGAATCAGGTCATTCTGGTCTTGTATAATGAACTGCTTTATCCTTTTTTTTTAAGTTTATATTGAATTGGTATTACTTTTTCTTAATTCATGGTGAAATCCACCAGTGAAGCTATTTGGGCCTGGGATTTTCTTTGTGGGGAGATTTAAAATTATGTATTAAATTTCTGTAACAGGTTCAGGGCTATTCAGATTATTCTTTCAGTTTGGGTAATTTGAATATTTTCAGGTATTTGTCAATTTTATTTTATTTGTAGGATTTTTTTAATGTATCTTGTTTATAGTATTTCTTAAAATTTTCCTGTCTGACATAGATGCTCTTTTCCTTCCCAGTATTGATAATGTCTTCTCTCTTTTTCCTTGATCAGTTTAGCTAGGGGTTTATTATTGATCTTTACAAAGAACAAGCTTTTGGTATCATTGACCTATTTGTTCATTTTGTAGGTCATTAACTTTTTATTCTATTTACTTTGTATTTAATTTGCTGTTTTTCTGTCTTAGAACGGAAACATAAGTCATTGATTTGGGGCTTTTTAATCTCTTCTAATGTAAGCATTTAAATGTATAAATTTCTGTCTTAAAAATTGTCTTAGCTGCATCCCACAAGATTTTTTTAAGGTCAAAATATTTTCTAGTTTCCCTTGTGTGATACCTTCTTGTCCAGTGGGTTATTCTGCAGCGTGTTTTTGACTTTTTGAATAGTTGCAGCTCTTCTAACTCTGACAACCACCAATCTGTTCTCTATGAGTTGTTTTTTTCCTTAGATTCCACAGAGAAGTGAGATCTTACGGTATTTGTCTTTCTCTGACTTATGTCGTTTAGCATAGTGCCCTCAAGGTCCATTTTTGTTGTCACAACTGGCAAGATTTTTCTTTTTTGTGGCTGAATATTATTCCATGTATTCTCTCTCTCTCTCTCTTTCACTTTTCATTCATCCATCAGTGGACACTTAGGTTGTTTCCATATCTTGGCTATTGTAAATAATACTGCAATGAACATGAGGGTACAGATACCTTTTCAAGTTAACTTTTTCGTTTTCTTCAGATAAATACCCAGAAGTGGAATTGCTGGTTCATATGGCATTTCTATTTTTAATTTTCTGAGATACTGCCATACTGTTTCCTATAGTGGCTGTACCAATTTACAGTCCTACCAATAGTGCCCAAGGATTTCCTTTTCTCCACATCCACACTAACACTTGTGGTTTCTTGTCTTTTTGATAATAGCTGTTCTAATAGGCATGAGATGATATCTCATTGCAGTTTCGATTCATATTTTCCTGATTATTAATGCTGTTGAATATCTTTTCATGTACCTATTGGTCATCTGGATGTCTTCAGAAAATTGTCTATGCCAATCTTCTGCCTATTTTTTATTTTTATTTTTTTAAGATTTTATTTATTTGAGAGAGAGCCAGAGTGAGAGAGCACAAGCAGCAGGAGTGGCAGAGGCAGAGGGAGCCTGACACGGGGCTTGATCCCAGGACCCCAGGATCATGACCCAAGCCGAAGGCAGATGCCTAACCAACTGAGCCACCCAGGTGCCCCTTTCTGCCCATTTTTTAATTGGATTTTTTTCTTTTGCTATTAAGTTGTATGAGTTCTTTATATATTTTGGATATTAACCCCTTATCAGATACATGGTTTGCAAATATTTTCTCCCATTCAGTAGGTTGCCTTGAATCATATTTTCTTGATAAATTGATCCTTTTATCATTATGAGGTGTCTTTGTCCTAGCATGGTGTTAATATAGACACTTCAGCTTTGGAGGTTAAGTACTTGAATGGTATTTTTTTTTCCATATGTAAGCCTTTAACCTATTTCTTCACATTTAAAATGTTTCCTATAGAAAATATATTGTTGGATCTTGCTTTTTTAAAAAAAAATCCGCTTTAACAATTTGTCTTTTAATTGAAGTATTTAGACCACTTACATATAATGTAAGTATTGGTGTGGTTGGGTTTGATTCATTTTTTTAATCTTCTATTCCTCCTGTTTTATGTTCTTTTCCCCATTATTTGCTATCAACTTTAGATTTCTTGAGTATTTTTTAACATGCTAGTTTATTCTCAGTGTTTGCTTCTTAGGTAAATTTCTTTTTTATGTGGTTGCTCTAGGGTTTAAAATATATATCTCTAATTTATCACAGTTTGCATTCAAATAACATTTTATCACTGCACCTATAGTATAAGCTCCTTACAACACCATATCTCCATTTGGCCTCTTCCCATCCCTTGCACTATTGTTTTCATAACTTTTGTTTCTGTATGTGTTAAACCTTACATACACTGTTATTTTTACCTTAAAGAATCTTTTGTCTTAGTTTTGTTAGTCTTAGTTTTGTCTTAGTCTTTCAATATAATTGGCCTCCAATAAACTGCACATATATAAAGTGTGCAGTTTGATAAGTTTGATAAGTTTTGACATATATATAAACCTATTAAACCATCACTGCAGTTAAGACAACAAATACACCCATCAGGACTAAAAGTTTCCTTATGGACATTTGTAATTTCACCCTCCTTACTTTCCCTGCATTCCCCTGAAAGACTCCAGCCATTTTACAGACAACTACTGATTTGCTTTCTGTCACTATAAATTAGCTTATGTTTTCTAGGGTTTCATATAAGTGGAATCGTACACTTTGGTTAGACTGCCTTAGCATGTATCAATAGTTGATGCTTGTTAATTGCTAGGTAGTATTCCATTATATGGATATACCACAGTTTGTTTATTCATTGATTTGTTGGTGGACATGTGGGTTGCTTCTGATTTGGGGCTATTGCAAGTAAACTTGCTATGAAATTCAATTATATATATATATCCCTTTATTTTTCTTGGGTAAATGGCTGAATCATACGGTACATGTATGTTTAACTTTTTAAGCAACTGCCTATTTTCTGAAGTGATTGTATCATTTTACATTTCTACCAGCAGTATATGAGTTCCTCTACATCCTTGACAACACTTGTTGTCTGATAAGTCTTTTTGATTTTAGCCAAACTACTAAGGATGTATTGGTATCCCCTTGTACTACTAATTTGTATTTCCCAAATGGCTAATGATGTTGAGCATTATTTCATGTGCTTATTTTACATCTGCATATCTTCTTTGTTGAGATGTCTGTTCAAACATTTTGCCTTTATTGTATTCAGTTTTCTTATTGAATTATGAGAGTTCTTTATCAATTCTGGATATAAGGCCTTTATAATATGTGTGATTTGCAAGTATTTTTACCCAGTCAGTGACTTTTAATTTTCTTAACAGTGTCTTTTGAAGATGAGAAATCATGCTAAAGTCCAATTTGCCAATTTGTTCTTTTATGGGTCACGCTGTTGGTTGTGTTTCTAAGAAATCTTTGCCTAACTGAAAGTCAGTCAGAAAGATTTTCTCCTATATTTTTTCCTAGAAATTTAATAGTTTAGGTTTCATGTTTAGGTCTGTGATCCATTTTGAGTTAATATTTGTATGTGATACAAAGTAAGTATACAAAATCTTTTTCTTTTTGGCCTATGAGTACACATTTGTTCCAGAACTCTTTGTTCAATAGACTCTTCGTTCTCCATTGAACCCTACTTCTATCTTTGTTAAAAGTTGGTGGTGCATATAAGTATGGGTCTGTTTTAAATCTCTCTATTCTGGGGGCCCCTGGGTGACTCAGTCAGTTAAGCGGCTGCCTTTGGCTTAGGTCATGATCCCAAGGTCCTGGGATCAAGCCCCACATGGGGCTCCTTGCTCAGAGGGGAGCCTGCTGCTCCCCCTGCTTGTGCTTTCTCTCTCTCTCCCTCCCTCCCTCCCTCCCTCTCTCTCTCTCTCTCTCTCCCCCTCTCCCTCCCTCCCTCCCTCTGTCAAAAAATTAAATAAAATCTTGGGGAAAAAAACTCTCTATTCTGTTCTATTGACCTGTTGGTCCGTCCTTAGGGCAATAAAATGCCGTCTTGATTACTGTAGTTTTAAATAAGTTTTGAAGTCAGTGTTCGTACATCAACTTTGTTTTACTTTATCAAATTTAACTTTTTATGTCCTTTGCATTTTCATATGAATTTTAGAATTAGTTTGTCAATTTCTGCCCCAAAAAAGCCTTCTGGGATTTTGATAGGGATTATGTAGAATACAGGGAGTTCTTACCTTTGCATAGTATTTTGTTAACTGAAACATGTACATATTGGAACCAAGTCCTCACCTTGCATGGTTTTAACATGCACATTTTTTCATTTAACACAGTACTGTGCAAAGCAGGTACAGACTGTTTATAGAATAATTTGAGAATTGAGTGCTATGGTCCCAATGTTTGTCCCCTCCCTGCCAAATTCATATGTTAAAATCCTAGTGCCCCATGTGACAATATTAGGAAATGAGGCCTTTCAGAAAGAATTAGGTCATGAGGATGGAGTTCTTGTGAATGGGGTCAGTCCTCTTATAAAAGAGACAACACAGAGCTCCCTAGCCTCCTTCCACCATAAGAGGACATAGTAAGGAGGCACTGGCCATGAACCAGGAAGAGGTCTCACCAGGATGCAACTATGCTGGTACCTTAATCTTGGACTTCCCAGCCTCCAGATCTGTGATAAATAAATTCCTGTTGTTTATAAACTACCCAGTCTGTGGTATTTTGTTATGGTAGCCCAAACAGGGTAACTTTTACTAACATGTTAGCAATATTGAGTCTTCCAATCCATCAACACAATATCTCTTTTATTTGTATTTTTAAAAATATCTCAGGGCGCCTGGGTGGCTCAGTGGGTTAAAACCTCTGCCTTCGGCTCAGGTCATGATCTCAGGGTCCTGGGATCGAGCCCCAGGTCGGGCTCTCTGCTCGGTGGGGAGGCTGCTTCCCCCTCTCTCTCTGCCTGCCTCTCTGCCTACTTGTGATCTCTCTCTCTCTGTCAAATAAATAAATAAAAATCTTTAAAAAAATAAAAATAAAAATATCTCTCAGCAGCATTAGTTTTTAATGTAAATGTTTTTCACATATTTTGTAAGATTTATCTCTATTTCTTATGTTTGGTTGTAAATGGCACTTTTTTAGTTTCAATTTCGACTTTTTTGAGGCTGGAATATATAAATGCAATTGATTTATATATCAGTCTTCCACAGTCTTGCTAAACTCAGTGGTTGTAATAGCTTTTTTGTAGATTTCATATGATTTTTTACATGAAAGTATGTCAGTTATGTCATCTTTAATATAGTGAACATTACCTCCTTTCCAATTTAGACTTCTCTTGTTTGGTTTTCTTGCCTTATTACATTGGTAATAAAGTATATCATAAAGTATCATATTAGCTGTTATACCTTTTGTGCATAACCATTTTCAAGTTGAAGAAGTTGCCTTTTATTCTTTATTTGATGAGGTTTTGGTTTTTTTTTTTAGTCAGGAATGGATGATGGATTTTTTCAGATTATTTTTCTGACATTTCTGACATATCTCATTGAGATAATCATGAGTATTTTTCTTTTTAGTTTATTAGTGTGGTGAATTATATTGATTTTTATAATGATAAACCTATATTCTTGGAAATTGGGTGTTTGTAGTTTTCTCTTTTTTTTTGGTAATATCTTTGTCTGGTGTTGGTATCATGGAAATGCTAACCTCATGGAATGAGTTGGGAAGTGTTCCTTCCTTTCCAATTTTGGGAGACTGATTTGCGTAATATCTCTTTTCTTTTTTTTTTTTTTGGTCTTGATCACTCTGGCTAGAGGTTTATCAATTTCATTGACCTATTTCAAGAATCAGGGATTTTTTTTCCATTTTTCTTCTATTTCATTTATTCCCATTTGGGGCTTTATTTTTTTTTCCCTTTCATGTCTTTATTTTGGTTTCATTTGCTCATCTTTTGCTAGTTTCTTAATTTGCAAACTAAAATCTTTGAGTTGAAACCTTTTTTTTTTTTGAGGGGGAGGAGGGACAGAGGAGGGGAGAGAATCTTAAGCAGGCTCCACACCCAGCGTGGAGCCCAGTGTAGGCCTCGATCTCATGACCCTGCGATCATGACCTGAGCCGAAATAAAGAGTTGGATGCTTAACCTATTGAGCCATCCAGGTGCCCCTGAGGCCTTTCTTCTTTACTAATATGGATATTTAATGCTATAAATTTCACCCTAAGTTCTGCTGTAGTGGTATTTTATATTTTTATTCAATTCAGAAAATTTTCAGTTTTCTCTTTTGATTTCTGCTTTGACCCATGGGTTATTTAGAAGTGTGTTATTTAGTTTCCAAATATTTAAACTCAAATATCGAGTTCTCATTTCATTATGATCAGAGAACACACTGTGTGTGACTTGAATATGAATGAATAAATTTTAAATTAATTGAGACATTTTTTAGTGGCCCACAATATGGCCCATTTTACCAAATGTTCCATGTGCAGTTAAGTAGAAGGTATAATTTCCTCTTGTTTTGTGTAGTGTTCTAAGCATGTTATTTCAAGTTAACGGATAGGATTGTTCAACTCTTCTATATCCTCATTGATTTTCTGCCTATTTGTTTTTTCTATTATAATTGTTGATCTGTTTCTTCATGTACTATCATTTTGGTCTTTCCTGTATCCTGAAGCTCTGTTATTAGGTGCACATACATTTAGGAATGTTATACCCTCTTGATGACTTGACTGTCTTGTTACTATGACCTTTTTTCTTTTTTGTTTTTCCTTTTGCAGTGTGGTTTTTTTTTTTCTTCTGGCTGCTTTTAAATTTTTGTTTTTATCGCTGGTTTTATGCAGTTCATTATTGATGTGCCTTGGTGACTTGTGTGTTGTTGTTTGTATTTTAATCTGCTCAAGGTACTTTGAGTTTCTTGTACTGGTATGCAAGTTTGGGCATTCTTTTTTTTTTTTTTTTTTTAAGATTTTATTTATTAGAGAGTGAGAGAGAGCATGAGAGGGGAGAAGGTCAGAGGGTGAAGCAGACACCCCGTGGAGCTGGGAGCCTGATGCGGGACTCGATCCCGGGACTCCGGGATCATGACCTGAGCCGAAGGCAGTTGCCCAACCAACTGAGCCACCCAGGCTCCCTGGACATTATTTCTTGATGGGTTTTAATTCTGTCTCTACCTGTCTCTCTTCTCTTTGGAGGCTTTGCATGTTTGACCCCTTAGTATTGTCCCACATGTCATTGAGCTTCTGTACTTTAATCTCAAGTCTTTTTTGTCTTGAGAAAAAAAATCGGGAAAATTTCTGTGCCATGTCTTTAAGTTCACCATTTCATGCATGGTCTAATCTTCTGTTTAGTTCATCCAGTGAGCTTTTCATTTGAGGTAATGTATTTTCTTCAACTCTAGAAGCTCCTTTGTGTTCTTTTTATTTTTTCTATTTCTTTCCTCATAAAGTTCATGCTTTCTTTTAAATCCTTGAGCATATTCCCAGGATATTTTGAAGTTTCTGCCTTATGTAATGTCTTCATGTCTGCCATTTATAGGTCCGTTTGTGTTGATTAACCTTTTTGTTGTTACACCTTACAGTTTGCTGCTTCCTTTGATTAATGAGATCTAGAGCAACCTTTATTCTAGGGCTTAATTGAGCTCCATACTTAGATGTGACTTTTCTGAGTTCTCTACTGATTGTCTTTAGAGTTCAGGGAGGCCTCTCTAGAACTTAATAGAACTCCAGTGTCTCCATGCACTTTTTGCCCAGCCTCATGGAGTTTCAACCTATGCATGCACAAATTATTATTAAGGTAAAGACACATAGTGTTCTTTGTGCAGATTTTGGGAACTTTTTCTGTACTTAGCTCCATTCTCCTTGGTATGCTGCCCTGAACATTCCATCTACCTCACAGTTCTTCCTGAACTGTGATCTCTATGTCGTCAACTCAGTGACACTGCCATGCTCTGCTTCATGGGAATTCCCCTCCTTGTACTGGGAATTAGGAAATGCTTCCAGAAAGAAGCCAGGCCTGTCATTAAGCATTCACTCCATTCATTTTCCTTCCCATAGGAATCATAATCCTTTACTGCCTGTTGTCCCAATGACGGAAAATATTCAGACTTTTAGTTCAGTGGGAGAAAAAAGTTCTGTTCCAATTAAACTTTCATGATTAGAAGCAGAAGTCATTATCATGGCATTTAATGTGATTTTAAAGAATCTTAATTCTAATGACTTTACTGTTGGGTAGAATTTTGTCAAATACAATGGTAGAACTTAGCTTGTTTCCATTAATGCTCTGCATTTCTGATGTGACTAAAAATAGAAGTTTGTGAGGTTGAAATAGAAGGATAGAATTTTACACTGCACGAATTAATAGTACAATAATATACCAACAATAGCTAAATTTTTTTAGCATTTTAGTGGTGTGAGGCACCTTGCTAAAACGTGTCTCGGCTCTCATTACAATCTTATTATTTAGGTATTATATTCTCATTTTATAGATGAAGGAATTGAAACTTAAAAGCAGTTAAGTGACATGTTTAAGCTCACTTATCAGTTGAATAAAGGGCAGAATCTAGATTCAAACTCAGTTCTGTCAAACTCCCAAAGCCCTGTTCATCATCACCATGGCCATGCTGCCTTTAAAAGAAATATATGGGTGGGGCGCCTGGGTGCCTCAGTCGGTTAAGTGTCTGCCTTTGGCTTGGATCATGATCTCAGGGTCCTGGGATTGAGCCCCATAGTGGGCTCCCTGCTCAGTGAGGAGTCTCCTTCTCCCTCTCCCTCTGCCTGCCCCCTGCTTGTGCTCTCACTCTCTCACGTTGTCTCTCTCAAATAAATAAATCTTTAAAAAAAAAAAAAAAGTATGTGGGTAGCTGTGACTGTTATGGAATCGGCTTCAGTGTACTGGGAGTCTGGGATACAGTACTTTTGAGCCCCATTTCCAGGTTTTGTACAGCAGTCTTGAGTCAAATTTTTACCTCTTTTTACTTCGAAAGTCAAGGCAGACATCGTTTAAGTAACACTTAAGGGCTGGTTTTCCATTTGTCAGCATGTGATTAGAAATCTAAGGCAAGGTGGTAGTTAGAAACCTTGTCATTGGCCATGATATTTATTGTAACTCTTTGTTAAGGCAGTTTTTTAAGAATGATAAAATACCAGAAAGCAGAATTACATGACTGGAAAGTGGTGGCCAAGTATATAAAAGCAAAACATTCAGTGATTTGCTAAATAAGTCTGAAATTACTTTAAAATTAAATTTTTTAAAATAAAAGATTTACTGGAAACAGTTCTCTTTGGAGTTTTGCCACCAACTTTCTATATTATTAGATTATTTGTTTAATTTTGATTTTTATTTCAGGTACTGTTTTTCTTATTTTGGTTTAATTTTGTTTTATAATTGTGTAAAACATTTACATGGTCACAAAGACTAATTTTAAGAAGTGTATCTTCCATCCCTATTACCTTCCTCCTCCATAAGTAATCATTTGCATTAGCTTCTGGTTTATTCTTTGTTGTCTTTTCTTAAAAATCCTAAGTAAACACACAAACATACTTTGCTCTTTCTTACGTAAAAGGTGACATATTCTACACACTGTTCAGTCTTTTTTTTTTTTTTTTTTTATGAGAAAGAGTGCATGCATGTGAGTAGGGGAGCGGGGAGGGCCAGAGGGAGAGGGGGAGAGAATCTCGAGCAGATTCCCCACTGAGTGCAGAGTCCAACGTGGGGCTCAATCTCACAACCCCAAGATCATGACCTAAGCGGAAATCAAGAGTCCAACACTTAACTGACTGCACCACCTAGGTGCCCCTTCTGGGTCTTTGGGTTTTTTTTTTTTTTCCCCACTAATTAATATACATTCTAGAGTTCACTTCGTAACACAATATACAGATTGTCCTTGTTTCCTTATCTTTCATTATGTTCACAATCTTCAAAATCTTATTTGGTAAATATTTATCATCTACTTTATATGTTATCCATCAGGTGTAGTGCATGGCATTTTGGAGAAAATGGAGATGTGCAATATGCAGTCTTCACCCTTAAGAAACTTATGGAATTTTAAAGTACTTTTAAAATATATACCTCTCTCTGATGTACAGTAGCTAATCCAGTAATACTTTTATTTTTTTTACCCATCTATTTCTAGAAAACACAAGTAGAGGGCTTTTGTCATCTATTACGTTTTCACTCAATGTGATTTCAGTACTATTTGTAAGCATCCAGCAAAAATATCCCAACATTGACAGCATTTAGATATCTGATCATCAGGTGTGTGTCAGAGAAGCAGGTCATGTGACATTTAGAAATGCTTTAATTTTATTTATTATTTATTTTTTTGGGGGGGTGTCCTGAGAGATTTTTTTTATTAACATACAATGTATTATTTGCCCCAGGGTACAGGTCTGTGAATCATCAGGCTTACACATTTCACAGCACTTACCATAGCACATACCCTCCCCAATGTCCATAACCCAGCCACCCTATCCCTACCCTCCCACCCCCTAGCCACCCTCAGTTTGTTTCATGAGTTTAGGAGTCTCTTATGGTTTGTCTCCTTCCTGATCCCATCTTGTTTCATTTTCCCCCAGCCATGCCTCTCGAATTCTTCATATCAGAGAGATCATATGATAATTGTCTTTCTCTGATTGACTTATTTCGCTTAGCATAATACCCTCTAGTTCCATCCTTGTCATTGCAGATGGCAAGATTTCATTTCTCT
>CM052901.1:71210284-71257307 GCA_028534135.1 Potos flavus
ATCTGCAAAGAGTGAGAGTTTGACCTCTTCTTTGCCAATTTGGATGCCTTTTATTTCTTTTTGTTGTCTGATTGCTGAGGCTAGGACTTCTAGTACTATGTTGAATAGCAGTGGAGATAGTGGACATCCCTGCCGTGTTCCTGTTCTTAGGGGAAAAGCTGTCAGTTTTTCCCCATTGAGAATGATATTCACTGTGGGTTTTTCATAGATAGCTTTGATGATATTGAGGAATGTACCCTCTATCCCTACACTGTGAAGAGTTTTGATCAAGAAAGGATGCTGTACTTTGTCAAATGCTTTTTCAGCATAAATTGAGAGTATCATATAGTTCTTGTTCTTTCTTTTATTATAATGTATTGTATCACATTGATTGATTTGCGGATGTTGAACCAACCTTGCAGCCCAGGAATAAATCCCACCGTCGTGGTGAATAATCCTTTTAATGTACTGTTGGATCCTATTGGCTAGTATTTTGGTGAGAATTTTTACATCCGTGTTCATCAGTGATATTGGTCTGTAATTCTCCTTTTTGATGGGGTCTTTGTCTGGTTTTGGGATCAAGGTAATGCTGGCCTCATAAAATGAGTTTGGAAGTTTTTGGAAGTTTCACTTCCACTAGAAATGCTTTAATTTTAAATAGTCCCTATTACTTTCAGTTCCTATGAAGGCGGAATGTACCAGATAGTCTGGATTATTATAATTATATTGTTTTTTTTTTTAAATCCAGCACCCCTTTCTCCTCTATATTACTCTAACCATTTTCTTTGTACCATGTTCCTGTTCTGCACCTCACCTCTCTGCACTCTTCTCCAATATTCCTTATTACTTTAACAGCCCCACCTCATAAAGTGCTGGACTTATTTCCCTTAAAGACTTATGTGATGGCCATGTGGGAGTATCAGCCCAGATTTTTTTTTTTTTTTTTTTTTTTTAATAAAGGAGGAGATGGGGAAGCATGAGCAGGGGGAGGAGAGGGAGAAACTGTTTCCCCGCTGAGCAGGGAGCCTGATGCAGGACTTGATCCCAGGACCTGAGATCATGACCTGAGCCAAAGGCAGACGCTTAACCGACTGAGCCACCCAGGTGCCCCCCGCCCGGACTTTGAAAGCAGCTCATCTATGGTACTTTGTCACAGCAGCGGCCATATCTGTGCTAGGCAGGGCCCTTCCAGTCTCTGTGTTGGCTGCCTGGGGGCGCTGTCTCCACTCTATTTCAAGGTCCTGTGTTTGCATCTTTGAATTTAGTATCTTTCCTCAAAAGCCTATCGATAGTATTTGGCTTCTCCCAGCTCTTTTGTCCTGGACCTTTTCACCTTGTCATTCCTCAGCTCTGCGTAGGAAGCCATCTTCTCCTTTCCCTCCCGTGTCCCCATATACCCTGTGTGTTTCCTGATCTTTTCACTCACTGTACGTTGCTTCACTGGAGAATAACCTTTGTCGCCAAATCCACAGATACAAAGCTAGGAAATGTATCTGTCTAATCTTCTGAGGAAGGACTTTGTATGCTTCCTCATGCATTGGAGGTTGCAGCAAGGTTAAATGGCTGTAACTAGTGAAGGAACATGTTTCAAGAAAGTTCATATAATTTCATTACATAAATGTAGATTTGGTAATCTGGCACCTACCACAGTAATTAAAGCATTTCCTACAGTGAAGGCTTTTGAGAAAATAAATTCTATGCAAGAAATAGCCCCACAAAAGCCTTTTTTAATTCAGAAAATTGATTCCATGCTCACGAAGTCAGCATTTTCTCTCAGCAGGCACTGCAACTAATGACATTAATGAGACCAGTGCCATATTTTTAAAAAAAGAAAGAAAGAAAAATCGGCAAAACAAAGAATTTTAAAAGGAAGTTATTTCTAGTGGTCTGCTTGAACATTGTAATTAACCAAGAAAAAAACCAATTTTAATTGTGGTTTTTAGTACTTATTACCAGTGCATCAAATGACTTTTAAAAATCATTTGATGAGTGCTTATGTTAAAATATAAAATGAGTATAGCGTAGTATAAAATGAGTGCTTATGTTAAAGTGGGAGAGCCATCAGTCTATAGGACAAAGCCTTGGATTTAGTTGATAGTATCCAATACCCGAATGAATCTTACCATGGTTTAGATGATGCCTTTTCAATTTGTTACTGTAACAAAAGGGTTTGTGTGTGTGTGTGTGTGTGTGTGAATATTACAGATGAGAACAAACACTAAATTGCCTAATGAATGAAGTTAAAACAATAAGTAGCTTGGAATTGCTTATTTTTGTTGGTGGTGATATGCTTTGGTAGCCCTAGCACATCTTATCAGCTTTGTTATCCTTTACAAGGAGCTTTATAATTTGTAGTATGTAAAATAACAGTTCCCAGAAAAGAGAGCCATGCCCAGTGTTGAACTGCTTACACAGCAAGCTAATCACAAGTTACTGGTGTCACCTTAGCAGTTTTAGTTGGAAAGCTGGACTTTCTAAGGATGCTGGTTCACAGCTGTGCTCTCTTTTCTGTCTTCTATATCTTAAGTTTTTTTGTTCTGTTGTATTTTAAATGTGTGTGTCTCTATATGTATGTATAGACATTCATCAAGTGGTGGGTCGATGCCTGTGTAAGAAAATCTTCACTCCCAGCTCCAAAAATTCTAAAGTTCAGTATGTCATAGGGCATTGGTGGGAGAATATGACCAATTGAATATTTTTTCCTAAATCACTTGAAAATCATTGTTATACTTTTTTTCTTCATATATGGATAATTTTTGCCCTGTAATTGGAATACACCTTGGAGCCTAAGGAATGGGTTAGGGTATAATTAAAAAAAAAAAAAAAGTACACCGCCGACTTTATAAATGAAACTTCTAAATATAGGTAACTGTATATCCCTATCTTTAACATATATATTTTTTCTAGTGGCTCTTCATGACAAGGAGCACTTACTACTTCCTAGTAGTTAAGTTTTTGTTTAGTTTCTTAATTTGTAAACATTCAAAACCTCAGTTATCTTGACTCTACTGATGTCTCCCTTTTCTTCACTAATCATTAATATACGGTGTTGGATGAATTAAATATAAAGTCCTATTCTGGTTCTTTAAACTTTTATACTTTTATCTAAGTAATATAAGCAATTGGTTTTAAAAGTTAGGTCATATTACTTCTAATAATAGCAAAAGGCAATTTCTTTTCTAATTCATTCCAAACCCTCCAGTCTGTTATCTGAGATAACCACTTTAATCATTTTTTGCTTTAATCATTGTTTCTTTTGTAGCTAAGCACATATGCTTGTATTAGTACTTACTTGATTTTACTTTTTGGTTTTAGATATTATCAGTTATTGATGTACTGCTACAAAAGATGTAGCTCTCCTGTGTTGCTACCCCCATCCCTCTTCACTTTCCTTTTCCCATTTTTATAACATTATTCGTATCCGAGTCATCAGTGTAATGTGATTATATTTCTTATGTAATTTATTGTTACACCTCAAATAAATAATTGACTTATTTCTTTGCTTTGTTTTTCTATATATTATAGCTAATTCACCCCCAGACTGTCCCACTGAGCTATATACATTCTCAGTATGTTCTACCTCATTGGATAATTTATCTCATTTTTTTTGTCTTGGCAACAAAACTGCTTCTTGCCCTTCATCTATCTGTTTCATTCAAAATTGGTTGCAGTCTTGGCCTATTGGACTATCATCATGGGAATTCTCTTTGCCTTTCATTTGTGCTAGATTTCCTGTTTCCTAGATTTCCTATATTTTTCAGTTTTCATCTTCATTTTGGCAAGGTATGCCCTCTAGTAACTTCCAGAGAAAGGTGCATTTTTTTGAGATATCTGAAAATGTCTTTATTGTACTCAACAATTTGATAGTTTCACTGGATATAGAATTCTAGATTGGAAGTCACTTTCCCTCAAAATGTGGATAAAAGCTTATATTCTGAGGGGAGGCTTGGTGGTTTAGTCGGTTAAGGGTCCAACTCTTGATCTCAGCTCAGGTCGTGATCTCAGGGCCTTGAGATCAAGCCCCACATTGAACTCCACAGTGGGCTGGGAGCCTACTTTAAAAAAAAAAAAAAGCTTATACTCTAAAACCTGATGACTTGGGTTCATATCAGCTGTGTGGTTTGGGCAAGTCATGTAACCTCTCTCTCTGCCTGTTTCCTCAGATAAAAATTGAGTGTAATAATCTTTCCTACCTCTAGAGCTATTGAGAAGATTGAGTAACACAAAGCACTTAGAACAGTGCCTAGCCCTTTTTCCCTTTCTCTGAAAACCTTAATGATATTCTCTTTACCCCAATACCCTGAAATTTCATCATGCTGTGCTTTATTTAGTGTAGGCATTTTTAAAAGCTATGCTGGGTTCTTAGAAATCTTTTTTAATCTGGAAATGCGTTGTTCTTAAGTTCAGAGAAGTTTCTTTTTTTATTTCTTAGATAAATTTCTTCCCCCTACTTTCTCTATTTTCCCTTTCTGTAGTTGCATGTTATTTAAATAATAGAGCTCGCAGGATTGATTTTTATCTCTAACCTTTTCCCCTATTTCCTTTTTTTTTTTGTCTTTCTGTTCTACTTTGAGATACTTTCTCAATTTGATCTTCTAACCCTTTTATTTGAATCTTCTGTTTTAACTCTCATTTTTAAAATTTTCAAGTCCCTTCCTAAATGTCTGTGTTTTAAATTATTAGTATCATATAGCTTCCTGTTTTTCATAGGTTTCATTCTTTTCTATCTCAAAATACTGTATTTTTTTTTTTGAAATTTTCTCTGCCTTGTTTTTACAGGAAATGGTGTTCTCAGAAATATTTTTTCTATTTTTTTTAAATCTCTTTCCTTTTAGAAGCTTTCCCCAAATATCTGGTGATCCT
This sequence comes from Potos flavus, assembly GCA_028534135.1. NCBI lineage: Eukaryota > Metazoa > Chordata > Mammalia > Carnivora > Procyonidae > Potos > Potos flavus. The sequence goes on from CM052901.1 coordinate 71,215,127, forward strand.
TGGCTGCTCTTTCATTTTTATGATGAAAGTATTGAGTTGCCTGGAAACTCTGTATACATGGGTAACTTAATATAGGTGATCCAACAAGGACTGGACCATTTTTCACAGCCCCCATGGATATTAGTATCTGTAGGTCTTTTGTTCTTAAGCAGGTCAGTTTGACAGTGAACAATCTTTCAGTCTTCTATTTTGGGATAGGGATGTATATATTTGAAGGGTAGTGGTGGCTATACACAGGTCTAAGCCTGATGGCAATGGTTCTAAGCCGCCTTGAGGAAGGAGGTCTTTATTTTAACATGCTTTATTTAACACATAAACTTTACAGTTAATTCTGTTGAAGTACGGTGCTTGATTTTGACCTATGCTATGAGTGTGGTATCCAAAATCTCCAAAGAGTTTGATGGGGGGAGGGGATAATTTTCTTGGTCAAGGATATCTAGAGTCAGGCTGCTTCAGCAAAGGTTCATCCAATCCTTTTGTCTGCTCCAGCATACACCCTTGCCTTCAAAGATGTTTCCTTTCCTTAAAATTTTTCCTGGTTTTTCCTTTTCCTAAAACTTTCTTGGGAACACTCTGATAGGCATATCAGCTTGCTGTTTACTGGCTTGCTTTGTTGCAGACTTGATGTGTCAGTTCAGGTCAAAAAACAAATAACAGAAAGGATTAGATGTGCCAGAAATTTATTGGGAAACTACCTCTGAGTGAAAATGAAAGGGGAAGGAGCCAGAGGAGGCTGGGAGAGCCATCACAGGTTACACAGGTCTGACTTTTTTGGAGGAGAAAGGGTAAGAAAAATCTTAGACTAAGGTGCAGTTCCAAGAAAGTTTTGGTGAGGCCTATTGGGAGTCCTCAAGCCAGTGTTGGCCATCAGAGTCCTATATCTCATAGAAATGAGCCTGCTGCTTTTAGTCACTGGCTGAGAGTAGCCTGTGAAAGGCATGGTGTTGGTGGGATCACAGTGATGGATTCCTAGCGCTACACTTGGGATTGTCAGTTCTTTGCAATCCCCATGGTCAGAGATTGGGAGTCTCATCTTAATGGCTCCCACATTTGGATTTCAGCTTTCTCTGATCTGCTAACTTGACCATTAATTTCTACCATCCAAGACTTTGTTTCCCTCTCTAGTGTGCTGTTCCCTCTTCTCATTCTCCTTATCTTTGTGGGTCTATGCCTTTTTAATGCCTTACTGAAGTATTAGTTGGGCTTAAAGAGATAGTAGAGACATGCATGCATTTAGACCACCATATTTAAGTAGAATTATTGGTTTACTTATTCACGCATTTGAATTATGATTCCCTAAATCATATACATTATATATTTATTGTATGAATCTCTGGTTACCCTCTCCTACAATATAGCCCTCTCTGGTCTTATACTGATCACCATTTGGAACTTTCTGGGAACAACAGGAGCTAAGGATGAAGACCTAAGCAGGGGCCAGTTCACTGGGGATCTCATTCTTCATTATGCAGAAGAATTGTGGGAGAGAGTGTGAGGGTGGTGGTTATTCAAAGCACTGATTGATCTTTGGACCCCTTCCTCAGTCCAATCTAGTAGATCTGGGGTGTGGGCCGGGAGCCTGTTTTTAAAAATAAGTACTGTAGTGATTGTGAAGAGCTCCAAATGGACCAATAAGCCACATCTAAGTGGAATAGGGTTTGAGTGTGGGAAAATATAGTCAGATATGATTGACTTTTCATTTTAGAAAGAGCTCTTTGACCATAGTTATGAGGATGAGATTTGAGGGCTTTTGCCATAATCTAAATAAGATAAACGATGGCCTCAACTAACTCCCAGGTGGCAGTTGGGATGGACTGAAAAAAAGAAAGATTCGTGAAGTCTTAACAGAATCAGATAACCTGATTAGTATTTGAATATCTTCTATGTGGGAGGTTTGTCTGTCTCCCCCCACACACACACACCACTACCTATTCATTTATATCAGTGTATTTTTTCAGCTCTTTTTTCTCTCTTTTATCCTTATGGTACTCCCATTATGCATATGTCAGTGTGTTAATTGGTGTCCCACATTTCTCTGAGGCTGTGTTCATGCTTTCTTCTCTTTTCCTCTGCATTCTTCAGATTGCATAATCTCTGTTAACCGATCTTCAAGTTCAGTGATCCTTCTGCTGGTTCAATTCTATTTCTGAGCCTTTCTAGTGAATTTTTCATCTTGGTTATTGTACTTTTAACCCCAGAATATACATTTGCTCTTTTCTATAATTTCTCTTACTGATAGTCTCTCTTTGAGATGTTGTCATACCTTCCTTTAATTCTTTAAGCATGAATTTCCTTTACTTCTATGAATACATTTATAATAGCTGCTTGAAAGTCTTTCCTCCTAAGTCCAACATGTTGGCCCCCTCAAAGGCAGTTTTTATTTTCTATGCTTTTTTACACCTGTGTAAGTGTCACATTTTCCTGTTCTTTGAATGTCTCCTAAATTTTTGTCATAACAGCTCTGGATATTGGCCCCTTTCCCACACTCTAGGGCTTGAACAAGCTTATTTGTTTAGTCATCAGCTGGACTAGTTCACTGTAACCTCCGATGTCTCTCTCCAGCAGACCTGGGCGTGACCACAACCTTACTGACCATCAAGAATGACTGTGGCTTTACCTGAGTTCTCTTTGTCTCGTCCCCTGAATTCCCATTAAGGCGATCTACCTCTGTTGGTATCACCTGGTACTAATTGCTAGCTGATACTGTTTTTGACCATGCGCTGTGGTATAGTCCATAGTCTGACGCAGTTCAAGTCTAGCTCTTCATCAGGGCAGGGTTTGTTAGTCTATTAAGCTTGCTGTATTCTCTAAGCAGAATCTCTGTACTGTGGGGCAAGAGCTGGGGGAATGGGGAATTTACCCCTCACTAGTTGCTCCACCCAGATCCTCCCTATAGAAGGAAGAGGGATGGGGGTAGCAACACAGGAGAGCTACATCTTTTGTAGCAGTACATCAATAACTGATAATATCTAAAACCAAAAAGTAAAATCAAGTAAGTAGTGTTGGAGGGGGAAAGGCATGAACGGGTACCCGCTCCTGGCTGCTACTAGCGTTCAGTATGGATCCTTCACACCCCAGGCCAGGGAGGATGACATCTGCCAGTGTTCACCAGGTGCTAAATGTACCTGGACAAGGTCTTCCGGTGAGGAAGTTGAAGGAGTTAGGAGCTACCCCTTAGCTGCCAAGCCCAACTCTGTAGCTCTCTTGCAGCCCAGAGCGGTGGAACTGCACTGTTGACCAGCTGCTGCACCTGGATACTCTGTACTTAGCTGGAGGTGGGTGTTGGGGAATGGGTGCTGCCATCTGGCTTCTACCACCCACTCAACACAGGCTTTCCGCAGCATGGAACTGTACAAAATGGGATCTCCCAGTGTTCACCAGTTGCAAAATCTGTCCCAAATAGCTCTTCCACCTCAAGGAGCTGATCTGCCCCTCAGCTGCTGGGCCCCTTAGAACAGTTCCAACCCAAGACAGAGCTGTGAAGGCACAGGTGCAGTCCTTATCCTGGATGTCACAGCTTCCCATCGTTCTTAGTTTCTGTGGATTTTATTGAGTAAGTGTTTCTCAATGTATTGTAAGCCCTTTGGTCAGTCTCCAGAGACTTTGGTGGTTAGATTTGACCAGTTAAATATCTCTCTCTCTCTCTCTCTCTCTCTCTCTCTCTCTCTCTCTCAGGAAGGTTTCCCTGAACTAACACAGCCATTCCAGCAGCCCTGCCCAATCATTATATTTGTAATGATTCTGCACATAATGGCAAAGTAGTTTTTCAAAAATATAATCAGATGACTTGAATTGAAAGGACCAAACTCAGATTTTTTTGAAAAGTATTATCTTATTACTGAAATTTGTTCTGATTGCATTTTACTTTAATCGAGACCTTATATTTCAGTTTTGAGAAATAGCTTACCTGTCAGGTTTATCTTTGGAATTGAGTAGTTAGAGCTAAGAAGCAGTATAGTGAAGTGTGAAGAGCATAGGTACTGGGGCCAGACTGTCTGGGTTCAAATCCTTGCTCTACAGTTGAGTTCTGGTGGTGAGTTTCTTAACTGCTCTTGGCTTTCACTGCTTCGTGTGTAAAATGGGTATCATCTGCCTCTTCTGGTTGTTGGGAGGGTTGAATGAATTGACAGATCTCAAGCCTGACTCAAAATACTCATCAGATGTTTGTGTTGGGCATGTCAAGGGCAAACAATCATCTCATCTTTGTATTACCAAGACTAATAATATTTCTGTCTACAGTCAGAGATATTGGTGATATTATTTGTCTAAATAGCTTTAATATGATCTGTAGTGTCCTCTAGCTCCTCTTTTTCCCACTAGAGGAAAAAATTAGATCTTCCACTCCACTTCTTTTGGAGTTGTGATCATTTAACTAATGAAGTTCTGGTACACACTCTGTGCGGTGACGTAGAAATGGTAGGCATATATTACGTTTGTGTAAAGCTGGTGCATTTAATTGAGTACCTTGAAGTTTTCCATTTTAAGTCAAGGTAATACAATATGCAGAATAACATTAGCACCCAGTTATCTACACATAGATGTCACTTTTTTTTTTTTGGTCATATTCTGAAAACACTTCAGTCAGTATGGTGGTACTACCTGGAGTAGATTGCCTCAAATTTGGGACATTTTTAGAGTCATCTTCCAATAAGGTATAAGACAGCAGAAAAATTGCTTGTTGGGAGCTAGAGGTTGAGTTCATCTTCCAGTTGTGCAGTAAACTAGCTGTGTAACTGGGCATGTCACTTGCTTTTCTAAGAGCTCATTTTTCTTAGGAGTAAAATGTGAGGATAGCGAGGAGCATGTGACATTGGTTCTCTTACTGTCCTTCCCATTTCTAACTCTCTCTGATTCTGTTGTGAGCCAGAAGATGCAATAGACATTGGTCAAGTGGAGTTGTGTGTGCTTGGTGCTGCCTTCCAGCAGGGTTGGCGGGAATGAAAATCACCAGCAATAGTACAGTTCGGCAAATGATGAGTTACTGAGGTCTGTCTGGGGATGGGGAGGAATGTTCTTAGATCACAGCAGGCTACGCCTGTGTCAGCTGGGGAGATTGTCAGGGGGAACACTGAGGCAAAGTGTGAGTGAAATTTTGTTGAGTGAGTCGGGAGTTACAAGCAGAGAAGGAAGCACATGGAGTGTCAAACAGGAAGCAGCATCGTCAAGAGCATAGAGAGCATGGGCCAAGAGGGGAGAGTTGCAGACACCGCAGGTAGTTCAGGACAGGGGTGTCGGGGAGGATGTTGGATGATGCTGGAAAGGAATGTAATATGTGTGACATCCCCCCCAAAAAGAAAAAGAAAAAAGCAAACCTAACTTACTTGACTAAGAAGCAAGAGAACTTGGTTCCATTTTCAATTATGTTGCTAAATAGCTCTGTGGACCCAGTTAAGTTGTTGGCCTTAAAATCATTTTTGGAAGGCTTCCAAAGCCAAACTGAGGGATCATAATGTCTTGGTGTATGGAGTGCAGAGCAATGAAGGGTTTTGCAGTGATGTGATAATACCTGTTTCAGAGTGAAACTTTGATGACAATTTAATGAGTAGAATGAAAAGAAGGAACTAGAGGCAAAGAAGCCCATTAAAAGACCCAGACAAGAATCCATGAGGGCTGAAACTGGGGTAAGTGCAGGAAGGGGCAGACCATTTTGACAAGTGTTGCAGAAATAGAGTGAACAGGTTTTGGCAGCTGTGTGTCGGAAGTGGATGAGAGGTAGTAGTTGACGTGAGGACGAGTCCAAGGGCTGTCTGGAAGAATAATGATGCTGGTAGTCAGTAGGCCACACACACCTGGCTGTGTGGATTCTCCTTCACTTTTTTTTTTTTTTTAACCAGTGTTACCATTAGATACTTTGAATACCTATATTTTTACTTCTTTTCCCAAATAATCCTGTGATCAGGTTCAGATGCAGTTCTGTATAAGCTGTATTACACAATTTTCCCAAAAAACTGTAGATGAAAAACTGCAAAGTAAAAGTAAGTTTAGAACTGCATAGCAGTGTGGCTTAGTAATTACATGTTCACACTGCCAACTTCTTGTCCTCAAACTTGGTTTGATCGACATTCGGTAAAGGTAGGAAAGAATTATTTCCACCAAAGGTGGTCAAAGGGAAAGGGCACAGAACTTATTGTGCACATGCTCCGTGTCACACACCATGGCAAGTACATCCCCATACTTTATTAACCATCCAGGCTTAACTTCAACTCCGTATGAGAGCTGTGCTGTTACTCTTTCAATTTTATAGGTGAAGAAACTGATGTTCAGGGTTATGCAGCTATTAAGCGATTAAGCTATTAAGACAAGATTTAAAGATGGACCTTTTGGGGGTGCCTCGGTGGCTCGTCAGTTAATCAGGACCAACTCTTGATTTCAGCTTGGGTCATGATCTCAGAGTCGTGAGATGGAGCCCCGCATTGGGCTCTGGGATAGGTGTGAAGCCTGCTTAAGATTCTCTCTCTCCAGGGCGCCTGGGCAGCTCAGTTAGTTAAGCGTCTCCCTTCAGCTCAGGTCATCATCCCAGAGTCCTGGAATCGAGCCTCGCATCAGGCTCCCTCTTCAGCGGGGAGTCTGCTTCTCCCTCTGCCTCTTCCCCTCAGCTTGTTACTTGCTCTCTTTCTCTCTCTCAAATAAATAAAATCTTAAAAAAAAAAAAAATTCTCTTTCCCTCTACCCCCCTTCCCCCCCCCGCTCGTGTGTGTGCTCACGTGTGCACGCGCGTGCTCTCGCTCTCTCTCTCTCTCTCTCTCAAAAATTTAGGCCTTTTGACTACAGATCTGTTGCTCTATTATATAACTGCCTCCCCGTAGAAGAGTGTTAGCATTTGGAAAGATAAGTGCCAGATTTGTGGAAATAGGGTGACCAACAATTTCAGTTTGCCTGGGATTGAGGGCAGGTTCTCAGGATACAGAATCTTCAGTGCTACAACTGGAAAATCCCAGGCAGGCCAGGATGAATTGGTACCCTTCTGGAAAAGTCACTTATGTGAAATAAACCTTTATGTAGAGTGGCCTAAAGAAGATCTTGATTGTTTTTGTTTCCCATAATATTGAGACCCGAATTAGGTCTGTTGTTACTAAGTGCCAAATGGATTCTTAAGAGGAGGGTTTAATGCCCTGCCTGACTTCCTTCTACTTGCTCTTACTGGCTCTGAACATCCTCCCTTGCCAGGGTTGCACTTAACTGTGTGTGAATCAGATGCTAGAAGCCTGTGCCTCCATCTGAATTTCTAAGGGAACTTATGTTTCACCCAGTCCGAGTTTGATAAAATGACAAAAGAGCTGTTATGAAAAAAGCCAAAGAAGGCAGGTTGATTATAAACATACATTCTTCGAAGAGTAAGGAAATACATATCCTGGCATTCAGCCTACAACAAATGGGGAAAATGCTTGACATAAATATATAAAATACATTTGTTTTGTGTGAGTAAACATACTCTAATAAAGAATTTATATTGTTTTGATATCAAGATGGGAAACAGGAAATTGAACCACATGGACTCCAAGGGAACTTTCTGTAAATTTTCAAAAAAACAAAAATACATTATATGGTGGCTTCATGCATTCCACAGAGTAAAGTGCTAGAATTGGAGCAGAGGCTAAAATGATGTGGGGGATATTACTTATTTTTTTTTTATCTAGTAATGGTTATCCTCAAATCATGCCCATTATTATCCCACTATCGTCAATAGTGCCCATTGTAAGGAGGCACTAGCTTCTGTGGCTTTCCACTTTCACTAGTGCTCTTGTGGCCTCCAGAAGCTGGGTTACATGATTATCTATCATGATCTTGATCCTTGGACATCAGTATCTAGGCCAATCTCTTAGGCTTTTGTGCTTCCCTTAAATCTTGTGGACAACCTTTGGGTCAGAGTATCTGTCACATTAACAGATTTATAAAATGGTCTCTGATCCCAAATTAGTTAAAAATTTCTGATCTAGATAGCTGCCACATTTTCAGCTACTGAAGTATGCTACCTCCTGGTTTTGTAGAAAAGATTAAATGATGACAGATTGTTCTAAGGGTAAAGCAGTGTATTAATTTACTTAAAATCTTACTTTAAAAAGGAGAAATATGGCCTTTTCAAAACTCCCTATGCTTCCCTTAGTCCAAAATTTCACTGTGTACAAGAAGTATCCTCTCCCTGCTGCCACTTTCTACCACTGTCAGCAATGCCACTTTGAAACAAAAATTTCTACTACTCTTTAAAGCTTCTTGATTAGTTTTTTTTTTTTTAATTAGGACTATAAGGCAAGCTTCTTAAGTTACATACACCTATTAGCCATTTGAGCTAGTTATATAAATCTGGATTTTGGCAGTGGGCCCAACAAAATAAAATAAAGAAATAATTTGGTGGCTGAGGCCGCGAGTGCCCAGGGCTCTCCATAATCCCTGACTGCAAGTTATTTATCAAAACAGTTAGCTTGTTTTTATTGATCCTTTTCACAATGAGTACATACACCCATACTTATTTTTTACTATAAATTTGGTGTTTTGCTATTTTTATGAGATGTGTTGTTTAAAGGATTCTGCTGGATGGGGAAACCTATACTTAAAAAAACAAAACTGATAACAAATTCACTGTGCCACACAGAATCTTGGCCTCAGTAATTCTTTTATTTATGTATTAGCACAGACTACAAATTGCTTTCTGGGGAAACGTTTGGTCTTGCTGGCAGTGTTTCCTGGGCTGGTCTATCCTGGAGGAAGGAGGGGTGGGGAGAAGTGGGTAATAAGGAAGCCTATCCTGGCCCATATGCTTGTTGAACTCCTCAGCTATCAGTAAGTAAATAAAAATAGAAGGTAATGATAGGTAAGATAATTAGTATAAAATACAGATGTGTGGGTAACATTTTTTGACTGAGAGACATTAGTTGAATTCCTGTCTTATTGCAGGAAGTTTCTTTGTAAACTTTATTGAATAAAAATTTACACACCATAAAATGAACCCATTTAAGTGTTCAGTCCAGTGGCTTTTAACAAATATATACACTCTGTCATTCCACAAAGTTCCTTCATGCTCCTAAAGGGTATGTTTTTTAAGGCTCTAATGTTGAAAAGTAAGTGAGGCATTAACTAGTATTTCTCTAATTTTCTTCTATAAAATTACGAGTACCATTTTGAAATAGGTATCTGGTTTTTAGAATAGTAAAATGCCCCATCTTTCCAACTTTTTGCAGAGTTTTTTGGTTTACATTTCCCAAAAGGAAAAGTAACAGAGAATTGTACCTTCTATAAATGTTGAGAATATTGTACTTTTTTTGTCTTGTACAAAATATCTTAATGGTAATTTATTTGCTTGAGAAAAACTCTAATACTGGAACTTTATTTGGTTTGGATTTCAGTAACCTCTGCCTTTTCCTTTTATCCATAAAATTAACATCTTACTAGTTGAGTGCAAAACAGATTTTCACCAAATCCATGGTTGAGTAACTCCTTGAATAGAAGATTCAGTTATATCTTCTAAGAGACAAATAATTTGGTTTCTCTTTAACCTAATGTTGGCTCTTACCCACCAGTGGCTTTTTAAGCAAATGCTCTTCTTTCAGGATTTTAACATCTCAGAAGATAAATATTAGTAAAGATCATTGCATTGGTCACCTATAATCTTTATTAATATCTAATTAGTAAGTTCAGTGATTTGTAGTACTTTAGTGTTGATTAGGAATGACCTGGAGTTTTTAAAATGTAAGTCCCTAGAAAATAAATGGTACTTTAGATAATTATTTGCCAAACTCATCCTAATGAAGAGTGAGAGGGAAGACAAGTAGTTCTCAGAATAATTGGCGTGTTTCTACTTTACAGCTGTTAGTTGTTTATAAATACAGTGTTGAATTCAGTTTAAATTCAGTTTAAATTTGGTATTCAACTGGGCAGGCTGTTTTAATGTATTTCTCAGAACTGAGAAATTATTTGGGAAATATATTACCAAAACCTCATTGATTCGTAAATGCTTAAGGCAGTTAACATTGATTTGTAATACTTTTGCCTATTTAAGAAAAAATTTTAATCAAATATTCTCAGTTAATGGTATACTGCTTCCTTTTTTTATTCACCTGACAGATGAGATTTTTAGACCATAGGATCAAAAAAAATGTGGGCAAGAATTCAAAGACATTGGAAGCTGCCTGGATTTCTCTTTGTAAAAAAAAGATAATAAAATGTATAGGGTGGTAGTGAAATGTGTAAAAGATCAAAGAAATAATGAGTTTGCAGTTAACCTAGATTGGTGTGGGCTTGTCTGGGCCTCTAGTCATCTACTGGTTGAGAAGTTCAACTTTCCTGATTTATAGGAAGATAGCCTCATTAAAGCCAACCTGACCTGTATTATTGCCAAAGGCAGCTGGGATCTTTAGTCTTCAAGTTGGTTATTATATAAAGGTGGAACTCAGCAACGAAATTTGACTTTGTTTCTATAATCCTTCCAAGATTCTGCTCGGATTCCCCTTCTGAAATATCATACGGTCATTAATTTTAGTACACCAAGGAAAAAATGTTGAGTCAATAATGACTTTCATTTACTTAATTTGTTATTAATATTGATTCAACTGAACACATTAATTCTTGTCCTAATTATTTCTATGACTAGATTAGAATATTCTTTATGTGCATTTGGAGCCTGGGGTCAGCTCTTAGTAAATTTTGCTGGCTATCAAGTTTCTAACACAACCCGGAAATTGGAAATAAATGACAATATTTATGCATTTGTCAGGAAAAGAGCAGTGTCTAGTTTCTAATCATCGTTGGTGACCATGCAAGCTGACATAAATTGGTTCCGTAGCAGTCTTGAAGGCTTGTCACCCAAGTTAGTGTTACCACCTTAGCACTGTTGTGTGATTGGCTCTCAAGGGCACATGTGAAAACTGTACAGCCCCAGGAGCCATTGTGGTGATAAAAAGAGCCCTAGACTTCCATTATTAGTCCTGCTTCCTTTACTTACTATTTGTGTGATTTCAACAACTTCTTCATCTCACTGAACCCAGGGCCTCACTTTCTTCCCGGGTAAAATGGGAATAGGTATATTTACCCCACGGGGTTATTATAGTTATTAAACAAGGATTTATAGAGGGGCACTTAAACTCTCAAATGTATTGAATAGTGTAAGGTCGTTTAATAAACTTGGACGTGTACAAAGGGCAGGAAAGTACAGTAGATGTCGACCACTGTTTTTGTGTTTGGTAGATTAAACAAAATAAAATAAAACTGCCAAATGAAGGACCTAGATTAACAAAAGTGAAAAAATTCCAGATTTAAGGTGTTAAGTGATGGATTTGGATTATTAAAAGTAGAGTTTCCTTCTTTGGAAATGTTTTTTAAAAAACACATCATCTGAGTTTAGAATCTTTTTTGAATGACTCGATGACTTTACAAATATCTGTGTAGGAAATGCAGGAGAACTCACTACTGAGAGAGGATAAGAATCCAAGTCAGTTTAGCTAGAGCTACACTGTCCCAGCTTGGTAGCCACTAGCCATGTTGTGGCTATGAACCTTTGAAATATGGCTGGTCCAAATTTAGATGTGCCATAAATCTAAAACACGACCAGATCTCAAAGACTTAGTATAGAAAAGAAACATATTTATAACTTTTAATATGATCATATGTTAAATATTACTTTGGGTATATTAGATTGCATAAAATATGTTATTAAAATAAATTTCACCTATTTCTTTTTACTTTTTAATGTGGCTACTGAAAAATTTTAAATTACGTATGTGGCTCACGTTATACTTCTGTTGGACAGTGCTGATCTGAAGAATCGCTCTCTGCAAGCTAACTCTTAAATTTAGATCCTTTCAAGTTCGAATATTGAGGTCAAGATTGCTACTCTAATACTAAGAATGTCAGAAATCGTTTCCTCAATCCTATTTGTAAATACCCAAATTAGTTTTGACCCATGGTCACATTAACTTGTTGCAGAATTGTGGTACTCTGAAAGTGGCATCCGACTTTTAAAAAACAGTGTGACGAATTCTCCTCGCATAAGAACAACTAGTAGTAGAATGAATAATACTTTCCAGGAAACTTCTTTTTATTTATTTTTTTAAGATGTTATTTTTAAGTAATCCCTACACCTAACGTGGGGCTCAAACTCACGACTCCAAGATTAAGAGTCAGTCACATGCTGCACCGACTAAGCCAGCCAGACACCCTGGAAACTTCTTTTTAAAAGAGACCACCTGAAACGGTCTCCTTAACTCTCCCTTGCTTGAGGAACAGACTGGAGAGGTCAAGCCTGCAGGGCACAGTTGCTTTACTCTTGGACGCCCAGAGTTCTTAGGAAACTGGTAGTGGTGGTGGTGGGACTCATATATAGTGAGCGGATTGATTTAAGTGTGTTTCTCCAGTTACAGTCCAAAAACCAAATATTACTTTCCGTATTATTAGTGCCCCCTTTAAAGGGAAATAAATGGATTCTTATAGGCACATAGTTAAATATCAGGACACTAAACATAGAAATTGATTGTTTTTTTAAATGTCAAAGATTACAAATTGCAATTGAACAAATTGAACAAATACAAACTGAAAAGATACAAGGGATTGTGGAGAGAATTACCAGTTATTGTGGACAAAGCAGTCCTTTAGAGCAGCCATGGTGACTCTGTCAGGGCACTCACAGGAATGTTCTGTGCTAGTATCTCAGAGCAGTTAATCACAACTTCAAATCGTTATCACCTACTTTTGAATTCCTTGCTACTCTGCCTCATGAGTTGATTTGTAGGAAAATGCTATTTTTAGTTTGCTATATCAGCAAGGAATTAATGGCACTTAATAAATAATATCTTTAATTCACATTCACATCTAAAAACGAGCATTCTGAATTTAATACTCCTGGAATCCATAGTTTGAATGTTTATATAATGCATTCGTGTTTTTCAAACCATGATTTTCCATTTGGGCTATTTAATATACCCATTTAATCGATATTTGAATTATGAAAAATGGTGCCATAATTATCCCAGATGTAAACCATATTTTGTATCATTGCCCTTATAATTTCAGATATCTTCTTATGTTGTTAGTTTTGTGCTGTTCAGTGCTCTGCTTTTTAGTCCCTGAAATGCCAGATCCAGTGATGTTTAAATTGCTTTAGTCTTTGAAGGGAGGGTCCGCAAGCAGTTGTGCGTTCGTTTTGAGGATGGGTAGGTGATGAGACTAGGCCAGGAGTACGGTCAGCTGTATACCAAGCAGAAATGTACAGGTCAGATGGGAGGGGTCTTTAGAACAGCCGTTTCTACTTGCAGTCCTTTGGTAGAACAGATGTGGCATTTGGCAAAGTGGGTGTGGAAGTGGCAACACACTGTAGTTACATGAAAAGGGCAAAATAAAAATTAAAACTCCTGAGCTTTTCGTAAAATCTGGAGGCAGGACATTCTTGAAGGAGGAGAGAAAAAAAAACTGCAGGTATGTGATTTATGTCTCCTGGCTTCAACCTGGCTTTCCAGCGCACTTGTCAAAAACGTTCCTCGCAGTTACGACTTCTGTGCACAAAACCCACACCTGATTCACACCTCTCCTCTCCTGCAGGACTTTTGGAGATGGAGACCATCTTTCATGTGCCTCTGGCCTCTTCCTTTCGCACGAACACACCCTCAGCCCCACAGTGCTGCCCCTCACCCTCAGCCCCACAGTGCTGCATTCCGCACACTCCTTCCACACACCCCCCCCTTTTTTTTTTAAGATTTATTTATTTATTTAAAAGAGAGAGTGCGAGCAAGTGGCGGGGGAACAGAGGGAGAGGGAGAGAGAAAATCTGAAGCAGGCTCCCCGCTGAGCATGGAGCTTGATACATGGCTCCATCTCAGGACCCTGAGTTCATGACCTGAGCCGAAAGAGCCACCCAGGCGCCCCCCACAGCCATTCTTTCATGGGAATCCTACTGCTGCCCCCTGAAGCCGATTGAGTAGACTCTGCAGGTTCTCCATCACCTCTGGCCTGCCCCATTTCGTCTGCGGTAAGGAAGGCATTTGCAGAGAGAGGGTAACAGTCAGCTGGCAGGTGGCAGACCCGGCCCCGAGTTTCTGACTGTAGATCCCATGGGCTTTTCATCACTGCCACTTACACAGTGTTCCCTTTAAAACAGCAGCAAAAACAGAAAAATCAAAACTTCTTTGACTTTGCTGTTCCTTTCCTACAGCCAGATTCTTCTAATTCGATCATGTCTAAACCTGGCATGGCATCATAGAAGGACTTCTGACTTTGAGTTGGACAGGCCAGGGCTCAGACCTACCCATTGTGGTAGCTGTGTGATCTTGAACACGTTTCTAAGCCTCAGCTTCCTCACCTGTAAAGTATCTACCTCGTAGGGTTGTTGGCTCAGCAAGGGTAATGACTCTATTAAGTACTTAGCCCAGTGAGAAACATGATAAATTTTAATCTGTTGTTACGTAATTGTCTCCTGCATACCGACTTCAAACCTGACCTCTCCACGGAGCTTGATCTTGCCCAGAATGCTAATGGTCTTCTCTGGCTGAGTCTTACAGCCTTTTCTTAGCCTTCTCCAACTACTCATGCCTTAATTCCCTCTATTCCCTTGACTTTCTTAATATTGTATTATTAATTCTTCCTTTTCCAGTGGCTTCTCTTTTGTCTAATTTACTGACTTCTCTTCCTCATTCTACCCTTACCTAAGTCTTCTGTACTCCAATCTGCAGCGATTGCCCTTATTGACAAAGCTAAGTTGAATTAATAAATCAGAGAGGAAATAACATTATCTCTTTTGGTTCATGTAGTACATCCTCAGCCTTGGTTCTTCTTTACCTGTTTGCCTTTTACTTCCAAATATGAAAGTGTCACACTGGATTTTATTCACCTGCAAACAGCTGAAACTCCAGCACTATTGACACAGGAAGGCTTTAGTTCTCTTGTTCCACTGTGGACATGGCAAGTGATATCTATGCCCAAAATATGTTCGTACGATGATGACAATGATATGGACAGTTTTATTTTCCAAATAGTATTCTGTAACTTACACAGTAGTCTTACGTATGTTGTCTGAATTTGTTCTTCAAGATAACACCATGAGTAGTGTCCTGAATTATCAAATATGTTTTGTAGATGATGTAAAATAAATTTCTGGCTTTGCCGCTGTGTGGGAGCAGTGCCTTTACTGTTTAAATCATACTATAGTTTGCCCTTTATTCCATATAACTTCCCTGGTGTGTATCTGTAAATGCTAGATTTTAGGCTAAAGAATAGAGAACATATTCTTATCCACTTTAGGGAAAACTAAGAAAAAGAGGTACAATTCAAAACAGCAAATTGAGTTATTTATTACCAGATCAAGAAAGTTATAAACTTTGAGACTTGATTATAAGGGTTTGGGGAAAGTATTCGTGCTATTTACATTTCTTATTAATAAGAGCTGGGGCGCCTGGCTGGCTCAGTCGCTGAAGCATCCAAGTCTTGATCTCGGGGCCATGAGTTCAAGCCCCACCCTGGGCATAGAGCTTAATTACTTAAATAAGTAAAAATAAGAGCTGACTCTGTAATATATAGGTAGATTTCGACTGGCAAAAGTATGAAAAAGTTATATCGTCAAAGACTTTAAAGGGTAAAAAGCTTAGTTTAAATGGGGGATTTCATCTCTTTAGTTAGAGAAGTCTTCATGTTACCATAGATCACATCCATCCATTCATCATTCACTCTGATTGTCTTTTGTTCTTACCTAACAAAGTATGTGCTATGTTTGTTTTGCAGATCTAAAGCGGGAAGCCAGTATCTGTCATATGCTGAAACATCCCCACATTGTAGAGTTATTGGAGACATATAGCTCAGATGGAATGCTTTACATGGTTTTTGAATTGTGAGTGTACATTTTATTTTCTTAAGGGTTAAAGTTTTAGCAGTGCTGGTTTGGGATAATGCTAACACTTTTAAAATTTAACAATAGTTGTGAGCTCATCTGTTTAAAAAAAGTAACCAGAATAAAAGGATTATCTCATGTTAAGGTTCACAATGGCTAAGGAAGCAAAAGTTGGGCATATTTAGTTAACCTTCATTTTTAGTATACTTCAGAGAAGAGGCTGCAGAAAGAAAGAGTTCAGATGAATAGCAGGCCCCAAAATATAAAATTCTGACCATAGAAGTCTTATTGAAGAGAGATGGGAGTAGAGGTCTCCATGGGGAAGCCTCTCTGGCAACTAAAAACAAATAATAACAGACTTGACTTCCTATTTTGATATAATTACCACATTGGCATATTAAGGAAGTTCTGTAGGTAACAGTGTATTTGATTTTAATAAGCTACTTGACATATTTGTCATAGAATTGTTGTCAGTAAGATGGAGAAATATGAGCTAAGGATAGTATAACTGGGTAGTTTTGTAGTTAATTGGATGATTGTGTCCAAAGAGACTGTATAAAGCTTTATGGGATGATATCCTGTTCTTTCCAAAATTTTAATCCATGACTTTGATTCGGGTTTCTCACAAGGTGGTAATCAAGGCATTGGCCAGGACTGGAGTCATTTTAAGACTCCACTGGGGACGGATTTGCTTCCAGGCTCACTCACATGCTTGTTGGCAGCAGCCTATTAGACTGAGAGCCTTAGTTCCTCGTGAGCCATTGGCCTAGGCTTCCCCGGGTTCCTTGTCACCGGGCCTCTCCATATGGAAGTCAGTCTAGTAACCTAATCTCAGAAATCACACACCACCACTTCTACCATATTCTGTTAGTTAGAAGTAAGTCCCCAGATCCAGCCCACACAATAAGGAGAGAGGATTACACGAGGGTGTGAGCACCAGGAGATATTGGTGATCCTTGGGAGCCATGTCAGAAGCTGCCCCCCCCCGGCCCCCCCACCTTGCCATGGAGGGCTAGCTCATACATTGAATTTCTAGATCAAAATTTTAAAACATTTTACAAGTTTGTAATAAAGGAGCCGAAACCAAAAAAAAAAAAGATGAAATTTAAGACCAGTTAATACAAACTCACTCATTAAGTTCTATAAGTGCAAGATCACAATAAGCTTAGTTGTAACTGCTTGTGTGAAAAAGATAAATGTTTTGAAAGGTAGTTGTTGCAACAGCTTTAAAAAAGCCCTGAATGGAACCTTTGGCTACGTTAAGTAAGAACATAGAGTATTCTATGAACCAAGGCCACACTCGCAGTTATTGCACACTACCCTTTCTCCCTAGAGTGTTCAGAGTAAGCAGGACACTGGCATGCCGCCTGAAGGGGATAACCAGAGTGGGAGAGAGCCGACACATTTTGCCCTAGAGTCACAGCCTTCAAAAGTTTTGTTGACATACCTGCTGAAAGAATTTTGAAAACCATGTACCTGCTCACATACTTTTGAGTTGATACATAAAAACTTCTATTGCGAGGCTATCATTTTTAGTGCTTTGTGTATTCTTTTAAATACATTTTCTTGAAAACGGTAGATCAGCACCTTAATCTCCTCCAATTTATGGAAAATATCTGCTATGTGACCTAAATGGCAGAGCTAGTCATCATTGTCAAGCCAGTCAGCCAAATCAGACTCACTCTGTCAGAAAAAAAATCTGCCTTCATTTTCCAAATAAAATTAAAGTGTTAATAGATATCCCTGTGACAATAATCTTATGATTGATTTTTAATTCTAAAATAGATAAGGCTTTGCCATGCATATATTGTCTGGATGAAATAAGGTGGCTCCTCTCGTTCTTTCTGAAGCTCTGTTTTGCTCTCAAGAGTCTCTGCCTCAGGAGCTTCGCATTCCCTAGTTGTCTCTGAAGCTAGGCAGGCTTTTCAGGATGGGTGAGCAGTCTGTCTTTTGAGATGGGCTCATATGAGTGGTGATGTAAAAGGAAAACTCAGCAGACCATAGGCTTGTTTTCAGACAGATCAAATTATGGCAAGTGAAGAAATAGACATCGGTTGCCTTAAAAAGATCCTAATCCTCCTGACTCATGGAAGAACTGTGGGTACTCCCAGAGATTCCCAGGTCCCAGTTGGAAGACCATGGAGGAGCTGTTGAAAAGACTGGGAAGCTTTAGTTACTCAAGAATCCACTGGTTTTCTTTTTCTGCCAAGAGAGTCCTCAGAACAAAGGCCCTGGTAGAACATAATGGAAGTCTTCAGTTATTTAAAAGGGTGTCATATGTAAGAGGATTATATGTTTGTTCATTGTAGGGTCAGGGGCTGTAACTGGAATCAGCCAGCAGCAGGTAGATTCCACCTCTAAGCAAGGAAAGCCCCTGTAGCGATTAGACTAAGTCCGTAAATGAAGCTGGCTGACTCGCAGAGTGTGCAGTTCCTCACTAGAAATGCTCCAGCTCCAGCTGGACCCATCAAGGAGGCTGAAGATAAGAGTTTGATTTCGGACTCGAGAGGGCCACTAGTGTCTCTTCCAATTTTAAGATGTTGTAATTCTTTTTTAATAACCTTCTCTGCTTTAATTTTATTCTTTATTCAAGAAATCTGTTTTTATCCATATTTTTATTCACTGAGAAAATGAAAAAACCAGTTTTGTCATATACTCTAAAATAATGAGCACAGAAAGCAAAATTTTAAGATTCACCTAAATTTCATCATGTTTGCTGTTTGTTTCAAAAGAGTCTAAGCGACAGTACGGTAGAGAGAAGATGATCTTTGGTGTTATAGAACTTGGGTTACTATCCCAGCTCCATCATTTTCACTGATTATGTGACTCCGGCCACGCCATTTAGCTTCTCTGAGCCTCAGGGTTTTGTTTTGTTTTTTACCTTTAGAGTCTTAATAAGATTATCAGAACTAGATGTGAATTCACTTTGTAAAATGGTGAAGCACTCTACAACTGGAAAGTATTGTTTCCAGGGGCTTTAGTCTCTCCTGTTAAATTATATGAGATTTTATAGAGCTAATTTTTTTGTATGATTCATTCGTGATTGAAATAATTCCTCGGTGCCTATATATGGAGATAAGACTTCATTAAAGTTGCATATCTACTGATCACCTAAGCTCAGTGTTAACCCAAATCACAAGAACGTGGCTTTATAAATTAATTTTCTGAACTTTTTGTCTTGGAAAATTTCAGATAAAAAGAAGAGTGTGAACTTCAGTGCACCTGTCACTGAACTTCAACAGTTATCAAGATTTTGCCATTCTTGTTCTGTCATGTCCTTTACTGTTGTCTTTTTTTCCTGGTGATTTCTAAAGTGATACCATGTCACCTATAAATATTCCTGTTTGGATTTATAAAGAAGGACTTGATGTGTAGATATAGATAGATATCAATCCGTAATAGTATAATCATACCTAGCAAAATCAACAATCATTCCTTAGTAGTAGGTCACATTCGGTTGATGTTCAGTTTTCCCTGACTGAACATGAATTTTTAAAAGATCTATTTCTAAATTTAGAATTATTTTATTAGCTCTGGGGATCTGGAAGTGGATTATGAATTCACAGTTAAAATAACTTAGTTATTTCTCAAAAGGACCAGAAACAAAATAGAAATATAAAATTATTCTTTGTATCATTTTTTATAAATTCACCTCAACAGTTGTCCTTGTTCACTTTTTTGTGTTCTCTTTGATCTCCTGGGTTTAAAACAAATGAATAAACAAAAGACCAATTTACTCTAAGATTTAAGGTCCTATGGCTCAAAGAGCAAAGCAGTAAATTTGTGTGTGCCTCCACCTACTGGCTAGGTAAGAGATTGTACAGTTGCAATGTAGACAAAGCTACTCCAGAATTAGTTCCGTGTTTCTGGCAATAGATGTAATGATCCCTGGTATTTAGGGGCTCATTGCTCAGGTGATGGGTTATCCGGATCCTTTTCACAGTTTTATGACCTGCCACCAATACAGAGTAGACATAGGGAAAACAAATGAAATAAGGTCAGTTGACTTTGCAATTTTGGGCTACTTGGAAACAGCTCTGATAATTTTGATGAAGAAAAAGAAATCATTGAGTTTCTTAATAGGTATCCATATCTGCCTTTGCCATAGACTGTGTATAACCACCTCTCCTTTTTTTCCCCTTAAGCCAAAGTCATGAAATTATATGACCCGATCAGGTTGCTTATTATGTTAGAAAACCCGTCCAACTAGTTGATACCCATTTAATTACAAATGGTTTTAAGTTTAAAGCATATTCAAATTCAGAGACTCACAGAAGCAGAATTTTAGAGCCAGAAAAGATTAAAGCAGTAGATTTCAAAACTTAACATTGAAAAATCCTAAGGAGAGCTTGTCAAACAAGCTTGTTGTACCCAGGCATCACCCCTAGATATTCAGTTTCAACAACTGCGAGTCCCAAAGTGGGAGGAGGTCAAGAGATGATTGACCTTTAAAGTAGAGGCATTACTATTTAGAGACTATGCTGTCATTTTCCCCCAACACACACAGTAGTTTGTGAGAAATCTACATGTGTTTGCACTAGATCCATTGCTTTGGGATCCATTGCTTTGGGATTACACTTAAATTTGGACTTGTCTGCAGTAGTTTGCTGAAACATATTTAAAAATATAGGTTCAGTGTTGAAGATGGGGCTGTGTTGTGCCACGCCCACTTAAATTAAATGTTTATTTCTAAATAACACATCTGGGCTTGTCTTTAGTAGTGTCTGATACTTGAGTTAAGCTGTAAATCCTAAATTGGCTGGCCAAGGAATTTTAATTACCGTATTATAGAATGATTACATATACCACAGGGAGACTTTTGTAGTAATTAAATATGGATTTAAAATACATGTGACATGAAAACAATAGTTTGTAGCTTTTAAAATAATATTAGCGGTTTATATTTTTGAAGCTCACGAGGAGATAGACTGATAACTCTTTATTTTTTAAATTTTATTTTTCCTTTTGGTCTGGTGTTTAAGCTTGGGGAAGGGAATATTTGTGGAATTCATTTATGCTCCTAGAGTAGAACTGATTTCTACTTACTAGCAAACTTGCCCAGGAAAGGAAAGTATATTTGTTTCGTATCAAGCAAGAAAAGTCTAGACTGTGGCATTGAAAATTATATGAAGATCTGTACATATTTTTATAGCTAGTCTGATCTATTTTGATTTTTTTGTTTTTATATGTAATGATAAAAATGCTATTCATTCATCAGCACATGTTTATCAAATGCCTACTTAAGTGCTGGGTAATAGGAAATGGTTGGAAAATATCGTTTGGTCCTAGTAAACATCAGAAACTTGATACTTAAGGTCATGCAACAAGATATATGAGAGGACGTAGCTGGGTGCCTGTGAAGACTTTTGATAAATACTAGTTGAAAGAAAAAAACTATCATCATAAACTTTTAAAAAAAATTAAACATTTATCTTAACTAACTTCACCACTATTATTAAATGTTTAGTTTTATATTAGTTTTAAGAACTATGTGTCGGGGTCCCCAAGACACACCCTCAGATTTGATGATTGACTAAGGAGGACTCCTAGGACTCAGCATCTAGTTGTAATCACAGCTGGGATTTATTGCAGCTCAAAGATTCTATAAAGGAAAACCAGCAAAGAGAAAAGGTATATGAGTTGAAGAAGCTTCCAAGGGTCTTCTGCCAGCAACCAGTTGTGATAACACATGTGAAATGTTGCCAACCAGGGAAGCTCATCAGAGACTCAGCACCCAGGGTATTCATTGGGAGCTGGTCATGTAGGCACCCTCTGCCTGGCCAGTACCATCTTCCAGCCTCCCAGAGAGAAAGCAGGTGTTCGGGATAAATCGTATTGTTTGCACAAACAGTTTAGACACAGTGAGCCACACGTTTCAGTTAGGACAGGAGGAACCCGTCCAAGTTGCCAGATGCCAATCAAGAGCTAACCTGGTAGACAGGCCTTTCAAGCCCTTTCAAAAGCTTAGGCCTGCTATCTTAACTCTTTTCTGCACAAACTAAAAAAGAGATAAATGGAAGGGTTTTAAGTTGATAAACTCTTGAATCTGCAAACGAAATACAATTACCTATAAAGAAAATTGTGGAGTTCGGATTTTTTTTAACTTTTAACTGTAATTACTGTATCATTTTGACATCTATTAACAGAAAAATGTAGGTATCCCAATTTTTCTATAAAACAAACCCTAGATTGAGATACTACAGTGTAGAATAAATTTTAACCTTTGAATGCTACATTAGAAAACAAACTACATTCTGATGTCTACTATCTTAGAAATGAATTTGAAGTTGTCACTCTGGTAAATTTTTTTGTATGTAAAAGCTGATCTCAGCCGCTAAAAATAATTTTGAAATAAGTTTATATGCACATAAAATAAGAAAATTTAGTTAATTTTCCATTATTGAAAGAAGTTTGTTCATTTAAAAATAAAAATTATAAGTAGTTTCTAGTGTAAATAATCTTTACACATACTTTGTAGAGATTTAGAAATTGTGGAAAATTATAATAAAAATCATACCACTACAAAAGTGAACATTTCAGAACATTTTCTTCTACTTATATTCTTGATCACAGTTGCACTCATTTTATATATGCAGTTTTGTTTCCTGATTCTTTTCACTTATTAATTTTAAGCATTTTGCTATACCATTAAACATTTTTTAGATACAGTAGTCTAATGGTTGCATTAAGATAACTATATGCATGTGCCATATTTAATGATTTCCTTATAGTTGGACATTTACAGTTTTCCATATTAGAAGTAATGTTATGATTAATAATATTCTTGTACATAATTTCTTGTTCACACTCGCTGATTGCTTTATTTCCTCAAAATAAGCTTTTAGAAATAGGATTACTGAGTGAAAGAGTATATGAATACATACAAACACCTACATCACATATAGATGTAACCTTTTTTTATACAACTTGTTACACTTAGAAAAATGCATACGCAGAACTATACAGCTTAAGGAATTATTGTAAACTGAAGAGCCATTACCTACAACCCAGATCAAGAAATGTAAACACTGCCTATAATACTCTTTTTTTTTTTTTTTTTTTTTATTAGCACATAATGTATTATTTGCCCCAGGGTACATGTCTGTGAATCATCAGGCTGTGCCTATAATACTCTTAACCACAATCCCCTTCTTTTCTCAGGTTGCCTTTAATCTAGACTTCACCTCCATGCTTTTATGTCTATACCATCCATACAGTATCTCTGAGTAATATAATTTCAGTGTTACCTGTTAAAAAACATCTTTATTTAAATGAAGTCATACAGCATATACTCTCTCTTGGTCTTTGATCCAGGTTGCTTTGTGCTCCTTTATTTTATCGCTGTATAGTATTGCAGTGAACAAGCAGTCCCAATTTACCTACTCATTTTAATGTTACTATATATTTGGGTTGTTTGCAGATTTGGGTATTTTGAACAGTGCTGTTGTAAACAATCTTGTACATATATCCTGGGCATAAACCTATGAGTGGAATTGATAGGTTTTAGAGTTTATACAACTTCAGTTTTCTAAGATCATACCGAGCTTATTTTCTAAAGCAGATGTATAAACCAACCTTTTACCGATGATATTTGCCTCTCTAAGGTGATTCAAGTCCTGGTTTTCCTGGCACTGCCCGTGTTTAAAAACCTGTCGCTAGTCCTTAATAACAGCACCCTCCTTTTATTCTCATGATTACTTATTGCCTGTGTTGCACACTCTTGCTGATACTTGGCATTGTCAGAATTTTTAATTTTTGCCAGTTGGTATGTAGTACAATCTCATTGTGATTTCTCCTGATTACTCTTCCCTAATTGCAACTCTGTGGCATATCTCTTCATTCTTTTAATGGTACCTTTGGATTAACAGAAGTTTGTAATTTTAATACAGTCTAATTTATCGGGGGTTTTTTCTTTTATGGTTACTGTTTGGCTCTTGTTTAAGGAATATTTACTACTCTGAGATTATAAAGATATCCTCCTATGTTTTATCACCCATCTGAAATTAATTTGGAGGCTCTGAGGTAGCAGTCCAATTTCATTTCTTTCCATGTGGATATTAGCAGTCTCAGCACAATTACTGAAAAGACTGCTCTGCACTACCACTTTTGCCATAAATCAAGCACCTATAAATGTGTGACTATTCCAAGGTTCTGGTCTGGTCAATTAATAAATTTCCCTGGCATTGTGCCAAGAGCATGTTGGTTATTTTATTAACTATAGCTTTGTATTAAGTTCTGGTAACTAGTAGATCAGGGCCTTGTACCTTGTTCTTCTTCAGCCAGTTCTTGAGGGATGCACTTCTCCATATTTTCCATATACATTTTAGAAACAGGTTATCCATTTACACACACACACACATCCTCGTTGGGATTTTGCCTTCAATTGGTGTATCAAATCTTTATAACAGCTTGAAAATAATTGACATGATTACAATATTGAGTCTTCCAATTCATGAACATGGTATCTATCTTCCCATTTATTTAGATCTTTGATTTCTTTCAATAATGTTTTACGCTTTACTCTGCAGAGGTCGTATACATCTTTTGTTAGATTTATTCTTAGGTATTTGTTTTTAAAGGTAAATCTGTCGCTCTCATCTCCTTTCTCTTTCCTTCCTTGTATTAGCTTTATATTCCTTTCTATTCATCAAGCTGTATCAATCCTAATAATTTATCTGTAGAATCACTTGGATTTTCTGCGTATCTGATCATATCATCTGTGTATGAGGAGGATTTTGTTGATTTCTGTTCCATTCTTATACATATTTCTTTTTCTATCCTTTACTGCAATGGATTAAACATTCAGAACAGTGATGATAGCAATTATCCTTATTTCTGGTCTTAAAGTTTGCTAAGCATGAATGGATGGTGAATTTTATCAAATGCTTTTTTTCTGCATGTATTGAAATGATCATATGACTCCTTTGATCTGTTAATGCAGTGAATTTCATTGAGTCTTTGGCTAACCAAACTTGGTCATGATGTATAATTCTTATATTCCCTTTTATGTATTTCTAGATTTGGTTTGTTTGTATATATGTTTTAGATCTTTTGTATCTATATTTATAGAAAGATTATACTATAATTTTCTTACACTATCCATACCAGGTCTTCATATCTAGATTGTGCTAACCTCATAAAGTGAGCTGGGGAGTGTTCTCTGGTTTTGCTTGTTTTATTCTCTTTATGATTGGTAGAACTTACCTATAGACCCGTTCAGGCCAGACTTTTTTTTGCGAGAAGGGTTTTCACTTCTGCTTGAATTCCTTAAATATTTATAGGAATATTTGGTTTTCTATTTATTACTCTCACTTTGGGTGAATTATATTTTGCTGGGGATGAGTGCATTTTATTGAAACTTCAGTTTTGGCACAAATTGGTTCATAATACCTCTGCATTTACATTCTTTAGTAATTTGTGCCTCTTCTTTTTCCTTCTCAGCCTTGCTAGCTATTTGCCAGTTTTATCAGTCTTTTAAACGATGACTTTTAGCTTTGTTAATCCTTTTCATTGCATATTTATGTTCTATTTGAGTAATTTCTGTTTGTTGTTATTTTCGTCCTTCTACTTTGGGTTTAATTTTCTAGGGATTGTTGCCTTCTTTTTAAGTTTCAACTTTTTTGTACCTGTAGGTTTTAGATGTGTCTCGTATTTAAAGGCATATACTTTTTTTTAAATTCTAGATGCTCAATCATTGTTTTTTCATTGGAGCGTTTAGTACATTTACACTTGACGATATTTGGGGATAGTTGACTTATGTCTGTGGTATTCTTATGTGCTTTCTATTGTACCACCTATTATGTATTTCTTTTCTTTGCCTTCCCTGACTTATTTCGGTCAATCGAATATGTTTTATCATTCTATTTTTCTCTATTAATGTGGAAATTTAAGTCTTCTTTTCTCTTATCTTAGTGTGTACCTCAGGAATTACAGCACAGCTCCCTAAGCATCGTGCTGTAATATTGATACCATGGTTGTCATCCCAAATAGTACAAGCACTGTAGAACACATGAATTTGATGTAATGTCCCTCCTTTGACGTACAGGCTGTTGTTTTCACGTATTTATATTTGTGTGCATAAATATGTAAGATACATGCATTTACATCACTCCAACTTCTTTTATTATTAGTTTATATTTACCCCCACACTTGTCCTTTCTTTGTTCATTATTCTTTCAGCATCTCTAAGGTTTTATCTGGATTCATTTTCCCTGTGTCAGTCTGCTGGGTGCAAACTCTCCATTTTTATTAGTTTCAGAATTTCCTCCTATCCCCTTCAGTCTTGAAGGATATTCACTGAGTAGAGAATTCTAGGTCGGCTTTTTCTTTCCATTAGATATCATTCTGCTGTCTTCCGGCTCCCATTGATGTTGAGAATTTAGGTAGCAGTCTGTCACTAATCTAAGGATGATCTCTACTTCACAGGTTATTAAAAAATGTTTTCTTCATCTTTCGTTTTCTCTGTGGGGTGTGTGCGTATGTGCGTGTGTGTGGGTGTCTTAGTCCTGCCTTCGATTCTTTGAGTCTCTTGAATCAGTGTACTGATATTATTTGTGGTTATGGAAAATTTTGAGCCGTTATCTCTTTAAATATTGCCTCTGCCCCTTTCTTCCTCTCATCACCTTTGTGACCCAATTAAGCATAGACATAGGTGTACCTTATGGTATGCTCTATATCCTCTCCCTTCTTTTCAGTATTTTGCATGCTTTTCTTTTGAAAATATGTATTTTCATTATTTTCATTTTCTTGCAAAAAAAATTCAAGCTCAGCTTTTATGTTTGGGACATAATAAGCTTCATTATTTGATAAACTGTGCTGGATAATCTCAACATAAGTCCCTGTGGGTTTGTCTTTATTGTCTATCATTTTTGCTGAGTCTTGATCAAGATCTCTTACCCTTCATGTACCAGATTCATTTTGACTGTATGTTGGAAATTATTTCAAAAATTACTGGCCTAGAATGGCGGTTTCTTCCCCCCAGAGAGGACTTTCATTTGCTTCTACTAGGCACCTTCAGGCACGGACAGTTTGGAACCATCTTAAGGTTTAAGGCTTATATTTTTAAGACCCCTCAGAGATCAAGCCAGATTGCAAGTATGTGAAGGGGCTGGGCTGATTATTTCTAGTTCACCCATAGCTCTTTAGGGTTTTAGCTCCAAGTCGAAGAGTAATTATGAGATTCCTTGGAATTCTGACCCCTTTTCCCTTAAAGATCTGCTGCGTAAGTAGATATCCCCAGGGCAAGAAGGACTCTGATTCTTGATACTTCCTTGAGTTCCCATTCTCTCCCAGATTTTAGTCAACATTCCTGATAATTTGGTTAGTACTCTGATGCTTCCAGGAAGTTTTTTATCCCACTTTTTTCTTGTCTTCAATGGGAGACATCACCTAGCAGATGTCAGCGATATAGTTAAAACTTCTTTTACATAGTATCCTATCATTCTCCATACATATTGTACCAATTTATATTCAAACCAGTGATAGAGGACAGCATCCATGTTTACATCTTGATAAGTCAAAATGATGTTTCTGTTTAATTTGCATTTGTTTTGTTACTAGTATGGTCAAATAATTTTTTAAGTATGCTTACCCATTTCTTTCATCCATTCATTTTCTTTAGTTTTTTGCCATTTTGTAAGAATTCTAGTATTTACTAAGGATATTTACCCTTTTCATATATTTGCAAATATTTTTCCTATTTAATTTTGCCTATGGTATTGGATTTTTTGTGTTGATTTTTTAAATATGCAGAAGTTTACATTCTGTCAGAAAGAAGTTACAAATAAGCAAGAGTGTGGGGGCGCCTGGGTGGCTCAGCCGTTAAGCGGCTGCCTTCGGCTCAGGTTATGATCCCAGGGTCCTGGGACCGAGCCCCGCATCGGGCTCCTTGCTCGGCGGGAAGCCTGCTTCTCCCTCTCTCACTCCCCCTGCTTGTGTTCCCTCTCTCGCTGTTCCCTGTGTCTCTCTGTCAAATAAATAAATAAAAATCTTTAAAAAAAAAAAAATAAGCAAGAGTGAAGATGGATACGTGTGCATGGATTAGTACACACATGCATTTGCTGACTCTGTCCCCTGGGAGGGTCTAGAAGCAGTGAAACTGCAGTAGTAATGAGCACACCCACACCCAGATCTTCATTTCTTTTTTTTTTTTTTTTAAGACTTTATTTATTTATTTGAGAGAGAGAGAGAGAGAACAATCTTCATTTCTAAACATCATTCTCTGTTAGAAGAGCCAAGGGCTCCTTGGAGAAATGATGACTCCTAGGACTGGGGAAGAGAAAATACAAGATGAGCCTGGAGCATTTTATAGTGTCTGAAAGGAAGGAAGTGCTCAAAAAAAAAAAAAAATAGTTATGTCAAAGAGTCACAGGAGCCAACCTGAAAGAACTCCCAGTGGCCAAACCTGGAACAATTTGGACAACAAAATAACATAGTATTGGATTATAACCCAGAGTATAAAATATGTATCTATGAGTCCATACTGATATACATAAATTATTGAATAAATTAACAATGGGAGAGAAGAAACAAATCTTCCTTACAGAATTCCAAACAATATATGTAGATACTGCCCCCTCCTCCAGGAGATGGAGATAATCCCCATCCTTCCTTCAGTGTGGTCTGGACTCGATGACTCAGTTTCAAAGAACAGAGGATAGAAAGGAGAACATAGCAGCTTGACAGTGAAGAACACTGGCTTACTCCCTTCCCCTTAAACAAAGGAATCAAGTTAACATCACCAGTGATAAGTCATGTGGGTATCACGTGTCCCCTGAGGTGATGGGAGGAGAAGGACACTTCACCTCTGTGATATCCTTCCCCAAAATCTACAACCCCCATCGGAAAAAAAAAAAAATTAACACAGATCAAAATTGAGGGGTATTCTACAAAACACCTGGCCAGTGCTCTTTTTTGTTTGTTTGTTTGTTTTTTTTTTTGAAGCGGTCGAGGTCATGAAAAACAAGACTGAAAAATTGTCACAGAGGAAACTAAGGAGACTTAATAACAAAATGCATTGTGCTGTCTGTCCTGCATGGGATCCCAGAACAAAGTACATTAGTCAGCAAACTGAAGTCAAACTACAGTTTGGAGTTGAATCAATAGTAATGTACCAGTGTTACCTCTTAGTTTCAGCAAATGTGCTATAGTTACCTAAGATGTTAACATTAGGGGAAGTTGGGTGAGAGGCATACAGGAACTCTGTACTATCTTTGTGCTTTTTATGTAAATCTAAAATTATTCTAGGGTCTCCTGGGTGGCTCAGTCAGTTAAGCATCTGCCTCTGGCTCAGGTCATGATCCCAGGGTCCTGGGGTTGAGCTCTGCATCTGGCTGCCTGCTCAGTGGAGAGTCTGCTTCTCCCTCTCCCTCTGCCCCTCCCCTGGCTTGTGCTCTCTCGCTCTCACTCTCGCTCTCAAATAAATAAATAAATAAAATCTTAAAAAAATTATTCTAAACTAAAAAGTTTTCTTCAGTCAAAACTAAACAAAAACAAAACCACAAGTTTATACCATTATTTCCAGTTTAAGATAATAAGTACAGATTTTTATTAGCCATTTACTAGATATAAAGGAATTTTTGGTTTTTAACATAATTTTGTTATTGCAATCATTTTACAAAGAGTCCTTACCTTGTGGAGATAAGTACTAAAATATTCATAAGGTGATATTATTGTCTGGGATCTGCCTCAGAATCAGGTGAGGGGTGAGTAGTGGGTACTGGGTTTGAAGTATAGGTTAAACAAGATTAGCTAGGAAGTTGTCAGTTGCTGGAGCAGGGTAATGGGTACACAAGGCTTCATTACTCTATACTTTCTCCTTTTGAAAGTGTTCCAATTTTTTTTTAAGTGAGAAAGTAGAGTTTTTACTTAACTTTTTAAATTTTTTATTTGTACATCTTTTCTCTGAAAATCTGGGTTCCTTACCACATTAACATACTTACTTGCTTCATCCTACTGATTTAAAGATAAAAGTAAGACTACTGAAGGCAGATTAGGATTTCTTTGTCCTTCTTTTCATCCTTAGGGTATATCCCACCAGAGATACACAATCACAGGCACTGGGGTTTAAAATCACTTAAATAACTTTGTGATTATGTGACAAGTTGGATATGGAGTTAGGGTTGTTTTTATCAGTTTGGTTTTTTTTTTTAATTAAAGTTTTTATTGCGAGAACTGTAGCTTCACATGTAGCTATAAGAAATAATACAGAGAGATCCTTGTAGATGTTGCCCAGTTTCTCCCAGCATTAACATTTTGCGAAGCTGGTATAATATCACAACCAGGATATTGACATTGATATACTCTACTGACCTTATTCAGATATCAACATTAGTTTGTTTTTAATTTTAGGAATTGCCTCTTTTTTGTCTTGATTTAATTTTGTTTTTAGATTGCAAAAAACATGTACATGTTTATGAAGTCAAACTTATGAATAAGGTTCATTCAGAAAGATCTGGCTTGCATCCCTGTCCCCATTCACTTCCTACCTTCAAGAAAATTATTTCTTAAAATTAAAACGAGGTCATTTTGATTAGTTTTATTTATCTGTTTGAAAATATAAGAAAATATGTATAACGTGTTTTTGTACTGCCTGCCCTTCTTATACACTCACGTATGCTCTTGTAAACCTTGATTGTTTTTAATTTAACAATATGAAGACACCAGGGATCTCTCCATTGCAGTATGTAGGCATCTTCATTCCTGTTTGTACCTGCTTAATACTCCATTATGGATATAGAATAGTTTGTTAACCCAGTCCCCTACTAATGGACATTTAGATCATTTCCAGTCTTCTTCTGTTAAACATTAATAACCTTGTGCATATGTCATTTCATACTATTGCTAATGTCAAATTCCTTCTGTAGATGTTGTACTACTTTGCATTCCCACCAGCAATGTATGAGAGTTAGACCTTAATTTTAAATTGTGATCTAAAGAGCTAAACTAATCTCTCAGGTATTTACTAATTAATATGTATTTCATTCTAAAACTGTGCATAAATCTCAGCAGAGAGAGTTGTGTAGATAAATTCTGATTTGTTTGGCCCTTATCCGTGTCTGTGGACCTGACCAGAATGATGTTAACTACGGTGGATGCCATATCATTGTGATATGGTGGATGCCATATCATTGTGAGGTGACTGGGCCCGAGAGACTTGGTAATACTCTGAAGTACAGATAAAGTCATTTGCCCTTCCACCAACTATTGACTTGAGTTAGTAGGCGGTATCTTTGAATATTATTATTCTTTTTTCTGGACTCTAGAAAGTATTGCTTGTCTTAAAGATATCCTTCATATTTCTTGTGCACATTATTGAGGGCTTAAGAGGTTCACAAGAAATAGGGGCAAAATCTTGATGGGTCTTTTTAAGACATGGCAAGGATTTGGAATTTTAAAGTTGTGGATGCCATCACAAGCAAACTTATATGACCAGACATCTTTTTTTTTTTTAAGTGTTCTTTGGCTACAGTATTGCTGTAGGGTTGGATGTAGATGTGGGGAAAATTAGGAGACCATTACAGTGATCTAACATAACGTTGATGGCTAGGATAGATCAGTGTCAGTAGAGATGAAAGAGTGAATAGAACCTGAAGATATTTAGGAATTAGAATGGACAGGATTTGATGATTGAATAAAGGAAGTAAGGAAGCGGGAGACAGATTTGAGTCTGGTCCCTGGCTTGAACACCTGATATATGATGGTGCCCGGAAGTAGATGGTGAAATACATTTCGGACATGCTCACTTTGATGTTTCTGTGAGACACCTGAGTGAAATTGCTAAAAACAAAGTGGAATATGTGGATTAGGAGCACAGAGAGAGATCTAGAGGCTTGGGGATAGTCACTGTTTAGATGGGTTAGGAGAGTATAGAGAGGGAGAAGAAAACAGGACTTGAGAACGGGAGGGTCTCCCAAATTGGAAAGTTTGTAGAACAGGAGGACTAGCTAACAAATGAGACAGAGAAGGAATAGCTGAAGAGATGGAAGGAAGCCCATGACAGCAAGGTGTCAGAGAAGCCAGGCAAAGAGAAAATATCAAGAAAAATATTGCGGGGAAATGAAGTTAGACACATCTTAGTTTCATCCTTCGCTAAACTCCCTTATTCCTCAGCCAGTGTCCTGCTCTCCTGCTCTGCAGAGCTCCCATCCTGGCTCAGTTCTTAAACGTGCTCCCTGTTTGCTCTCTCTCCATCTCTTTGCTCCCATTTGGTATCTCTATGTGGTAGCTCATCTCCTTAGGGAGAGAGTGCGTGAAATGTTACAGGACACGTGGAGAGGTCTGTACTGTTGTCCTAACTCTGCCACCAACTTTATCCATTTAGTGATTTTGTTTCTTAATGTCTACTACCTGTGAGACATAGCTAGAAGCCCAGGACAGAGATGGGTAGACGTGGAAACAACTACAATGAGAAGGGAGGGAGAGAAGAAGGAAAGGAGAGGGCCTTCATAGAGGAGGAATACTGAGACTTGAAGGGTGACCAGGAGTTTGCCAGGTGGTAGTGGCAGGGGTGACACCAGACGAAAGTATTAAAGATGTGAAGATACAGAAGCCTCACGAACTTTAAAGAAAGAAAACAGAATGCAGCCAGGCTTCATAAGAACTAGAAAGAAAGACCTCAGGAACCAAGGTCACTGCTCCTTTCATCCCTCATGACTTTGCATCTACTTTACTCTGGAAAGAGCAGCTTTCTCTGTTTATTCAAGGGCTTGCATATATCCTCCAAACAGGCTCCCCAGTACCCAAATCTGCATGACCTTCAAGTCCAAGTTATTTCTTTCTGCTTCTCTTACTTCATTCCAGACAGACAGACAGTGCAAATGAATGAGTGGATGAATTTATCTGACTTTTCTCAGTCTCCCTCTTTTCTAGAACCCTGAGTATCCTAAGTTGTTGACCTGACCCTCTATGGATAACCCCCTTTTGTTTTTGTTTTTTTAAGATTTTACTTTTAAGTAATCTGTACAATGTGAGGCTCGAACTCATGACCCTGAGATCAAGAGTCATGTGCTCTACTAATTGAGCCAGCCAGGTGCCCCGGATAATCTCCTTTTGAATCAAGGATCTGTTCCATGTCCATCCAGGGACAAATAAAAGTCCACTGCTGTTTCCATGCTTGGGCTGGGGTTCTAGGTGGGAGAGCTGAATAGAATATGGAAGGCAAACTGACCGTTAGTGGGAAAGGAGGTAAGCATTACAAGCAGGACAGAGAACACGTGGAATGGCCAGAAATGCATATAGTTTATATTGTTGGGGCACTATGAATAATGGTGGGCTGTTACTTTGGAACAAGGTGTAGGATGAGAGAATGATCACAGATAAGTGTGAACATGCAATAATAAAAACCACTAGTGATGTAACTACATGCTATACTTTGTACTTTTTGATTATTTCTCACTTCTCTCAACAACCCACTAAGATTAGGCACCATGCCCACTTTATAGATGAGAAAACTGCAGCTTAGGAGGTGGTGACTTGTTCAAGGTCACAAAGCTGGTATGCTGCAGCCAGGATTCCATCCTAGGCTGCTTCACTCTAGTGCCCTCACTCTTACTTGTGCTGATACATCGAGGGCTCTTTCTTTTTTTTTTAAGTTTGTTTGTTTGTATATTTATTTAAGTCATCTCTACACCCAATGTGGGGCTTGAACTCACGACCCTGAGATGACAACTCATATGCTTTGCCACCTGAGCCAGCCAGGCACCCCACATCTAGGGCTTTTGATGCGTTGTTAAAGATTTTGATTCATCCATTCACAAATATTTTTATATTTGTGCCTACACTGTGCCTACATGCCTCCAATGTGCCAGACACTGTTCTAGGTGCTGAGGATTTAACAGTGAGTAATTCAAAGTCCATACCTACACGAGACTTATATTCTAGTGAAGGAGACACACTGACAAAGGAATATGCAGTAACGATAGCAAGTAGTTATGAGAGGGCTGTGAATAACAAGGGCCAGGTCAGGGATAGAAAGCGATGAGGACAGGGCGTTCACAGGAGCCTTTTCTGAGGAGGTGATGTTTGACTGGACTTTACATTTTATTCTCTAGGCGATGGAGACTTCGAAGTAATTTTACCAAGGCAATACAGAATCAGGTTTGTGCATTAGAGAGACCCTTTAGACTTGGTATGAAAAATGTAGTAGAGGGTCCATAAATAATTCCAGGCAAGATGGGATTCGGAGTTCAACTTCTTCATTGTAATAAGGACCAAGGACCCCTGAGGGAAGGGAACTGGAGTCTGGCTCACTGCATGAAATCCAGGGGTGGGACAGAGCCCCTCAGCCTCAAACAGTAGCTGAGAAAAGCTGTAGCCATCATAGAAGGCTAGGTAGCTAACTAAAAGGGGACAGAAGGAAAAAAAAAAAGAGACCCCCATTTAAGATTAATGTTCAAATGAAAATTTCAAAGCACACAAAGAAAAACATCCTGAAACAAACTCAACAGATAGGAAATTGGGTCTATGGAAATAATAGAAGAATCTGAAAGGGACTTCAAAGTCTTCAAAAAGATAAAAGGAAGGGGTAACATCCACAGAACAAGAGGCTATTTGTTCTATTTCATAAATGTTGTAAAATCCTTAAGAGAGCGTGTGTGTGCACTGTGTGTGCTGGGAATCAGTATGGCTAAGTTGAAAGACCATATTGGGGAACCAGTGTAGAACAAAGCACAGTTCGAGATGATAAATATGAAAGAGAAGCTAAGACTCCTGCAGGCTGTATCAAGAATATCCAATATACATAAACAGGAATTCTGTAGAACACAGAAGGAATGATGGAGAGGAGAGGCCTTACTCAGATAACAGCCCCAAACTTCCACAAGGTGAAGAAAGACTATTCCCTTCAGATAGAAAGAAGGTTTGAGGAAGAAAATGACTACTCACCTTTGGGATCATCTGAGTGTGTGGTGATTGTGGGACACCTGCCTGTAGGTGGCCAGTACACAGCTGCCCGTAAGAGTAAGGCCCCCAGGAGAAGAATCTGGGCTAGAGGTGGAGTTGAGGAGTCACTACCATCAGGACTGGGCCCACCTCAACACTTGGCACCTCAGTTTCAGCCTACCATCTTGCGAGAACAAAATGAAATGTGACAGTACTCTGTTAATCAAAGGTCTAGAAAGTCTCAAGCATAACCTTCATTGTCATAAATTCTATTTGTCGTCGAGCTTCAGGATTAGAAGGTAAGAGCTCAGGATTCTGGAGCCAGCTCGCTTAGGTTCAAATCCTGCCTCTGCTACTTTCTTACCATATGACCTTGGACAAGTTATGTGACATTTGTCTTAAGCCTCAATTTCCTCATCTGCAAAATAGCACCTGTCTCCTTGTGTTGCTATGAGGATTAAATAAGTTATTACATGTAAAGCACTTAAAATAGCACTTGGTGTGCAGTTAAATGCTCAGTAAATCTTTGCTATTAGCTATTAACATCTCTGCATTTAACAGGAGCCTTCAGGATCTTATCCCAGAGGAGTGACTAATGTGAAAATCCTGGTCTATGAGGACAATAAATTTAGGTATTGTGTCTTCCTGTAATACTCAAAGGCTCAGTCTAGTTAACTGCTGACTTTTATTTGTCCACATGCAGAGTTGTGTTGCTGTTTGCAAATTGGCCATGATGTTATTTGAACATTCAAGAGCTGTGTCCTCATGAGAAGATTCCATCTGTCTGTGAATTATTTCTAAGTTTCAAACGTGACAAGAAAAAAATAGGGAGTTCCATTTTTCTTGCTGAGTTGGAGCAATCCAATCTTGGGCAGATACCCATTCTTATGCCTCTTTTCATTTGTATCTTTACATCTGTAGTTTTATAAGTACCAACATTAACATTTTCGTTAGCTCAGAACTTGCCTAGAAGTAAGAACTATACCAGCTAGTTTGATTTCAGAGTGCAAATGGCAGTAACATGAAAACAGAAAATCAGTAATTAACCATGTGATTGTTTTTTTTAATCTGTGGTCTGGTTATTCAAGACGACATCATTTTCCAAATTAGCCCCCCTTTCTCATCTCCAAGACCAAGCACATCAGAGTTTGGCATGATTATTTACAGTTATTTAGATGTTCTGCGAGGCAGAAACAGAGGACAAGTCAGAAGAAGAACTGTCAAAGAATGACCCTGAACCTGAATTCCACAGAACACCAGAAGGAACATATTGTGAGCTTCCTCTCTGCCATCTTTTGAAGGTGTGCTGCCTCCTCTAGGCCAGCAGCTTTCCTGTAAGGGTGGCAGAGTCTGCCCTGAGGACCCTGCCTCTGAATGAAGACAAGGCTTTGAGGAGCAAGAGAGAGAACTGTTTCTAGATAGAGAGGCCAAAAGAACTAGAAAGACTTCAGAAGACTCCTAGATACTCACCCACACGAGAGTTACAAGAACTTGTGCAGGACCGAAAGTAAAGTGATATGATTATGATTGATTTGGTGTTGAGTGGCAGGGATTCTTTCCCAGCTCTTACTTGCAAAAATAAGTTAGGACTAGATCAAGGTCTAAGAAACTTTAAAAAAAGAGCAAAATATGTTTAAACAAGCTAAACGAATATATCCAGCAGATAAAAAAATTACATGTACGGTATTTGCAGCAGTAATTATTTTTTTAGAATTAATGAAGTTAAAAGATCTGTGGTGGGGGGAGAAGGTAGAGTAGAAAAAAGAGTTCAAGGACCTCTTGACCTTTGGATACTTTGCCCTATGCAGACATTACTGGGGCCACACACTAACCAATGTCTTAGGTGAACTCTGTAGGCCTCGAGTTGACAACACAATGGTAGCTTGGAAAGTTAGTTCCTACCTAGCACTGTGAAACCCTATCTCCTGGTCAGTTGAAAAGAGAGCACAGGAGAGATTCCCTTCACTTGTAATTTGCAGTAATTAAAAAAGCCCCTTGAAGTAAATAGCTTATCATTATGCTCTCAACGATTCACGGAAGCCCATGTTAGGGGAAGGGAAAAGTATAACCACCTCCCTCAAAAAGGGAAGCAGAGAACATGGAGTTAATACAGAAAGCCAAAAATCAAGAAACTGAGATTCTAGTCCCAACTGCCATTAGTTACCTAAAGCAAGTCTTTTCATTAAACTTTCAGTTCTAAAGCTCTCTGATGTGACTCATCATAATTCTGTCTGGAGGCCCCTTCCTCCCCCCTTTTTTTTCTTTTCTTTCAGAGCCTTAAAGAGAAAAAGTGTGTGTGTGCACGCGCACACGCACAAGAAAGAGATAACGAATGAATGAATGACTATATGTATGTCGGTGGTTGGGGAGGTGGGTGTTTAGCTGTGAAGATTAATGAGAACACTGAGGGCTAACAGCAAAGTTCCTCCTTAGTAAACAGAACAGGGGTTGTTCCCAGCTGCCTGCCTGCCCTTTCTGGGAATTTCAGAAAACCATACAGAAAGATGTGTTAACATAAACAAGTAATCCAGACATTTGCTGTTCCTCCTATCTCAGGAGCATTTGCCATCTCTTGTAGGTGGAGTTCCTTCATCCACTAGGAGGCGCCATTGTCAAGCAACATTGAGTAGGGGGTCAGGAGATCTTTGTTGGTCCTTTAAACCATTGGATAGGAGAAAGGTCTGGCAAAAAGAAAAGAGTGGTAAATTTAGGACCCTGGAAATAGTGACAAGTCAACCTTTGGTATCTAGATAGCCATTAAAACAACACTATTTCTAAAAGTTGATGAATAGTATCTTAAGACTGCATTTTAATTTTAGAAGTAGCAAATTCTTTCAAGCCAGTCTGTTTTTAAAGAATCAGAATTCTGTGGGATATCAAGAGACCTTAGAGATTACAAACCAAAGCCCATCATTTTATTGAGGAGTCATTGTCAACCCAGAAAGGTTAAGTGGCATGATTGAGGTCCCCCAGACAGTTAAAGGTAGGCTTGTGAACAGAACCCATAAGTAGGGGACATTTCTCATTGTTTTTGGCTGTCCAGCATCTGAACCCTCTTCCAGTATTTGGAGAATCACCCACCTTAAGAGTCTTGATGGGGGACAGAGCCCACCTTCTGCTGTAAAAGCTAATAATGCCAGATACTTGCTCTCCTTGGCAGTTAAGATATGGGCATACAACACAGGTTTCATGAATCAGGCACAGCCACCCAGGATGTAATAGCTAGTGACAAAAAAACAGGGGCCATGTGGCACTCTCAGGTGACAGCAGGAATGATTACTGGGCTAGTCATAGCAGTGACAGTCGGGACGGCTTCCAACATCGGCCATTAACAGGGCCAGCGGTGCAAGCTCTTGCAGCTGGCGAGATCAGCTGCCACGGTGCCTTCATCGGATCAGTTCAGGGCTTTGTGTCTGACTGTGCAGCACAGTCTCGGTTTGACAGGCCTCCCTACCACTCTGAGCAATCCAGGGTCCCATTAGTCGACTCCCGTGCTGCTTAAATCAGCCACAATTGGTTTCTGTTTCTTGTAACTCAGAGCCTTAACCGACCCAGCATTAAGATACCCGAATGCATGGAGAAGTGGCAGAAGATGACCCCGCTGTCGGGGGAGCCCGTGGCCTCTAAAATCTGCGTTTGCACTGGCAGCTCTTGTACCTTGGGGTATCAGCCCTGGCCGAAGGAGGCTGTAAGGTGAGGCTTGGAGCTGGGAGTGGCAAAAAGCATACCAAGGGCCATGTTGTTCGTGGTGAGGAATTCTGATGAACCCAAGCATTCCTACTAGAACCGAACCATCCAGGTCCTTCGCGAATCTGTATTTGTCAAGGTCGAAAGTTAGAACGTGTTTAGCAGTTAGTAAGTTTGTCCTATAACTCTTGACTATTTGGGTGTATGGAGCCATGGGCTCCCACCTGTACACCTGCCTCGGGCCCTGCGAGTGTTGGGGGTGAGGCTAGGCGGAGGGAGGCCACCTGTGGCGTGTGGGCCGAATCAGCTTGGAAGCTGGACCTGGCTGGTCCCCAGCAAAGTCACGAGGTGGCAGGATTGGTTGGATGTGCTCTGCCTTCCCTCTCAATGACCTTTCCCTTCCTAGCCTCTGTCTCCATGTGTCTCCTCGCTCTCACTTGAAGACCACCTCAGCACGCTCATTCCCTCAGGGAGTGATGAGGAATCCCCTTCAGACCTTAGCTAATCTGGGAGTCATCGTCTTAGGCGCTGCTCAACTTTTCAGAGCCACAAAACCACCCTAAGCCACACCCGCCAGCGGCTCCACCTAGAACGCTGCAGGCCAGGAAACACTGCTAGCTGGCCAGCACCACAAATTCCACGTCAGCCGGACAGACGCTCAAGTGCAGTAAATATACCGGGGAAAAGAAGGATTTTTTTTTTAATAGTGTTGAGAAAACTAATTAGCAATTCAGAAGTTGATTTAGATTCGACCCCCTCTCCAAGAAAGAAAACCACAGACATAACAGTTTATATAAACAAATCATAGGAAAGCTAGCAAAAAATAAAATTATTTAACAGATCTTTGGAGAGCTTTTACAACTTCAAAGAACTGGGATTCACAAAAGAAAACATGAACAGATTTAAATTTGAAAAAAAAAAAAACTGGAAAATTAACTCACTTTAATATTGACATGAAAGGATTCCACTCTACCGAACATCGTTAAGGAGAGCTCACCGCGATGGAAGGGACGATATTAAGCTTCACATACAAATGGGCAAGGACAGAAATGGTCAGTTCCCACCAAAAGAAATACACTTGGTACATAGATGTATGGGATATGCTCAGTCATTTTACTGCCTTTCATAATGTATCAACATTTGCTTTATTAAGCAATTCTCATTACAGTGAACATCCCCTTTCCCTGTTGAGAAGATGAAGGTTTCTATCTACTTACATAACACAGTTAACGATCCTGTGTCAGTTCCTTCTCTGGTCCC
Organism: Potos flavus; assembly: GCA_028534135.1. Lineage (NCBI taxonomy): Eukaryota > Metazoa > Chordata > Mammalia > Carnivora > Procyonidae > Potos > Potos flavus. The sequence continues at coordinate 71,254,755 of CM052901.1, forward strand.
TGCCCAAGTTCATACTGCAGGAAATTGACTGTGTACAGTTTATAGTAGAGGTGAGAGGGGAAAGCTCAACTGAGTTCAAATTATAGTCCCTTAAATATTCCCACAATCTACTCCGAACCCACCTAACTTGTTGATTCATTTCCTCGTGCTCCAGGCCTTACTGTTGTTCACTTATCAGAAGAAAGGCCTTGAGTGGCTGCCCTCTTAATTGTAGTCCCCACGCTCTCGCTCCCATTCTCTTCTTCTTCGTCTTCCACCGAGTCATCTTTGGGACCCATCTCAGAGGCTGCTTGCTCCCTGTCTGAATCCCTCAAAGATATACCCTTCCCTTCCTCTGAAACTCTAATATGCACTGTTGTGACTAACTCCTTCCCCAAAATGGTGTGGTTCAGAGTAAGGAAAGGGTAAAGAAAGGTCAAGTGTGCATGCCTCCTTTTTCTTTCAGAAATGAGTTTACCACCAACACATACTTGTAAATACTCATCAATATGTGGGATATTATGCTGACCACAAAAGACCTGTTTATGCCCTCAAGTTGTTCATAGTACAGTTGGGCAGACCACACAGGTGCCTATCCATGAAATAAATAATAACCGATAGTATAGGCCTAAATAACTGTAGAGAGGCAGATCCCTAGGAGATCAGTGGAGGAAACCGTTGGGAGCTGGAACAGGCAGGCATGTAGGCTTGTACAAAGTTGGCGAAGTATCAGTCAGTGTAGGAGAGAGATGGGTGGAGAAGTGGAAAGAGGTCATCCTTAGCAGAGGAATAAAGAAAGCGAAAGCATTGGGAAAAGGTGGTGGTTAGAGGACATTTTTGAAGACATCAAGACAGTACCACAAGCCAAGCCCCAAATTAGAAGAAAATAAAGGCAAATTAAGGTTTTTTTCTTAATCAATAGAGATTGATTTGTATATGCCAGGATTAAAGCATTTGTTGGCAAACTTATTAAATATAGAGAACTCATTTAAACCATATCGATAGCACAGCATTCACACATGTATCATCGGGGACAATGGGGATGGAGGCTCTGCATTTTGAAGATCTCCCTAGGTGATTCTGGAGCATGGGGCCCTCGTAACAGGCATGAAAATGGATTCGTTATACAGAGCCCTCCCTTGTACTGTGACTTTACCTACTTCGCTGTAATCCCTTTTTTTCTATTAAGTAACTCAGAGCCTTGAGCAGAAGTTTGAAGCTTCTGTCTTTGTAACCTGAGCATTTTTGCAGGGACAATTAATGGATTCTAATGCCAAACTGCCTGAGTTTGAATCCTGGCTCTGCCACTTACTAGCTGTATGATCTCCTGGGCAAGTCACTTCAACTTTGCTGTTTCCCAGTTTTCCCATAAGTAAAATAGGGGTAGTAATAACATCTCTCTCCGAGACTTCTCATAACCATTAAATGAATTTATGCATCTAAAGCACTTAGAAAATGCCTGTCACATAGTAGGCACTCAGTAAATGCTAGCTTTATTTATTACAGCAAAATAAGATTATTTCTGTTTTTGAACCATATGTGAAAGAAATCATACAGTTTGGGTTCTGCTTTGTCTGCTTCTATCACTCAGTGTTTTATCTTTAGGATTCAGCCAGATTACTTTGCGTACCTGTAGTTAATTTCTTTTCATTGCTGTGTGGTATTCTGTCATATGAATATACCAGTGCTTCATCCATTCTGCCACTGACGGACATCTGGGTTGTTGACACTTGGGGCCTGTTGTGGACAGTGCTGCTGTGAACATCCAGCCACATGATTCCTGGTCCACATGACCACATGAGCACACACTTATTTGAAGAGAGTATCCTTGCCCAAAACACTCCAGTCACCATTTTGTCATAAATCAAGCATGCAGATACGTATGGATCTGTTTCTAGGCTTTCTGTTATGTTCTACTGTCCTGTTTGTCCTACTGTCAATAGCATGGTCTTAATTACTAAGCCTTATATTATGAAATTTTGAAATCAAGTATAGCCGATCTTCCCACTTTATTATTCTCCCAAAATATCTTGCATCTTCTTGTCCTTTTACAGGGCCATAAACATTTTAGATTCTATATTCCACAAAACCTGCTAGGATTTTGATTGGCATTCTGTTGAATTCTTGCTTCAATTTGGGAAAGAGTGGCTGTTTACAGTATTCAATCTTCCGGTCTATGAAAAGGACAATTTCCTGTCCATTTATTTTAGTTGTTTAATTTCTCTTAATACATATCATACTTTTCTCCCTTCAGGTCCTATACATCTTTTTATTAGATTTATTTCTACATTCTTAAAAAAATTTATCCCCCAATTTTAAAATTTTTCTTTTGATGTATGAGATTAATTTTGCTAAATTCTGATTAATTCTGATTTTACCTTAGATTATTGTGGATATTTGATATGTGCAGTTTATGCCATCTGCAAATAATGACCATTCTTTTTCAATTCTTTTTTTTTTTAAGATTTTATTTATTGGGGCGCCTGGGTGGCTCAGTGGGTTAAAGCCTCTGGCTTCGGCTCAGGTCATGATCTCAGGGTCCTGGGATCGAGCCCCGCATCGGGCTCTCTGCTC
>CM052901.1:71257407-71307768 GCA_028534135.1 Potos flavus
GCCTACTTGTGATCTCTCTCTCTCTGTCAAATAAATAAATAAAATCTTTAAAAAAAAAAAAAGATTTTATTTATTTATTTGACACGGAGATTGAGATCACAAGTAGGCAGAGAGAGAGAAGGGGAAGCGGGCTCCCCGCCGAGCAGAGAGCCAGATGTGGGGCTCGATCCCAGGACCCTGAGATCATGACCTGAGCCGAAGGCAGAGGCTTTAACCCACTACTGAGCCACTCAGGCACCCCTCTTCTTTTTCAATTCTTACAGATTTTATTTCTTTATTTTGCCCTTGTTGCACTGGCTAGGACCTCCAGAATAGTGGTGAAAATGTTTTTGGAGTGGGAATTTGCATCTTGTTCTTGATCTAAGAGTTTCATAAAGTTTAAATACATAATTTTATTACATTTTTGGCATTTATTGAGATTACCCTAATTCTTTCTTCTTCAGTCAGTCTGAGTGTTTAGAATTATATTAATTGAATTCCCAATGTTAAAACAGTTTTGCATTCCTCTGATAAATCCAACTTGGTCCTGATACAATTTTTATGTATTGCTGGGTTTGACTTGCTGCTGTTTTGTTTGGGGTATTTGCATCTATGTTCATTAGTGAGATTGTCCTTTAATTTTGTCATGCTGTCCTTAACGGTTTTCGTATCTCGGTTAAGCTAGCTTCATAAAATGAATTGGAGACTGTTCCTGCTTCTTATTCATTTTATTTCTCCTCCAAATGTTCAGTAGAACTTGTCAGAAATGCGATCTAAGCCTAGAGTTTTCTGTGCCAGAAAGTTTTTAATTACTGATTCAATTCCATTAATCAGTAAAGAATTATTCAGGTTTCCTAATTATTTTTGTGTTCACTTTGATGAGTTTTATTTTTCTGGGAAATTTGTCAATTTCATATGAATTTTCAAATCCGTGGCACAAAGTTTCAGTGTCATTTTCTTAATGTCTGCAGGATATGAAATATTTCCTTTTTCATTCTTAATATTGGCAGCTCTGTGTGTCTTCTCTTTCTTTTTTTGAAATCAGTCTTGCCAAAGTGATCATTTCATAGGGAGCAACTTTTAGCTTTTACTAATTCCTCTAATATGTTTGTTTTCCATTTCATTAATTTCTATTCTTATTTCCTTCTAATTTGAGTTTAATTTGATGATCTTCATATAGCTTATGCAGATGGAGGCTGGGTTCATAAATTTGCAGCCTTCTTTTCTAATATATTCATTTATAGCAGTAAATTTCCCTCTAATCACTACTTTACCTACATTTTACGTTTTGGTGTGTTTATTTTTGTTATTCAGCTTAAGATATTTCCTTATTTTCTAATGATTTACCCTGAGATCTGTATAATAAAGGTATATTCAATTTCCAAACGTTGGGGACTTTCCAGTTCAGTTTCATTAATCTTTTTAAAGAACCTACTTTTTGCTTTGTTCTTGCTCTATATTGTTTGTTTTTTCTTCATTAATTTCTGGTCATTATTTCCTTCAGCTTTCACTGGATTTACTTTACTGTTCTTTTAAAAATTTTATCCTGATAAAATGTCACTTTAGCTCTCTTATTTTCTAATATTGTACATCAGTATTTGTAATATTTGTTATATTGCAGTGAAGTTTAAAAACATACTGTTTTAGCTGCATTCTTGAGGGGTATTTTGCATTTTTTTTTAACATTTAGAGCTGCTTTTAGTATGACAAAAGTGGTAATATCTGTTCTTTTTTTTTTTTAAGTAAAGGATAAAACAAATTTTGAATATCCACCTGCTCTTTAACACCCTGTTGATATCCAGAAATTTCTCAGTGCATCTGCATACATATATATATACATTCATATATATGTTTATACATCTTAATATATTGTGACCATCTTTCTATATCAATAAATGCACTTCTACAGCATCATTTTAATCACAGCATAATATTCTACCCTGTGGACTTATCACAATTTAACAATTCTTCTATCGTTAGACATTTATTCAGATTGTTTCATACTTCTCCCTATTATAAATAGCTATCATAAGCCCCTGGCATTAAAACTTGGCAAATATCCCTGATTATCTCCCTTGAAATGAAATTATTGGGTCAACAGACATGGCCATTTTTAAGGGTTTTGTCAAGCACTGTAAAATTGCGGGGCGGAAAGGTTGTATTGATGTATTTTTCCATCAACAGTGGACTACCTGATTCAAAAAAAGTTTCTCCAGTGCCAAGGCATGTGTGTGTGTGGCTAGTTTCTCCTACTGGAAGATTGGATCTGTGCCCCCACCTCCTCATCTCCATTTCTATATTTGTGGGTCTAATGATGGCAGCATGCCAATCTTGAAATATAATGCCCCAATCCTGCACCGTTTTTAGATGTATTTTTATCATTATCATTGTTAGAAATATTTTCTAATTTTCGATTTGATTTCTCTTCTGATTCATAGGTTATTTAGCATGCAATTCTCAATTTCCAAGCAAGCATTTGGGGGATTTCCTAGTTACTGTGTTAATTTATTTCTAACATAACTTATTGTGATTAGGAATCATACTCTGAGTGCTTACAAGCCTTAAAATTTCATTGGCTCTCGAAAAGCACTTGTGTGGTATCTCAAGTTGTAAGCTGAACTAGAGTTTGTGCATATGTAACATCATTTTTACTTGAAAGAATGACTAACAGACAAACCACAGTTACTCAAACTTGGGTATGTAGCATACATTTAATCAAAAATGAAGTGAGCCTGCTGCTCCAAGGGACACCACTCACAGTAGTGTCACCAATGATGAAATTCAAATTTTCAAGTGAAAATTATAATTTTGGAAAACTCGTACCTGCTACTATGAGCTTAACAGCATCCCAGGACTTAATGTTTCTAATGTAATCAATGGTGATACAAATGAATATGGATTTTTTCTACCATGTAATGAAATATGTCAATATTTAGAAAATCTGCATAACTCAGTAGACCAGTATGTTTCAGATGACTGATGTTTGATGTTACAAAGTCACGCACAGGTAAAAGAAACATCCATTCAAAGAACAAGACAGAACAATGGATTATAATGTAACACAGTACCAAAAAGTTCATTGACATGGTTTCAGAATCCACACCGCCCTTTACGTTTAAGAAACTACCACTCTTTGGGGTGTCTGGGTGGTTCAGTCGGTTAAACATCTGCTTTCAGCTCAGGTCATGATGCCAGGTCCCTGGGATCAAGCCCTGAATCAGGCTGAGCAGGGAGCCTGCTTCTCCTTCTCCATCTGCCTCTCCCCGCACACCCCCCCCCACCACCACCACTCGTGGACATATGTGCTCTCTCTCTCTCAAATAAATATATCTTAAAAAAAAAAAAAACTACCACTTTTTGAGTCTTGGGTACAGTATCAAAGAAGAATATTCTCACATATCTGCAATGGCCATTAAAGTATACCTCCTTCTTCCAATTATATATCTGTGTGAGGCCAGATTTTCTTCAAATAACATATTGTAACAGATTGAATGTAGAAGCAGATATGAGAATCTAGCTGTCTTCTGTTAAATCAGAACTCAAAAACGATTTGCAAAATATCCAACAGTTCCACTCTTCTCACTAAATTTGTTTTGTTTTAGAATAGATACTTATTTTTCATGAAAAAATATTATTTCTGTTAATATGTAATGGGTTTACTGTTATTTTAAAATGTTTTTTACATGTCTGGTTTTTAATTTTTAATGTGGCAAATATTGATAGACAAAACCTACACAAACACAATCCTTTTGGGATTCTCAATAATCTTTAAGAACAAAAGAGCCCTGACATCAAAAAGTTAAAGAACTTAGTGGTTGTCCTAGAAATTACAGTATGCCTCCTGACCTATGTGTTATTGTTGTCAAGTATTTTTAAGATCAATCTCTCTCTCTCTCTCTCTCTCTCTCTCTCTCTCTCTCTCAGAATAGTTATATGTGTTATATGTGTTATATGGTCTCTCTCTCTCTGGAGAGAGAATGAGAAAATAGTTGTTTTGTATAATCATTGTTCACTTAGATTCACTTACATAATTACCACATCTTATGTTTTTCATGGCTCACTGCATCTCCGAGTTTTCATTTGCCTTCATTTTTCCTTCTACCTGAGGAATATTCTTTTGTATTTCCCTTAGGGATAGGTATGCTGCTGGCAAATTCTCTTGGTTTCTTTGCTTATCTGAAAGAAATTTTTTCACCTTTATTCTTTAAGGGGTTTTTTTGGTGAGAAGAGAATTTTATTAGGTTGGCAGCTAATTTGATTTAAGATCCCTTTTTACTGTATTCTGGCTTCCACTGTTGCCATTGAGAAGGCAGCCATCAGTCTAATAGTCCGTTCTTTCCTTTTACTGTTTTTGAGATTTTCTATTTTTCTTTGGTTTCCTGCAGTTTTCACAGATATGTGACTAACTATGGATTTCTTTACTGCTTGGTGTTTATTGAGATCTTTAATCATTTCTGGCTTATTATCAGACATATTTTCAGTACTGCTGCTGCTCCATTTTCTTTTCACTTTTTTAATGTGTCTGTTTATCTACCTATTAGTAATCTCTATACCCGTTGCGGGGCTCGAACTCACAACGTAAAGATCAAGAGTCTCATGCTCCACCAAGTAAGCCAGCCAGGTGCCCGCCCTTCTTTTCACTTTTGAAACTTCAATAAAAATAGATGCTAACCTTCTCAGTGTAATCCTTTCTTATCCTCACTTTCATATTTTCCATGTTTTGTCTCTCCATGCTTCAATCTGACTGCATCTTCTGGTTCACTAATTTTTTTCTTCAACGATCTAATCTGCTTAAGTTCTTAATTTTGGCATTAGATTTTTTTCATTCAGAAATTCCTATTTGTCTTTTCAAATCTATGGTGTTGCTTTTTTTTTTTTTTTTAATTGTTGATCCTTGCCGAAGTTTTTAAGTGGAGCTTTTCACTTCATGGTAGACATTGGGGTTTTCCTATGCTACTAATAAGCCATACCAGAATGTATTCTGTAGCCCGCTTTAAAAAATACAACTCTTTATCACCCCAGCCCAGAGCATAGGGTGTTTTATCACGTCCTTAGCCTTTGGCAGGCTCCTCTGGGGTAAGCCAAAAGGTTAGCTCTGTCTCTCCTCTCGGATCACCCTAGCGCAAAAGCAGCTGGACCCTGTCACTCTGACATCTCACCCTCCCAGGGTTGGGACCCACCCTGTCAGTCTGCCTCCCCCCTTCTTCAGAGTTCCCCAAATATTCACCCCGCCCCTTTCGTGGCTGCCTCCTTTTCTTGGCCCACTACCTACCCCAAGGGGAGAAGCAGCTCTTGCTCACCTCTTTGAGCTCAAAACATTTCCCCATCCTCACTAGATAGTTTTTCACTCACTATACTGTTAATTCTTAAAGCTTTTTAAAAATTTTTTTTAATTTCATCCAGTTCTGTAGTTGTTTTTGTCACCTTCAGAGGAAGTGCTGGTCAGAGAAATTCAGATTCAGTCTGGCCTTTACAGTGTTCCTCAAAGAATAGTTTGCAGATGAGTTCCAAGCTACCAAATGTTACCAGTCTATAATGAGGTAAGTACAGAAATTGAGAGTAAACATTTAGAAGGTGTTAGAGCAATTTGACATAGCTGTGAAATCATAGCATATGATTTAGTATTTTATTTTTTTTAAGATACTACTTATTTATTTGACAGAGAGAGAGAGATCACAAGTAGGCAGAGAGGCAGGCAGAGAGGGGGGGGGAAGCAGGCTCCCCGCCCAGCAGAGAGCCCGATGCGGGGCTCGATCCCAGGACCCTGAGATCATGACCTGAGCCGAAGGCAGAGGCTTTAACCCACTGAGCCACCCAGGCGCCCCTGATTTAGTATTTTATAAAAGTACCAATTCATAGCATACCTGAGGGGGAAAAACTGGTCCTTTCCCACAGTTAAATTGAGAAGCACTTCTTCATACAATCAGGTGTGAGTCTCCATACTACAAGCCCCCTCTTTTTCTGCTTTTACAGAAAATACATTGTAGAAGAGGGTTAAACGACTAGGTCTGTGAACTAAACTGACCAACATGAGACTAACAGGAGCAAAGATTTATTTTGTCTGTACACAGTAGGACCAGTGGGGTTGGAGGTAGCCTCACAGGAAAAAAGTGAAAACCACAAAGAGGGAGTTAGACCCAGACGCTTATATACCGTTTTAACAAAGAATAATAAAGTGTGAAGAGACTACACAAGGGAAGAGAGGGGGGAGTTTGGGTGTCTCAGGTTGGAGGTAAGTTGTGGGAAGGTGACTAAGAAATGTATGGTAAATAAGAGTTTAGTAAAATTTGTTATACAGATCAGAGTAGCTGTCTTCCTAGTACATGAGAGGGGAACATCTTTACAAAGGGAAGTTTCAACCCTGTTTTTAGGCAGAATGGAGGAGAGGAGAGAGTTTTTCCTGTTGTTCCTGTTGTTCCTGCTGTTTTTCTATTGCCTTCAGCTCAAAATCATCCTATGCCAAAGTGGCATATTTTGGGGTGGCATATTCTAATCCCTTCCACATACAACCAGCCATACGTTATGCCTCTAGACCTGTGATCTATTTTATTGGGCATATTTGTTTGGATATTTTTTAATTATATAAGTAAAGCATGTTTTATTGTAAAATTTCGAAAATTCAGAGAGACGAAAGGAAGGGAAAGCTAAGATCATTCATGATCCCACCACTTTTTACAAGTCAGAGTAAACCTGTAGTTTTTCTCTGCATATAGGATAGAAGCATTCCCCCATACCCTTTTAAAGCAGGGTTTCTTCTCCCTCTTCTCTTACTCCCTCAGAATGGAACGAGGCAAGGAAATTTAGAACACACTTTTTGAAGCTTGGCAGCCTCAGAAACACCTTAAGATGGGAAGCAAAGAGAAAAGCAATAAAAGAAGCCTTACACTTGTTTTTAGAAGTATTATCAAATAAAGATTATCAAAGATTTGAGGCATCAAACTTTTTGTTCAAAGTTATATCTGGATTATATTATGAATATGTATATTTTAAATTCCAGTGATGAGTAAAATTTGTGTAAATAGTATTTTTAGTTTCTCCGTATCTCATGAAATTTAAAATTAATGAATTGCCTCTTTTACTTTAATATCAGTGGTACAAATAACTAATCAAACAGCTTTAATGGAAGATTACTTTCACAGTGATGACTTTCAGACTAGCTCCTCAAAGAACATGCCTGCATATTTAAAAATTACACAGGTGATTTTGTTTGGTATCCCTGGTTATGAACCATTGTATTAAAAAATGTACAGTGGCAAAATGATCCCATTTATAAGAGCAACTAAAAGTCTCCTAGGGGAAAAAACCCTAATAATCAATATTTGGAGCCAATTTGAAGAAAACCTTAAAACTGCAACTTAGAGACATGAAAGGAAATGGAGAGCATATCATTTTTATAGATGAGAATATGAGAAAAACGTTAACTTCTAGAAGTTAATATATAAATATAACACTGTCACCACCAAAATATTAAAAATGTTTAGCATTTGACAAACTGATTTTAAAGTTCAGCAGGGAGAAAAAAGTCATAAGAAAATATTGACAAACAATAATGATGAAATGACTTATTTTTCCAAATACTAAAATATATTATTACAGGGGCGCCTGGCTGGTTCAGTCAGTAGAACATGCGACTCTTGATCTCAGGGTCATGTGTTCAAGCCCCATGTTGGGTGTGGAACTTATGTAAAGAAATTTAAAAACACTACTACAGTATTAAGAATGGCATGGTACTGGATACAATAGATGGGTCAGTGGGAAAGAGTAGAAACCTGAAAATATGTGTGTATGCACATGTGTAGAGACTATCATTTCAAATAGCAGTAGTTCAGAAATGACGAGGAAAGAAATGGGCTGATCCATGCTGGTAATTATATTACAAGGCAGTAAATAATTTCCAGTTTTTTTCTCACTGACTGGTTCCTTCTTTAAGCATTGGCCTCTCACCACTTGACTTATCTTCTACCCTTAAGATTCCTTTTTTCCCCTCTTCCAGGACCCTCCAAAAAATCTTCCTCCAGCTCTGAGGAGAGCTCCCAGACTCTTAGTGCTTGGTGATGCAATCCATTCAGCTCTCCTTTGCCTAATCCTTCTCTCATTTGAGCTGAACAGTGCTCATCCTCACATTTCACAATTAAAAAGGAGACCGCCTAAACAAAAACTGTAATTCCATCACTGTCAGGGGTCTTTTAGTGCTCCTAGATCAAACAACCAGCTTAAACCACAGCCTACTTTAAAAATAGTATTTTTCCTCCCCCCTAATACAAAGAAATGAAAAGTATTCACTCTCTAGTAATCAAGGAAATGCAAACTAAAGCAACTGTGACTTTTTCCCCCTCCTATCTCATTGGAAAAGATTCAAAAGGAATAGTCATCCTAGTGGAGGTGAGGTAGAGAGGAAAGGATACTTTCACAATTAGTGGGGGCAGGTATACTGTATTAACTTTTTGCCAGGAATGTGTCAGAAGTGTTATTGTATGTGCCTCTCGACCTATAGGTCAAGTACAACTCCGCTTATAGGACTTTTACTCTAACAAGTGATCAGGATTGCTCACAAGATGTGTGACCATGTTCATTCGGGCTTTATTTCTGATGGTGGAAAATGGTCACTACCCTACTTCGGAGTGGACTATAGGCCATCACAAAGATCATTTTATGCATTGACATTGGAAAATGTTCATTAGCTGTGAATTGGAAACCAGGCAAATGTTATAAAGCCTTGTATAAGTGTGAAAGTGTTTTCACTGACCTAAAACCACACCAAGTTTTAAATAATATAGTCAGTTATTCATTACTATTTACTGTGTGCTCAGTCTTCTGCTGGGTATCGGGTGGGAGTATTTTGAAAGTATAAAACATACTCGTTCTTTAGGGCTACACTGTTGTTGAACTTGAATATGTGCATTTGCTCCTTGCACACCCAGCAGGTGTAGCTGTAGATAACGGGAAGAGCGTTGAATGTAGATACAGATAAGAATCCTGTCCCTGTCACATACTTGTTTACTTAGATTGAGAATGGGAAGGATGCTGATGTCATGGGGTGACTGTAAGAATGGAGATATAACGAGTATTTTCCATGATGCTTTCTGAATAATATTGTTAATGATTATTTGTTATTAATTCCTAATTAGTAATTATTAGTGATAGTAATGAATAGTTTCTCTACTTTCCCTTCTAGAAGTCTCTATCTCTTCAGTGTAATACCTATAGCAGATATATTGCAGTCTGAGCTCCCGAATAAATGAACGAATGAAATACTGGATTTGAAAACACTTCATAAGCCTGAAAGCATTATAAAGATGTTGGCCAACTATTAATATTTGAATAATTTCATTAATAGATATAATCTGGCAAAGTTTCATATATATGTATGTAAATGCTAAATGTGTAAGTGCCAAATACTATGATATGGGCATATAGGGTTGTTACAGAATTTAAGCAAATGAAAGCCTTTATGTGGCTGATAATCCACTGAGGGGGCTTTCTGGGAAGGGTGGGATTGGAATGGGACCTTGGATTGAGGTAGGTTTTGAATATGAGGAGCAATACGTGCAGAAGCGTGTGACAAAAAAGAAAACGATATGTTCAAGGAATAGTAATAGCACTAGACTGCCTAGCCTAGAGAGTGAGGTATCCTTGAAGAGCCATTAGATAGGATAGGTAGAAGAGGCAAGGTGTGGCCAACAGAACAAGAGGCCTTACTGATCTCCTGAGAAATGGAAAAGACCCATTTTTAAGTTTGCGGCAAGATAGTACCATTCCTTCACCAACACATCAGTGTGTTAGAATATGTTTGTAGCAGTTGACTTTGGTAATGGAAGTGTAAGCAAAAATAAATTATGAATTAGCTACTTTTTTCCTTCTACGGTAGAGAGCCTGAATTCCCATTTAGTGATGATAAGTATAGTGAAATATTTTAGAATCCTTGTTGGATTCTTAAAATATTACACGACATGACTAGGTACCGATAATTTTGGAACTTGACTCAAAAATGTGCCCACGACCCCCAGCATTGCCATTTTCTGAGACTTTTTGTTGTGATAACTTAAAGGAAACTTAGGGTGAATTTTCGACACCTTACGTTATTTGATGCTACCATTTGCTTGTTCTTTATATTTCTTTCCATGTACATTTTCATTGTTAAGATGGTTATAATTATCCTTTATAATTTGTCTATTTTTCATTGAAGGAAAGGAGATTGAAATAACTTATTAGAATAATTAGCTGACAGCCAAGTAATAACTTCATTACAATGTAATCATTTTCAGTGTTTTCTTCCTAGAATTTCCTCTTACATTCTTTTTCACATTTCTCCACAGTATGGATGGAGCAGATCTGTGTTTTGAAATCGTAAAACGAGCTGACGCTGGTTTTGTATACAGTGAAGCTGTCGCCAGGTACGTCATTCGTGTGGACTCCCCAGAGGTCAAGGTGGAAATAAAAGAAGGAAATGGCAAATCACATAAAGTGACCTTCTTTTTGAACTGATGATGAGCTTACTGCCCCTCTTTCCTACAAGGAGCATGTCTGTTTTAGTGTGTTAGTGGAACCGAAGTAGCGACTGGAAATGCAAAATATTGAACCACGCATTTATCTATTAATACAGGCTTACAATTTAACATAGTACTGCTGTCTTTACCATTTCTGATGACTTTTGTTCAAAGAGGGATTTGATACCTCAACAACTATGAAGAATCAAATTTGGAGGTTTTTTGTGTGTTTGATCTTTATTTTGAGCAGATGTGCCTTATTAGTTCTTCACTTTGCCTTTTGGTGATAGCAAATTGTTATGTGGCCAATTAATCTGATGAAATGTACAGAACGGTAGAAGGAACAGATAAAAAAGCACAGTGTTCCTGCTCAATATATTTGCTTCAGGCCAGTGTGTGATCTCCCAAGCAAATGGTGGCCATTGTTCTAAGTCAAGTTGTTGTAAGGAACCAATGGCTCAAAATAAGGAGTAAAGTTGAAAAATCACAGCCATGCACCAGGCCACTTGCCTATAGATTTAGAGCAATATAGCTTTCTGCTTTGGTGGCATTAAATCATATCATAAATACCCACTTCAGTGGGTTGCCTTTTTAATACCTAGGGTCTCCTCTGTCACCAACCATAACATGTTGAAGGGTTCAAACCCGCAACTCTAGTGGGTTTTTTTTTTTTTAATCCCATTTTTCTATTAGTTTTGAGTTCATATCACAATTTAAAATTTTTATTCTGTATTGCACTTCAGAATTTAAAAGCATGCTTTAATACCAAAATAGTCAATGCCATCTTGAGTTTTCTTATGATACAGCAGTAAACCACTTTATCCAACTAAATGAAACTTTCAGACACTTGGACATTATTGTTCATATTTACTTCTTCAAGAATTTGAGGCAACCTGCCTTTTGAACTTTCCCACATTGATCTCTTTCAACAGCATCATCAAATAGGGAACACTAACAATTCTGAACATTGATTTCTATAGAACAGTGAAGCTTGATGAAGGAAGAGGACTTTTTTGCTTTTGAACCACAGTAACGCTTGGGTGCCTGGCGCATGTGCTCGGGGTTGATGTTCAAGCACTACCATTTGTACTCTGTTCCCCACTCGTCTGTATGGCTTTTCCTCAACTTTGAGCCTGTCTGTGCCACTGTCCTGGGCATTCAGGATAGGGAGAATAGTCATATGTAAAGGTGATGCCATACAGTGAAACGAAAGGAACTTTCCAGAATGGTCCAGTAAAGAGTAGCCTCAGGACCAGTTGGTGATGCTGCAAAGAGAGAAATTTGGCACAATTTATTAAAGACCCTTCCTAAAAAATGACAAAAGGCAGGGAGGGGCATCCTCAGAAAGTTGTATTAGGTATATGCCCTTTTGCAGAAGATCAGTGACCATACAACAAGGTCATGGAGAGCCTTCCTTGGGCTGTAGAGCGTTCAACCAGATGACTTCTAACGTCTTCCTCCTCTAATTTTGTGATTCATCACTGAGAAATTTAGCTTGCATCAGTATTCTAGTGAGACCAACTGCAAGACTCCGAGGCACCAAGTAATCAAATTGATGATGTTTTTCTCCAACTGGCTGAGCTTCAAGAGAAGCAGCAAAGCATGGCATAAAATAAAACTGCATACAGTCCTTACAACCCAATTAGTGATTACCTCTGTTCTTTCAAGGGCGATGAGTTGTGGAGTGCGCTAACATACAGAATCAGATTATCAAATCAGACTCTTACAAATCAGGGTGATCTTCTTACCTAGTACCAAGCTTTACTAAATAATTACAAGGATATAGGCAATCAAAAGGCTCAGCTGAAACAAAGAGGTCTGGGTTTTCAAGGGCAGCTTCCCACATCAGAAATGCACCTGTGGCCCAGAGTAGATGAGGTCTCTACATGAGGTTTGTGGGATCCCACACACACAGGGGAGCATTGAAGTTACAAGACGTCTCCATTGTATACCTCAGGGAGTCGTATAGCTTCCCTGACCTCCTCCAGGAAGCCAGCCATACCTCAAAGATCCTGGATTCTATTTACCATAGGTAATCCTTAGCCCCGGACATTCTCTTAAGAGCATTTCAGAGACAAGGTCTCTTCTGCCTAGCAAGAGGTTAATCCCTTTACCTAGAGTCTCTTCCTCTCTTTTCTTCCACCACCCTGGAAATGCAGGCTTCCATAGGAAGTGAGTGGATTGCAGGCCTCAGTTCTTTCCTTCCACTGAGTTGTCCTCATTCCTGATCCTTACAGGAGATAGAGACAAACTTATATATTGCAAAGTTTCTCTGAAAGTATAGGCCACCATGATGATTCATGAAAATGAAGCTTTCTAATTAAAGTTTAGTCAGCAATTCTAGGCAGTGTGGGTGGATTTTTGCTTCTCTCTTTATTCTGCTTGCACACTATTCACGTGCACAGCCTCCCAGAGTCATGACTGGGAGAGTGGAGAAAGATCACTTTAAATCTGTAATATCTGGGGAGAAAAAAATTGTATCCTCCCCCGACACTCCAGAGATTCTGATATGTATATATATTTGGGTCAAATAATTGAGCACTCGGATAATTAGATGAAAAATGCTCATTCACTGAGGTTTGGTTTTTGTTTTTTTTTTCCTTAATGAGGCTTTGAGGAATTTTCTTCAGGCTAAAGACATATAAGTGGCTGTCTTAGTACTATGTATCCAAAGTAGTCCATACTGCAGGTATAAGCTATGTCCAAATTACCTAATTTAAACTTACCCACTATTCTAATGTTCACATCTAGATGTACAAATAGGCTGTTCTTAAACCTTTGACTAAACTTAACAGTAATAATAGTATTGTAATAATATTGACTTGCCCTTTGTAGCATGGTTTAGAGTTTACAAAGCTCCTCCACACTGGTCTCTGCCATTTCAGGGGGCCATATAGCCTTCAAACCCTGATTTGAGCCGGGAAAGGGCCAAGTTAAGAACCTCTAACTTAAACAGAAACTTAATTATAGGCTTCGCAGGCCCAGGCAAAGAGTATATGACCACAGCCTCTTTTGTGTGCTTTTGCAAAGTAAGAAAAATTGACACAATAACTAAGGACAGTATGAGCTGAGTTCTCTGCTTTAGAACCCAGGTGTGGGGAGACGATGATAAGTATAGGAACAGTCTGGGGTTGGGTTTTTTTTTCCTACCTTTCATTTAAAAAAAGGAACCTTCTGATCGATTGTAGTACATGAGGTAAATGCACATGCCAAGGAGAGGGACATTCATGTGAGTTTTGATGATGGTAGCATACCGGGGGGAAACTTGATGGAAATGCCTCTTAGTTGTGTAGCAGGAGTGGGGAATTTTTTTTTTTTTTTTTTTTTTTTTGAGTCACAAGGTATACACACAAGGGCATTTGCAAGCACTGGTAAATTATTTCTTTTTTATTTAAAGTGTGAAGAATAGAAGATCTGGAAAGATAAAATTCAATAAATACAATAAACAACATTGCATATCTTGCATCTCTATGTCATGCCTGGTTGGGAAGAAAAAGGGGAAAATGAAAAAGGAGGGGGGTAATAGGAAAAAGAGAAAGATATGAAGGAGTAAAATATAGAGGAAGAGGATAAGAAGACACTCAACAGAGAGAAATAGTGGAATCAGAGGAAGAAGAACCTAGAATTAAGGGACAGAGGGAAGTCAAAGCAAGCTCTGAAGTAATACTGAATACATGTCCTTACTCTGGTCACACCCTGTTGCTAGTTGACCCTGTTAGCACTTTTTAAGGACTGTTCTTTAAAATGCTGACTCCTCCTTTGTTTTTCCCCTGGACCTAGGGGGGAGCCGCTGCAGACCCCCACTGTCCACGTGATGAGTCCGACTTCCTAGGATGTCGGCCCAGAACAACTCTGCTTTGTTAAAAGATGCCCCAGCCATAAAATTAAAAAAAAAAAAAAAAAAAAAAAGCCCCAGCTAAAACTTGATTACGTTGCAAAAAGAAATTGTATGCATAAAGAGGTTCTTTCCTCTTCTTTGTCCTTAAAGCTAAATGGAAATAAGGCAGAGAGCCAGCCTCTGCTAGCAGATAAAAGATTCCCATCCCTTTAGTCAGAATCCATGGTGTACCTCTGAGCACCGTTCATTTAATAGCAATCCACTGTAACTAAGTAGAATTAACCGAGTGTCAGAGACTTGCTTCGTCCCCGCCCCATGTTTTCAGCTTGAATTTTTCATTTGCGGAGCTATTTTACTTATGAACTGTGTGAAATTCTTTTGATTTGGTTATCTTAGAAAATACAGAACACATTATTTCTTCATGAAGCTTATAAACTCCTGGGTCTGCCAACTTTTTCATTATTAAGCTTCGCGTTCCACCAATCTTCTCTACTCAGATGAGAAGTGTCCATGGGCACTGAATATGAAGGTGGGAGTTACAAACTAGGGACACTGTATATTAAGATTTAAAAATAAAAAGATTTTTATTACAGTTTTAGATTTCTTTTGTTTTTCTACAGTCATTACATGAGACAGATACTGGAAGCTCTACGCTATTGTCATGATAATAACATAATTCACAGGGATGTGAAGGTAAGTCATTTTTATCACTAACTTTAATGTTTATGAAGAGAAACTGATAAAAGTGATAATGATCAGAAGTGTTTCTTTACTCTTATAAAGAGCATCTTAAGGTTAATTTTACTTCCAAATAAACATTTATTTAACTACTTTATATTTGAAGAGTCATACTCATTCTTAACAGGAACACTTTTATCATTTCAATTTCCTTATTCTTACTAAAATGTATGTGTATTCTGAAATTCTGTTATTCCTCTTTTGCCATTATGTGCTTAAGAGAGAAATGAAAAATGCAACAAATAGGAAGAACCAAATAATAATCCTATCCTAAGTTAATTGGGGGGGGAGGATTGGTTTATATTGGTTATTTGGTTTATATAGTAAAAGTTCATCATATGCTTCTATTTTCCTAGTGTTGCAATACAGAATAGTCACCATTTTTTTGCACATAGTTTTTTAACATAGTCTGAAATCATAATTAAAAACGTAATACAGTTTTGCACCCTTAGGAATGTGCATATTACCATTATTCAGTCTTTCTGCATATTTGCTCCCAGTATCAAGTTCATGAGAGCTGTCAGTCCCTGGCTCATAATGGTGTCAGGCAGAATATGGAGGCAGGCCAGAAAGTAAAACAGTGGGCCTTCCTCCTGATGCCCAGCCCCTTCCAAGACCTCAAATCGCTAAGAGCCCCTGAAGTCTCTCTAACCCTATTGTCCACTTCTCTCTCTGATATTTTATTACTGGCCTCTCTCTAACACACAGCAGCTGCAGACATGGAGCTCTCCTTCCCTCAAAACATATTGTCAGAGGCCTGGCCTCTTCACTATATTTTAATGGTTAAGAAAATTGAGTAGAGTTTAGTTAAATTTTCTAAAACATTTGGGAAATTTTAACTAAATTCTTGTGGTCATAAGCTGAGATAAGGGAAAGGAAGGGAAATCTGAAGGGGGAGAATCAGGGAGACGAATCATGAAAGGTTATGGACTCCAGGAAATAAACTGAGGGTTTCGGGGGGGGGGTGGATGGGTTAACAAGGTGATGGGTACTAAGGACGGCACGTGTTGTGATGAGCACTGGGTGTTATACGCAACTAATGAATCATTGAACACTACATTAAAAACTAGTGATGTACTATACAGTGGCTAACTGAACATAATAGTCATAATAATAATAAATAAGCTGAGGTAAAACATGAGCAATTCCAAAACAGTCTAGTGGAATGTTTCCATAGCAAATGAAAAAATCATTGGAGAAATGTACAGAATACACTTTAGTTGTAAAATATCTTACTCTTTCCAAATGTGGTGATAGGAAAAGGAGATTGTTATTATCAGTACTCAGCACTGAACAACCCAGTGGATACATAGCACTTTTATAAAAAAGTATTTTTCAGTTACGCAAAGAGAATAACAAGTGTAAAAAAATTAAAGGAGGGAAATTGTCAATGATAGTAGCAGGCTGTGTTAGTCTTCTGCATTTAATTAATATAAGAAAATGCAGATATAAAGGGTAAAGTATATCTGCTCGTATATATTATAAAATGATAAAAATGACACTTTGAAAACTTAAAATGTATAAAAGATTCTTAGTTCATATAATAGTACTGCGTTAGAAACACTTTTGCTCAAGAGGCAATTTTTGAATTCTGTTCTTGAAGAGTAATTATATCAACATCATATAATAACTTTTGTAACTCAGGTAACCCAAAGTAATTTTGTTCAGGACCTTGTCACAGGAGTTTTCCAACGTTGTGGTCATTATAAAACTTTAATAACAGTACATCTCACACGGCTAATAATTTCAAATTTCTATTTGACATGTTGTTAACGTTTGCTAATAAAGCAGCCTGTTAGCTTTTCTTCACGTTCAGATAGCCTATGTTCAGTGACTGGCCTGTGTGTGGATTTCTGTATAGGTTTTGGTTTCTGTAGTTTTTTTTTGTCAAAGTTTTCTTCCCTTATGCTAAACTGAAGAAAATACAAGAACGTTGCCATGTTTTATTCCTTTTAGAAGAATTTACTTAATCATCTGTTTCATCTTGCCAAGAATATTCTCATATTCTCTCCCTTTCCTTCTCTCTCATAATCCGTGGCACTGATCCCAAAGCATTAGATTTTTCCAAAGGTCCTGGCATTTTATCGATTAGTAATATTTTTTCTTACCTTGATAGGCATTTCTTTTTGAAATCATTATAGTTGAGTCTAAAAATGTTTGGTCATATCAAAGTTAGATTTGAGTATATGGTACCTCGTGACCTGCAGTGGGAACTTGCTTTGGAGAAGCATAAATTGCATAAAAGGCAGTTGTGTAACCCTTTGAGATTCAGGGAAGCATATCTTCATAGTATAGGTTTCTCCCAACTCCCAAGTGTCCCACACTAGTGACATTTTGGGTCAGGTACTTTGTTGTGGAAGGCTGTCCTCTGTATTATTGCCTCTACTCACTACATTTAAATAGTATTTCCCCTTAGTTGTGACAATGAGAAATGCTTCCAGTCACTGCCAAATGTCCCCTGGGCACAAAAGTCGCCCCTGGTTAAGACCCACTGTATAATACTACACTGATCCTGCTTCATCTACCCACAGGCATTATAAGGCATGTGTGTCTTATTTTCTTTTTTCTGTCCTCTTCCCTTTTATTCCTCATTTTCTTGTGAGAGGATGTGAAAACTTTCATTATGTTTCACATCTTTCTCATTTCTTCCTCTCACCCTGAAATTAAAAGAACTCTAGAAAGAAATAGTACAGTTGCCAAGGTAAATGCAAAGCCTGGCTCCTTGCCTGCCTTCATTGGCTCTATTAAGCATTAAGAGTCAGTGGGTTTTTCTTGTCGCCCCCCAACTCCTAGAAACAGCTTTACACTACATCACCTGGGCGTGGAGAGACGAAGCATTCTTAGACCTTTCTGTGGCTCTGACCTACTGACATCCAATTTTAATAGCTGAAGTTGAAGTTTACACCGATTCTCTAAATGCAAATGGCTATGCGCACAGTCACTTTCTGTTCCGAATGGGACCTGTGCCCAGGAGGTTTGGGGGCTCGGTGTTTAGTTCTCAGAACTGTGCAAAACCCCACAGCCAGTCACAGACACTCAGCCAGAAGCCTCCACCCAAGCATTTCTGCATGCGCTTCCTTGAAATGGTTTTCTTCCTAACTGGTGAACACGCCTGGCTGCTCTTTGGTCCCCTTCTGTTCTCAGTTCCCCTTTCACCTGCGTAGGGCCAGACTTTATAAACAGGTGTTCATCACATCACACTAGTTGCCATGGCATTATGGATTTCGTACAGTATTTCTTCCCCTATTGCGCTTGGTTGCTGACATTTCTTCTACGTCTCTTACTCCAACTTCCAAGAAGTCCCTCATGTTGTATCAAGAAATTGAAAT
This sequence comes from Potos flavus, assembly GCA_028534135.1. NCBI lineage: Eukaryota > Metazoa > Chordata > Mammalia > Carnivora > Procyonidae > Potos > Potos flavus. The sequence continues at coordinate 71,275,779 of CM052901.1, forward strand.
TCTCGGGGCGCCTGGGTGGCTCAGTGGGTTAAAGCCTCTGTCTTCGGCTCAGGTCATGATCTCAGGGTCCTGGGATCGAGCCCCACATCTGGCTCTCTGCTCAGCGGGGAGCCTGCTTCCCCCTCTCTCTCTGCCTGCCTCTCTGCCTACTTGTGATCTCTCTCCTCTCTGTCAAATAAATAAATAAAATCTTTAAAAAAAATAAAAAAGAAATTGAAATTCTCATTAAAATGAAAACGTGGTTTTTTTTTATTCTTTACTATAAGAGGCACGCTGATTCATCGTCTGCATTACTTTTGCAAGGTTGACCATAATGCATGTTTAGCTTGAATGTAGGGTTTTAATAATTGTACGTAGAAAAATCTCATGAATTCTAAGATCTTCAATTTGTCTTGTGTTTCTAACTGCTATGCTTCTCTTCTCCCACCCCACCCTTCCAAGAAAAATCAACTCCTTGATTTAGAAAAGAATGAGGGGCGCCGGGCTGGCTCTGTCAGGGAAGGATGCAGCTCTTGATCTTGGGGTCATGAGTTCAAGCCCCGTGTTGGGAGTAGAGATTACTTAAAAAAAAAAAAAAAAGAAAGAAAAGAATGCCTGTATCTTTTGCTTATTAGATGTGAATTCTTTCACCGCTGCTGTCCTTGTGAGCCAGGGCAGCAAGCACTTATGATATGGCCAAAGCGTTTTCTCCCGTCCGGTAGAAAACCTTTCTAGCTGTTGTAACTCTTCCCACCAATATCAATTCAATTCAAATTTGGGGGCAGTCAGAGGAAGGTCCATGGCATTAGACTATAGGGTTGAAATGCTTAGCAAATTACCAGTGTCCGTCTGTGCTGCTTTTGCGGTTCGCCAAGGCAGATTTCCTTTCAGCTGGTCTTTCTACATTTGTTCCTGACAACCCCCACCCTGCAGACTGCAAGGCCAGGGATGGGCTGAGAGAGTCCTTACCAAATAAAGGAGATTGACGTCTTCCTCTTCCCCCCAGGAAGTAGAAGCTCTTCCAGGTTGAGTAGTCTATCCATAAGTTTGCTTGTCTATTCTTAATGGTTGTGTTCCCAATGAGTAGTTTGAAAGCCACCCTAATGAGAGTGTGTATATGGAAAGGATAAAAGGGAAAACAAATATTTGTCGTGCTTGTTTTCTGTAGTGAAGGTATAATCTTGTTGGCGAACAAGCCAAAATTTGGGGCTTCTGAAATTTTGTTTGGCTGTAACCCATGCATTAAAAACATTGTTTTTCTCAAACAAGTGGTTGCCAGAGGGCAGGGGAGTGAGGGAATGGGTGAAATAGGTGAAGGAGGTTAAGAGGTACAAACTTCCAGTTGTTATAAAATAAACTAGTCATGGAGATGAAAAGTGCAGCATAGGGAATATCGCCAATAATGTAATATTATACGGTCACAGGTGGTGGCTACACTTACCGTGAAGAGCATTGAATAATGTATGGAATTGTTGAATCACTGTGCTGTGTACCTGAAACTAATCTAACATACAACATGACATCGGATGGCAAATATTACAATAAAAATGTTTTGAGCACAGTTTTTCTGAAATCCACGCTTTAAAGGTAATTTAGAAAGTGGCATTTCATATAAAATATTTCGCATGACATTAAATGGCCAGTTTGTCCATTACACAAAAAAATTCAACGTGTTTTATAATTACCTGTTCAGGAAACTGTGGTGTGAAGATAAACATGGTGATAATAAGCTCAAGACAGAATTAAAATGGGAGTTTACTAGCAGAATGAGTAACTTAAAGAGAAATTGCATACGTCTTTTCCTCTTTTTTAAATGTAGGAAACTCTACTTTGATAATATCTTATATCTTAAAGTTGTGGCAAGGCAAAGTGATGTTTTTAATAATGATCTTTAGAGGATATAGATAGATAGTGAGATCTAATACTGTATTGCTTATGTAAAATGATAGCAATGATTGGACACCTCTGTTTACAGCCAGCACTTAGGGAATCACCTAGAGTTCCCAGGTCTGCCTTTGTGTCTGCAAATTAATCTTCGAGAGATCAGATCACTGCTATAAAAGAATAGATCTGTAAACATTTGAAGCCAGCATGCATTTTCTTCAGACTGGTTTTCTGAACATTTTCTTCTCTCAGTTAAGCACTGAACTAAAAGGGAGGGGGGATATTTACTGTTTGTTTTCTATTCTTTTTTAATGAAAATTATGCAGATGTGTTAGAAAAACCTCTGGTGACGTTGAACACATGGCTCTTGGGGAATCTGTACAAGTGTATTGTTTTGTTTCTACATTTTTAATTCGGGGACAAAACATGCTATGAGATTAAAGACTTGGAAATGCTATGTGAACTTACTTTAAACTTCTTTCCGAGCACCGAAGAAATGACCACGAAGAGAATAAATGAGTCTTTGAGCAGTCTCTAAGGGAGTAACAGGTTACCATTAACATTTATTCAACTTCAGTTTCATTTAACTGTTTTTGTCTGGCACTTATCTGAGCAGAGAATGCAAGTACCGTGGGTGTAGAAATTGAAAGCAGACTACAGCTCAAAAGGCGCTTGTGATCTTTTTAGGGAAAATAAAACACATTAAAAAATGTTTTTTTTTTAATTAGACTGTATATAGCACAGAGTATAGTCCCCATCCTTTATCTTGCTGACAAGACTACATGAAAGAAAGAAATGACCGAGAAATGCTTACTGTTTAAATATTTATTTAGGTATTGGAGAAAACTGGGGTGACTTATCTATGCACTTCAGGTTTTTCATCAGCAAATTGGCATCCTTTATGGTGCTGATGATTAAAATACATGCAAAGCATATAAGCAGAGTGTCTGGCACATAGCAAATGCTTAGTGAATGACAGCTACTCAGAATAGTAACATCATCTGATTTAATAATAGTACCTATGAATTACATAGTATTTTTCCATTCTGCAAATGACGAAATTAACACTTTAAGAGGGTAAGTAGTTTACTGAGAATTGTCTGGCTAAATAAGAGTTTAAGCTAGGATCGAACCCAGGGAATCTAACTCCAGAGACCAGTCTCTCAACAACAATACTACTATACTGCCCTTATTTATTCATTTATTTTCACAAAAATTAATTGGACATATCTATATGCCAAGTACCGTTTGTCATTAATCACATTATTTATATTGAATACAGAGGGAAATTTACAAGACGTGATGAAGATAGACATATCATGACATCGTATTCGCTCTTTATTTTGACCAAGCCTAACCCGAATATTTAAGTATATTTATAAAAACACCGTCTTAAATCCCGAAATCAATGGATATTGCTTCTCACAGTAACATAAGCAGATGATACAAGATAATGCCTTTATAAAACCTTGGATTTTTACACTCTGTTATTCCTACATCTAGATAGGACTTAAGCGAGATAATTTCTGATTCACTTTTTTCCTTTTACTCATTGTTAAAGTTACCAAAAAAACACTAGCCATAGATGGACCCTTATATTGCAACTACTAGAAAGCAGAAAAGTCATAAACCATTTGCTGCTTTATCCTACAGTCGTTACCTGTTGTGTCCTAAAGAAAAGCATACACAGTGGAGTTTAAAGAGAAAGTGGTCTATTGCTTCCATATGCAGTGAGATCCTTTTAATATGCTTGACTTTTGCCTCTGAGAGTCTCTGCCATCTCAACTTGCCGTATTAATAGAGCTGTAAAATGAGTTTTATGATTCTAAAACCTAAGAGGTTTTCCTAGTGCCTGCTTTCAAGCAAGCTGCGACCTGTTAATCATGTAGTTCAATATCCCTAGTAGCCATATAAACACTTTTCTATGTGGTGGTGTTGTCTATTCAGAAGTCAACTATAGGCTTGTATATGTGGGGAATCCGATTTTGTAAAGAGATTATATAGTGTCTTTTTGAACGTTTTATCTAAAAAAAGAAATATAATGGGGTCTGTGCTACTTCTAGCTGATGCAAGACAGGTGAGGACGTTTTTAATTTCAATTAAATAATTCAGTTGCTGACAGTTCTCAGTTCGGTGTAGAACATAAAAAATGGGTTTAAAAATGCTATATGGAAGGAAGCAAACTATTAGTAGAATCTGGATGACCAAAAGGTGCCTTTTCACAGAACTGTAAGTCAGATCTTTCTCCGTAATGGATGTACAGGTCCTTATTTTTCTCAGATGGCTGACAAAAGAGTAGTATGATGTTAGTACGACTAAAAACGAAAATCCGATAAATGTGGTTCCAATGAGGCCTGCGGTCTGCGAGATCACGGCTCCTAGTTCCGTCTGCCGGTTATAGCACACGTTCTCCTCTCCTTCTGCAGCCTCTACAACTGAGTAGTATATGATAACCGGAATAATTATGCCTAGTACAGCTCCCCATATGTAAACACACAGTTTTCTTGCAAAGTTGGGCTGGCGAAATTTTTTCAGTAAATGGCCATAAAATACTTTCTCATAGCACGAAGTGGTCTCTTGTACTGAGTCCTTTTTCATTAAGGTAGCATAGCGGCTTATGGCAATCCAACTTAAAATTAAGAGGCTGACAAACATACTCACATGCATGGATAGAGTTCCCAAAAAATTGACCACTGTGCATTGTGTAGATCGATACTCCCATTGAAAACCTTTCAGGAAATAGATACCCATGAAAGGCATGGCACTGCACACAAGTAAGTTTGCAGTCACAAGATGTGCTAGGTAGATGTGCGTTGATGTTTTCTTGCCTATTTTTGTTAAAAATACCCATTGAGAGAGAGAATTTCCAAAGAGACCAATGATGCAAAGAAAGGTGTAAATGATCGGCAAAGCCATGGAAGAGATCCTGGATGGTTGAATACATGTTGAATTGTTGCTCATTTATATCAGATTTTCCTGGAATTTTGTCTCAGGAGCTAGAACAGAATGGCAGATGTTTAATATTAAAATTATAGATGGTATTTAAGCTGAATAGTTTTTTAAAAGCATTGGATGAAATAAAATAATGTAAATGTATTGAGTGGAAAGAGAGTATAGATGCTTTCTCACCTTTTCTAATCACAGTTGTCCAGTGGAACTAAAAGTAAGACTTGATTGGGGACAGTACCTTTGTCTAAAAAACAAAATTTGATGCAAATAGTTAAAGGCCGGAGATTTATCATTCTTGGATTGTTTTTTTTGCATAGAAAGGTAATTAAAATATTTTAAGGCACATGCAAGCAATACATACTTGCCAAAGGAAAGTGTTGCGAAAGTCTTTTGTGGCTATCTTACTACTTAGACTGATTTTTAATTATCACCTTAATTGTACATAAAGAGTACATAAATGCTTTTAAAATGGCTTCTCTCCATGATGAAGTTAAAGCACCCTCTATAATCTAATACCATTAGGATAGTGTCATTTCGCATTTCAGAAGTAAACTTAATCCTACACAAATACTCAGACAAGATCCTGAATCGAACAGAAGACAAGTATAGTGACTGAGGATAGACACCAAAATCCCAAGGTCTTTACCAAAAGGCTTCAGTAATTTCCTGTTTCAAATATTTAATGTTAAACAACCATACTTCAATTTTTTAAAAAAGTTTACTTTAAATTCTATGTCAAAACTGTAGTTGCTATGCTTGTTGGTTAGAGTGCCCTCATGTGTCTTTGTGTATAATTTTAGTACCTTGGTTTTTCAGAGAATATTTTTTAGCAGACATTTTAATCACAGCATAAGTACAGGCATGGTTTTTGCTTTTTTATGTTTTATTTTTTAAGTGTTTTTTTTTTTTGTACTAATCTCTACACCCAACACGAGGCTTGAATTTAGGACCCGAGATCGTCGCATCCTCTTCCGACTTAGTTAGCCAGGCGCCGCTATGTCTTATTTTTAAATCTTTTTTTTTTTTCTTTATCTTTCTTGCATCAGATGGCACACAGGAAGTGTTGAAGAGTCATATACAAACTCTCTTTCATTATTTTGTTCATTTTTTCTTTCATTATTTTGTTCATTTTTTCTTTCAGGTGGGAATTACAAGTTATTGGATTCTGGTCAAGTAAGAATCATGAGCTCTATTCAGAATGTGCCACATTTCTCTGTGTTTATCACCATAGCTTTCTAGGTACCACATTCTCTTTCATAAAAATCTAGAGTGGGGATTCTTTAAACCTTTTTCTAAATCACATTCTGTCTTTTGATAAACACAAAAATGTTGCCACAGATCTGCCTTCTTATATGGCCCCAGCCCCTCAGAGCTATTTCACTCTGCCCCTCTTCAGAGTCACAGTTTTAAGTTTTGCATCATGGATTACAGAAATAGGGGTTTTTTGGAAATACGCTGTTAGAATTTTTAAATAATTTTTTTTAACCAAGCAATCCCCACACAAGGACTTTGAAAGCTTGAGGGTTTGTACAGTGTCTCTAGGTTTCAATACGGAGACCCTTCACTAATGTCTACCAGTGTCTATCATTTTATTTCTTTGCAATTTTTATTTAGAAAACAGTCCAGATGCTTCAGAGCAAGTTTATATCTGAATGCAGTGCAGCCCAGCAAATTGGAATCTGGTTGTAGTTAGTATACTGTCAGTTGTAAATATATAAAGCCTAATCCATACTGATTTAAAAACTGATTTAAAACCAGTTGACTGGGGACGCCTGGGTGGCTCAGTTGGTTAAGCAGCTGCCTTTGGCTCAGGTCATGATCCCAGGGTCCTGGGATCGAGTCCCGCATCAGGCTCCTTGCTCAGTGGGGAGCCTGCTTCTCCCTCTGCCTCTGCCTGCCACTCTGCCTGCTTGTACGCTCTTTCTCTCTCTCTCTCTCTCTCTCTCTCTCTGACAAATAAAAAAAATAAAAAATAAAAAAACAGTTGACTGATTTAAAAACCAACCAGATAGTGAAATAAGCCAGTTTATTTCCTAAGAACAATTGATTCGCTCCAAGTAGATTTTTATATAACAAATGGAGCTTCCAGGGCACCTGGGTGTCTCAGTCAGTTAAGCATCTGCCTTCAGCTCAAGTCATGATCCCAGAGTCCTAGGATCGAGTCCACATCGGGCTCCTTGCTCGGTGGGGAGCCTGCTTGTGTTCTCTCTCTCTCTCTCTCTCTCTCTCTCTCTCTCTCTCTCTCTCTCTCTCGGTCAAATAAATAAATAAAATCTTTAAAAAAAAAAAAAAAGCAAGAAAGAAATGGAACTTCCTTTTATGGTTATTATAAAGAAAAACACTACCCCTGCCTTGTGTAGATAATGCATTATATACTAAAATCTGAAAAGGTAATAGTGTTTTTGTATTCACAGATCGTATTCCCCTTGTTTCCAACTAGCCCACCTCAGACAGCATCTGCCATCGCCTATTACTGTCACCTCACTTTGCTATTTCATACTAGCAGATGCTTCTAAACAAAAAGGAGGGAGAAAGACTCTGATGATCAGTTTTCAAAATTTAAACATTTTAGTCCTGTTAGAGTTTTTATAGAGTTAACTTTTAAGCTAAAAGTAAGTGATCAGTCTTACCTGCACAAGTAGTTTACGCCAATCAAGGCTCTGTTGTTCAGGACAGGGATGCTAAATTTCAGACTTAAAATTCTCCGACCACCCAGTATCTTTCAGTTCTAGTCGGTGTGACCAGATTCTTGCATGACACCAACTACAGTGGGGGGAAAAAGGAAATTAAACAGAGTATTGAAGAAATTCAATAGTTATGGTAAATGTAGCAACTACCTCTCAAAAAACCTCATTTCTCTATTTCTGTGGTGGGAGGAAGTTGGTGGACAATATATATATTGTACTTCCTTATGATTATTTCATGAAACAGCTCTACCTCAACTAGCTTTATATTAGCATACTTGGCTGAAGTTAGGTTCAAAGGTTTAGTCCCCGTCGCTAGTTTTATACATCACAGTGGTGGAGGGAACCACTTCATAGTCACCCAAAGAAATATTGGTACAAACTTGTCTGTAAAATCGCTTGTGGATAGTTTATTTGCAGTTCATATTTATCAAGAATAAAAGGAAACAAAACCCAGAGTTTTCTTACCAGTAGCAGCTTACTAGAATTAGATATCATGGAGCTGGAATAGAACTTCATGATCGTCTATGGGTACAAACCCTTCATTTTAAGGATAAAGAAGTGAGTGAGATCCAGGGCGCCTGGGTGGCTCAGTCGGTTAAACCATCTGCCTTCCATTTGGGTCATGATTTCAGGGTCCTGGGGTCGAGTCCCGCATCAGGCTTCCTGCTCAGTGGGAAGTCTGCTTCCTCTGCCCCTCCCACCCACTAGTGCTTGCCCCCCCCCCCCTAGCAAAAATAAAATCTTTTTAAAAAAAGCAAGAAGTGAGACCCAGAGCAGCACACTGTAAGTAAATACAGACTGCACTCAAGTCTGAGTCCCAACTTGGTTACCAAGTAAACTAACCCATTCTACTTCCAACTGCCCTGTGAGCCCCCCATTCAGATTCAAAGTAGTGTACATTATTTGGAGCATTTCATAATAGCTTTGGGGAATCCCAGAAAGTGCCAGAATCTGAAGACCAAATATTCCTCGGATAAAATGAATAGTTACATCATGCTATAAAGAATCCAATTTTATATATAGGGTCGTGTAATGAGTCTACAAACTAGTAACTAAGCGAAAGCTCAGGGTACAGCTGAGGAGCCAGACCTGTGTCACACACTACCCTGCCTTGTGTAGTAAAACCACCAGGAGGGAGTCAGAGAATGGGAACAGCAATCGAATTTCATCAAACTTGGGCACTTCAGTTATCAGTAAATCTTCATTTAAAATTAGTAGAAGGACCTTGCCATTTCTCATAACCCCCAATGTGTATCTTATTTTGTGTTGATTGCATAAATCCTTCCTAATGTTTGCATAATTGTTCTCTCTAAAACAAAAGTGAGAAGTACCTAAATGGATTTTGTTCTGCTGCTGTTCATCTTTGTTACGCTTGCCATCATTTCATTAAGGACAGTGACTCGTCCAGGGTTATATGGCCATGGATTGCAGAGTACGTTGGCCTCTCTGGAATTCCTATTATTTTTACTTCATCAATTTCTTATGTCTCATGTCTCTTCAATTTCTCAAGGAATTACTTAGAGCAAAAACACTGTGTGAACTAATTTAGAGAAGAATGGAAGTGGAATGCTGTTTATAAGTGATTGAGAGATCATTTTAATATTACCATTTTAAGGCTTAAGAACCTTTAGTCAAAAAAAAAGCGAGAGAGAGAACGCCCTTGCCCTCCACTACCTTTCCTCCATTGTCCCCAGACTCGGTAAATGACAGCATCACTTCTTTGTTATTCAAGCCAAAAACCTAGGAATTATCCTTGATTCCTGTCTTTCCGTCACATCTCACATCCAGCCAATTCCTGCAGCTTCTCCCACCACCACCAGTAGTAGCCACACTTAATAAAAGCTTATTATGTGCCAGGCATCCTGCTCTGTGTTTTGTCTTATTTCATCTTCACAATACCCTGTGAAATAAATAGTACGAAATATATTCAATTTAAAGGTGAGGAAAACAACCTCAGAAAGGTCACATAAATTGCCTACGATCATGCAGCCGTCTGTCCTCACAACATGGTGACTGGCTTACATACACACACAGCAAGTGATTCAAGAAAACAAGACCATAGCTGCAATATCTTTTTTTTTTTTTTAATCTAGCCTCTGAGGTCAGCACTGTCACTTCTGCAGTATTATCTTGGTCACACAGAGCCAGCAGTGATTCAGTATGAAGAAGTAGATAGCAGGAGGTAGTGATCATTGGGAGCCATCTTGGAAGCTGGCTACCACAGGATGTCAGTCAACCATTGGACTAGGGAAGAGTCAAAAGTACTTCTTAAAATGATTGTCAGGCAACTGATCATTTATCGAGCAAGAATGCCTGGATTGGTGTACATTTTGTCATTTCTTCCTGTCTCTTGATTTTTAGTGTTCTGTATTAAACGGTGCAGTTCATTTAATGCATATTTACTAAAGTTCCTACTATGTTTCTAGTGGTGTGTGAAAGTCACAGAAGTATATTAGCCACGGGCTAACATAGGGTCTCTGGAAATTCAGGAGCGATTCCACAAGAAAGCTGAGAATTCAGATTAATAATGTGATGTGTGATAGAGACTTTAGATGCTCTACAAATTAGAAAAAGGAGAAAACAGTGAATCATAATTGTTCTGGAAGGCCAAAGGAACTAGAAGGAAATGGAACACATGCTAAGCTATAATTCTGTGCTAAGTAGGGACTAAGGCAGAGCATTTTACATGTAAGAACTCTAAGAATGGGTGATAGAGGTCCCATTTCACAAGTGAGGAAATTGAGTTTCAAAGAGGTTAAATTGCATGCCCAAGGCGACACAACTAGTAAATGAACTTGAAAGCATGTGTATTTATTTTTTTCAATCTCTTCCTCTGCCTTCGAAAGCAGAAATTATTGGCCTTTCTCAGGGGTCAGTTAGTTGTACCTCGTGGTACTTAAGGTAAGGAAACTGGGGTCAAGTTTTGAATACTTTTTAATTTGTTCAAACAGGGCTTCCCGTCCTATGCTCTAAGGTAGCAGAATTGACTATGGGAGGAATCAAGTCCGATTTTCTAAGTGTTGAAAGCTTTGGACTTTCAGCTAAATTGTATCCCATTGATAGCAGTATAAATTCTTCTTGATGGGGACAATTTTTGAATTCCTTAACTGTAAGGAAATTTAAATGTAAGGAATTTTCTAATTTATATTTTTCTAAGAAATACTACAACTGTTAGAAAAGCATAAATGTCAGAGCATACAAAATTAACCAAAATATAGCTTGTCAGGTGGAAATTTCAAGGATTACAAGTGCTCTGTGCAAGTGGCCCCTTGGACTCTTCTCACGCCAGGCCACTGGTAGTTCTCTTTGGTTTCTCCATCTTTCCCATCCATGCCCTCTGCAAAGTTCCGCTTCTGTTATCCAAGTGCAAATGCCCTTGTCCAACACTTCTAATTCCTTCCTACGTCATCTGCCAAATACTGATCCCCTGGGTGTTCTGCTCTGACCCTTATGATTTACTTCTCAAGGTGTTAGAGTAGTTCCCCCAGAATACAAGCCCTGCCTTGTGTTAAGTTTCCTGCTTTCGAGATACTTGTGTATGTCGAGCGAATGTTTCACTCTGGCCCCAGAACCCATTTGGAGTCGTTCAGTAAGAATGGTTCAGAGGGCAGGCGTGTGGTAATTTGTTTTGACAGTCTCTGGTGAGCTGTATACAGCAAGGGCGCACGAGACTTTTCCTGACTTACAGGGATTATGGGGGTCAGGATTAGGGTCCCTCATCAATTTCCGTCAGAGCCAGAACCCAGAGGACACAAGACACATCACTCATACCTGACCCTCATTGCTCCAACTAGGCAGTTATTTTAGGCTGGTATCTAAACTGGCTGCAGTTAGCCTTTTCAAGTACTCTTCCTGACCGGTCAGCAGTCCGGGGCCTCGGGAGGCCGGTGTGCACGCAGAAAAGACAGGCCTCACACAGTCTGTGTTAGAACCGCACATTCAAAAGATAAGTGGTTCTCCAAAAGGGGGGGGGGGTGGGGGTTGGCAGTGGAAGCCTTTTATCCAGTTCAGTGCACACCCGAGACAGTGGTTACCTTGAGGAGGAGTGAGACACAGACCTTTTACTGAAAGCTGTGGTTTGTTCAGGGCTCGCTGAGCCCCCTGCTCCCTTCAGGATGTGGTGTCTGGCCACAGCCCCATCTCCACGGCACCGCTCGCAGGCCCTTGCTGCTACTCGAGCAGCTGAACTTAAGGCCGTCCCACCCTTAATCAGGGTTTCAAGAACTTCTACTTTGAAGAGCTGATTTCTCAGCAAATCGTGGGAGTATCTCCCTCAAGAACTATTTTTAAAACAGCAGAAATTACAGGCCAGGGTTTGAAAGTTTATAATCGTGCAGAAAAGTGATTAGCTCTGTAAGGAAGGTCCAGTAACAAAATGTAAAGGGACCTACTAATCCAAGTTTCGTTATGCTTCGCCTTTGGCTTTGTCTTTTTGTATAGGTTTGCGTGCACCGGATAGACATGGTCTTCTAGAATTGCACACCACAACAACACTGTAGCAGTCTCGGTGGCGGTCGTAAGAACTGGAATGCCCTCTGAGGCGGCAGAGGGAAGCAGATGGGAAATTAGGTTTGGGGAAGGGAAGAAACTTCAGCATTGGATTAGATGAGGCAAAAATCTTTTTGAGGACAGTCAAATTTCGAATTTCAACATCTTTGAGTCAGTTAAGTTTAATTCATATCCTGCTTCAGAACCTATCTTTTTTTTTTTTTTTTAAGGTTCTTTGAAGGGCGCCTGGGTGGCTCAGTTGGTTAAGCATCTGACTTCAGCTCAGGTCATGATCTGGGGGTCCTGGGGTCTAGCCCCACATCGGGTTCCCTGCTCAGTGGGGAGTCTGCTTCTCCCTCTGCCCCTCTCCCTGCTCTCTCCCTCTCTTTTTTTCTCTCTCTCTCAAATCTTTAAAAAAAAAAAGTTCTTTGAAAAGCCAAAAGTAGAAAAATTTTTGAAAATGAAACATTTGATGATAGAATTCTGAAAATAATTTAGGCCATCATATTGCACCAGGTACAAGATACATCCCTACACCTCTGCTCTGGGAAACAACACGTCAGATTGCAGTGAGATTTGGGGAAGCGAAAAGGCATCCTACATCAGTTCCCTGGAACTCTCACCACTGTCCATTTCTTCCCAAGACCAAGGTTTCCTGGCCAGTTTATTACCAATCATTTCTTTTGGATTTCTAGATACAGTTGTCTTGAGGTTAAGTCCCCTGCTCCATGTCACTTCCTGTCCTTATTCAAGGACAAAAAGAGGGATGTGAAGGGAAGGCGAGGGGCAGTTAGGTACCTGAGGTCTCACCACCTGTACCGGAGTATCTGGGTTCATTTTCTCTTAAGAGCCGCAGGTACTGAAGTAACAAGGTTTCCTGAGAACCACGTTTAGGAACCTTATAAATGGCAGCTGCTGAAGTGCTTCTTATATATATATTCAATCAATTTTTAAACTATCTATGAGCTAAATACCATTCTAACTACCAGTTTCTAGATGAGATTTAGGCCCACAGAAGAGAAATAACTCGCCGACGCTAATAGAACTGCGATAGCGTAGGGCTTAGATTTGGACCCAGGCAGTGTGACTTCAGAGCCTATGTTCTTGGCTGCCGCCAGAGTCTGGTTGATTGTGTTGGGTAAGGTGACCAGGTATCCCCAGTGACCAAAAATGTATCTCACTTATATACCTGTCTGCAGTTTTCAATGTGGAAGTTTATTAACTCCTGCCAATTCCCATTGTAGAGGTACCTTTTTCCCTTTGTAACTGGTAGGTAAGTAATCAGAGGGTCCTATTTTGAGACTGTGTATTGTTTCCCTTTCACTCAGTTGATTTTAGCATTCATTCATCATCCTCGCCTAAGTCAGTTCTTACACTGATGGACACAGATACATTAGATTTGAAATGGTCACTTGAAGGCATCGCTCTAAACAAGTCTTGGTGTGGAGATAATTCTCAAATAGTGCTATCTGTGGCATAGCTTCTAATATTAGCATATTTTCTCTTCTTCCCTGTCCTCCATCAAAAACCAGCCTAAAATGTGCTCTTTTAGTAAACCAACAAGCATTGAGGCCAGGAAACATAAGTCGTATGGAGTGCCGTACCTCCGGAAATATCTGGTAGAGAAAATTGGAAAAGAAAGAAACCTCAGTTCAGTGTTCGCTCAGAAGTCTGCGGCTCGTTCCTTTGGCAGTGCTGTGGCCAGCAGAGGGCAGTGTATACCAGCCCTGGGTAAACCTCTCTTGCAGTTAAAGGCTGAAGCAGAAGCTGCCCGCGTTGCTCTATTTTCCAGCCAGAAACTTAAAACCATTTAAAAGTAGTTTGTGTTTTTTTAAGTTCTAACAGAATGATAAACGTCATTATTTTACTAGCTGAAAAACACTTTAAACGTGAGAGAGTAAAAGTAATTGTGTGGACGAGGATTCCTTTCACGATTTCACCCCGATTCCCTTAATGATTTCATCCTTAAGATGAAAACCCATTACCACTCATCTGCCTTTAACAGGGTATGTCCTTTGGGGACTTTTTTGTTTTGTACCGGCGATTAACACACGAGTCGCCTTTGTAAAACACAACTACAATCATCCGAACAGTAAAAAGCGACATTTTAGTATGTGAAAGTTGTAATCATATCTTCTAGTTTTATTTAGCTTTTTTTCCTAATCACAGCAATTCAAGGACATAGTTTTAAAAGTCAGTACTGAAAGGCTTGTAGTGAAAACATGTCTGTTAATAAATGCGATTTAAAGCCTATTTCAGCTAATGAAGACAGTATAGTCACTGTTCTGTCCCCTGTAGTCCTTCCTCAAACTCTGAAGATCCTTTCATTTAAGAAACCCCCTAACCGATTGCCTTGTTATTCCCTTCTCTCCATCAGTGGAGAGCATATGCTTGTTTTTATCTCTGGGAACACATGGTTGGTTTAAATCTTTAATAACTCTGCCACTCCTCACCCTACAGTGGTTTGGAAAATAGGTGTCTCTGTCTCTGTCTCTGTCTCTCTCTCTCTCTCTCTCTCTCTCTTCCTCTCTTCCTCTCACAGCTTTCAAGTAAAAGAATCCAAGGCATTGTCTCTCTTGCTAATGAAATTGCTCACTGTGTATTCATTGTTGCCTCTTTAGAAATAGTACGCATACTTTTCGTTTATATTTTATATGCCTCATTTATCTCTTGCTGCGTACCAAACCACCCCCAGACTTGGTGGCTTAGGAAAACAACCATTTGTTCACTCTTAATTCTGCAATTTCTTGTGGGCTCAGCTGGGCAGTTCTTCTCTCAGTCTTACCTGAAGTCATCCGTGCAGCTATGTAGCTTCTTAGTCATCTGGCAGCATAGCTGAGACTGGGTAGTCCAAGATGGCCTCGCTCTTGTGTCTAGAGCCCCAGCTGGGATGGTTGTGCAGGTTGAGCGTCTCTTTCCACGTGATCTTTCTACTGGGTTTATTTATAATGTGATGGTCTCAGGCTTCCAAGAGGGCAAAACTGGAAGCTGCAAGGCTTCTGAAGGTTTTGCTCAGATGTCCTACAATGTCCACCACCTTTTATTGGTCAAAGCAAGTCACATACCTGCCCAGATTCAAGAGGTGGGCAAAAGACTCCACCTCTGAATGGGAGGAGCTGTGGAGAATTTTAATCTACCATCTTTAATCTACCACATTTTTTATTGCGCTTGCAGTGGTAACATTTTAACTAGATTTTTGTATCTTTCCCTGAAAGCGCATTTGCATTGTCTCTTTCCTTGGGGATTAATATTGTTTGTGTACCTCAGAGTTCATGGCTTCTTGGGCAATATTTCAAAAAGAAAAGTCGAGTTTACTTTGCAAAGAGGTGCCTACCGTGTCCTACTTGGGTCTTGGAGCTGTCATTTTGTTTTGATTATTATATTGTGAAGTGCATCAAAAGTATTGTGAATCCATTCTGTTTCCAGAATATTAATCTAGCTTTTCAGTAAAACTAGAAGAAAAGTTTGTTTCTGCTAGCGTGATCCTGAAAGCTGGGTAAATTCATTGACCTCCCCAATACTAAAGCCTGGAAGGATGTGGAAAGACAATTAGTCTAGCTCACCCCTTTGGTAGCTCCCCAGCACCATCACCACCATGCTGGTCTGTACTCACTACTCAAGATTTCCTTATTTGCAGGATCATAAATGGAAACTATCAGAGCATGAGACCCACATTCACTTACTTAGCTGATTCCTCTCACCAGTTGCCACATTTATTTGGACCTCTGTAATCAGTCCCCAACACAAGCTGACCTGTGTGTTCCAGTGTTTTTCAAGACTCACTGGCCACAAAGGGGAACTGAATATGAACATGCATGCAAACCTCATCAGTTCCCTTTGCAGCCAGCTGAAAGTTGTTTTTAATATAGAGGAAACAGTGTTTTTCTTGTGAGTGCAAACAATTTCGAGCATTTCTGCTTCTGACAGATCAGGGGACATACAAGAGAACACTGCACTAAATTGTGAGAAAGGCAGTTTAAAGAGAAAGTAGGAAAACAGCAAAAGTTGAATTGAGGAAGAGAAAGAGGTGCTGCTGTGTACAGGAAAAGAACAAAGCAGAGGTGGGGGACTGGGGTACTAGAAAGTCTTAGTAAGTAATAGAACACAAGAAGAGGCAGGAACAGTGGAAAGGAAATGTCTGTAACAGGAAAGGGCCTATAGCAGCATTGCCGGGGTATTAACGGAAGGCAGTAAAATTTCTTGGTCCAAAAGTTTGCCATTCGATTAAATTTGAAGATATAACCCATTAGAGTGATTACCATTCCCACCTGAGTTCATGCTACTGAGCCAGGTTTAGTGCCTTGTCCCCATTTCAGAATGCAGTGTGGTGACCCGTTTAGCCATTCTGATTACCAAACAAAACCAAGGGTTAATAAGAAAGCAAAGAAACCTAAGCACCTAACATGAACGTCACAAAGCTCCTAGAATCCATCAGCTTATTTTAGATCTAAACAATCTCTCTAGCAATAAAAATGCCTACTACGTGCTGAGCAAAAGACACAGGTCAAATTCACTAGAAAAGAATATTGAGAGAAACTGCTTGGCGACCACCGACCACACATCAAGCAGCACCCCCCCTCCATACCCGCACGACTGAGTTGCCCCGAGGTCATTACTGTATTAGCATATGAGGGCACAGCTGGACCTCGGGTGGCCCCTGCTTGCCAGTCATTGAGGCAGTGAATGTTCTGCAAGACCCAAAATTTAGACCTGAAATTTCTATTAACGGGATGTAAAGAACATCTAATCCAAACTTTATTAAATGCCCGAAATACTTTGCTACCTTCCCAGCGGGCTAGGGATCCATACTATATTGACACGCTTCGATTAACAAGTAACTCACCGGCTTTCTATTTCATTTGAGATCTGTAATTCTTAGAAAACCCTCTCTCACGATCTGCTGAGACATGCCTCTTGCAACTCCCATCCTTCACCGATCCTCTTTCAGTTTGCTCTCTGAAGCTACACACACACGTTTTTGCTGTAATGTCTTTCCTTTAGTCTTCTGCTTTAAGGCTACATAATCTCATTCTCTCAACTCTTTTTCTGGTATCCTGCAAGGTGCCCTCACTGTCCTCAGCTTGTTCAACTTTCAGAGTGTGGTTCTGATGAGCCCGTGAGCGATCTGTCACTGCTCTTGTCCTAGATAGTGCTGTTATTCATGAAAGCTGAAGTTAAATTACCCTTTGTGAGTTACTCCCCACCGCCCTCCCACCTCGCTTGTTTCCAGACCAGCTTCCACTGTCTATCTTCCTAGTTCCAATGTTTATCTTCAGCTTCTGGCCATTCCATTTTGACATTTGAATATTTGGATAACATATATTGAATGTTTTCTCCTGGCCAGGTGTATTTATTAATTCATTTAGTCCTCATAACAACACTATGAGTTAGGTACCCCTTGCTTGTTTTCTCAGTAGAAGAAAGAGAGCTTGTCCAAGGTTGTATAATAAGTGGTGGGGCCAAACATTGAACTCGGGCAGTCTTGCTGCAAGAGCTACCCTTCTAACCTGGCTGGTACGCTGCCTCTCAGTTCTATTATTTAATAATATTTACTGTCATTGGGCCAGGGAGACCTATTGGATCCAGCCCCACCATGATCCCCGCTATGGCCTTACTGTGATGGGAGGGTGATACTTCTCTGATGCTCAAGGCTCTTCACCCAGGCCGTGTCTGGATGGTCAATACCAACATCTTCCTATGTTAATACATTTAACAGGTCACCTCCTGGCCCAGAAGACTTTCTGTGCTTTCAAATCATTTGCCCATCTGTACTCAGGTGTTTTAATTTTGTAGTTTAACTCTAGGAAAACATTTCTGTGTTCTCAGGGAATGGCTCATCTGGACTCCATTTATGAAATGCCAAGCTAATCATAATTCTGTCTACAAATTCTTTAGCGTGGTCTTTGAGAGCTGTATATCAAAAGGCCAGGGTTTATCTAGATTTTTTATTAGAAAGTTTCTTTAAAGCAAAAGAGAAAACATCTTACTTTGCTTGTGGTGTGTGGCAAAAGAAACCATAAGGAAAGGAGAAAGCAAGGCCCACACTGATAGAAGTGATTAACAACCCATATAAACAACAAAAGATTAGTATCCAGAATACGTGCTGTTTCAACAATTTGAAAGAAATGAGTAAAGAAGAAGCAACTAATTAAGGGGGGATGGGGAGGAGGGGAGGCCCCGATAGGAACAGGCCATTTACCCAAGGAGAAACCTGAACGGGGCAGCGGGGGGCGGGGGGAAGAAAATATGAGCCGATGCTCCATTTCAGTTGTAATCAGGGAAGCACAAATTAAAACCACAGGGAGATGCCATTCACACCTACCAGATGGGCAAAAGTTAGTAAATATGACAAAACCAAGTATTGGGAAACAACTCATGTCTCACTAGACTCGTGTCTCAACTCATGTCACTCACTAGTTGGAAGAGGTATATAAACTGATAAAATCACTTTGGAGAGCGATCTGTCACAACAGAGATCAACTGCAAATGTGCATACCCTTATGAGCAAGCATTTCTACCTCTAGGTGTCAACCATAGAGAAATTCCACACATGTGCATGGGGCGCACAGGAGACCATGGTTTCTAATAGTGAAAAAGTGGAAACCACCTAAGGGCCCACTGTCAGGTGAAATGGAGAATTGAGCTATCGTTCGTTCCCACAGTGAAACCCTGTGTATCAGTGCAGTGAATGAATGAGACCTACATATATCAACATAAACAGAAATTGACTGAAGAAGTTACAAAAGGGTGCAGTAGTAAGATACTCTTTGTGTCCATTTTAAAAAACAAAAACTAATGCATTTTGTTATATATACCTGTGTTAGAAAAGAAGAAAAATGCGCATCAGGATGACACTACTAACTTCGGGAAAGAGGATACCTCAGGGTGAGCTTTAGTGAGGCTAGCTTTGGGGGTTATGTCTGGGTACAAGAGAACAGTTCAGCAAAGAGGGCCAAGTGTTAACATCTGTTCAGTTTGGGTGATCGGTGCTTGCTGCTTGCTCTGTTGTGTCTTCCCCCTTTTTTGGATGTTTGAAATGTTTTAGAACAAAAAAAAAAAACAATACATGGAATGACCCCACCGGAGTAGAACTGTAACAGCTGACTGTGGGTCCTGCAGTAACTGTATGACTTCCTAAAGCAAAAGGAGATTCTGCGCACCATCCACACCTGTACTCAAACCGTAACTAGAAACTTCTTCCAGATCTCATCTCAGGATGGTTCCTGATGCCTTTCCTTGGCCAGAAGCAAAATTATTAAGGGTGAGGTGCTCTAACCCTTTAGTTTCCCCCCCATTCCGCCTATAGGCTCCTGTACTAGACTACTGTCCATGTTTCAGGCGGAGCTTTCCCGGAGTGTGCAAATGTGCCACAGCTAGAGAGCCAGCCTTTAAGATTTTGGCTTTTTGACCGCACACAATTCGGATGAGTGGTAAACAGAATTTTTTGTCCCCAATACATATTATTACCAATTTGGGGTTTGGAGTTTGTTTGTTTTTTTTCTTTTTTTTTTTTTTTTAAGACATCTCCGTAGTTAACCATTGGGCTTGGGCAGATGGAAATGAAAACAAAAAGCATTGTCTTAGCGGAGACAGTGTCTGTGGAGTCAAAGCCTATTAACTTGCATCCCCTCCTGTGAAAAAGGCAGTTTTCCTGACACCACTGCAGTGTGGACTAAGTGATGATCATGTGTGTCCAGCGCCTAGCAGCGTAAAAGGCACACACACAAGAATCTCCGACTTTGCTTCTCATTTTCTTGCATGCGAACTTGAAAGGGGGGAAATAAGAGGCGTAGCAGAAGTTTAGGACAAACCTAGCACTTCCTTTCCAGCTCTGAGTCTGTTACCATCCCCCAGCCAGCCCTCATGTCTTCGTCTGCAAACCAGACTGAACCGACGCACTGCCGCGGCCACATACCGATGTGTGTGCTCACCGGGGCCGAGTGGGGCCGAGTCGCTGTGAAAAAAGACGTGGCCTCAGCCAATGTGAGAGCATGCCTTAGTTTCCGTCTCATCTGAGCTGACACAATTCCGATTACATTCTGGGTTTTGAATGCTTTCTTCTGATGAAAAATAGAAGTTTCAAATAAAATCTTAAAAAAAAAAAAGGCGCCTGAGTGGCTCAGTTGGTTAAGCAACTGTCTTCGGCTCAGGTCATGATCCTGGAGTCCCGGGATCGAGTCCCACATCGGGCTCCCAGCTCT
The DNA here is from genome assembly GCA_028534135.1 of Potos flavus. Classification (NCBI taxonomy): domain Eukaryota; kingdom Metazoa; phylum Chordata; class Mammalia; order Carnivora; family Procyonidae; genus Potos; species Potos flavus. The sequence continues at coordinate 71,295,967 of CM052901.1, forward strand.
GCGGGGAGTCTGCTTCTCCCTCTGACCTTCTCCCCTCTCATGCTCTCGCTCTCTCTCACCCTGTCTCTCTCAAATAAATAAATAAAATCTTTAAGAAAAAAAAAATAGAAGTTTCTCGGCAAGTTATGGCATCTGTTGATGCCTGACCAAAAAGGCTCTCCTCGTAGATGTCACGACTGTGACATGTGAACATTTTTGCCACATTTTTGTTCACAAAAATGTGAACATTTTTTGCCACTCTGGGCTTTTGCATTTATGTTTGTGTGTGGTTTTTGACCAAAAAATAAGCTATGCATTCTCCCTATAGTTATTTCTGTTGTTTTATTAATAGGAAGTTCTTTCCCATCCACAGAGGAGTTGGTCGCCTATTTTTAAATCTTTTCATGGTTCCATTATTTACATTTAACAGTCTTACCCACTTTATAATGTTTTGTGTGTGGCATGAGGTGAGGCTATAAACTGACTTTTTGATTAATAAGCACAGCACTTTTTATTAATCCATCCCTTCCTTCCCCTAGGCTTTTCGTGATGTTTCCCTTTATTTGCAGTGGTTCTTTCTGAGGGAGGAAAGTGTGTCACAGTCACTCAAGAAATTTTTCAAAAATCCACTTAACCCCACTTTGCAAGATTCTAGCACATCTTGAGCAACAGAACCTTAGGTTTCCCTCTGATTGTTCCTGCCCCTACTCTTTTGAGAGGCGTTAATTACGTTACATAATCTTCTCCTGTATCATTGAGGGTCTGCTTAGAGATGTGTGTTCTGTTCCATTGATAAGCTTATTCTTGTATCTGGTGCACAGAGTTCTCCTTATTGAAAGATAAGAATATATTTTAATATCTGGTAAAATAAGTTTCCATTCATATTTCAAAAACCTAGGGCATCTGGGTTGCTCAGTTGGTTAGATGTCTGCCTTTGGCTCAGGTCATGATCTCAGGGTCCTAGGCCCACATCCGGCTCCCTTCTCAGTGGGGAGCCTGCTTCTCCCAATCCCTCTGTCCCTCCTCCTCGCTGATGTCCTCTCTCTGTCTCTTTCTCTCTCTCTCTCTCTCACATACACACACACACACAAATAAATAAAATCTTTAAAAAAAAAAAAACCTGGTAATGTGTTTCTGCAAAATCCAGGTTGCCCGTTGGGAGAACTCTCTTTCATGCTGTTTTTCTCTTGTGGGTAACTTTCAGTAAGGCTTTGCTTCTAAGAGTTGTAATTGTATTAGTTCTACTTTTATATTGGTAGGACTGAAGAATCCATTTTAAAAAGTTGAAAATAAAACCTTCTGGACTTGAACAAAATTTCCTTTTTCTAGTGATCTGATCAAAGAAGTTGAAAATAAAACCTTCTGGACTTGAACAAAATTTCCTTTTTCTAGTGACCTGATCTTAGGAAGTTAACCATCATCAAACCCAGCTCTGCTCTGAATACTTTTCCAAAATGAACAGCAGTACTCAGCATTGTGTCTCAGTCTGGCAGCTAGGCAGTTCATTTTGCCCTTGTTCAGTTTTGCATATGTGAGATGCTATTTAGAAACTTGTTCTGAGTATCTTTTGCAAGTTGAAGATATATATATATACTTGGGAATTTCCTTTTTCTGCATGCTTCTAGAACTAAACGTTGGGTTGGGGGATGTAAGGACAAGTGTTTCCTGCTTGTAAATACTAATGCTTAGTAAGAAATAAAAGATTATATATAATAAATAGCTTAAATTCAGTAAGTCAGTAGCATGTTAAAAATTTACAAACATTTGCAGGATTCAGGTTACTCTAAGACATGTTATTGGTGAAACTTCTGTCAAAAAATAAAATCCATTATAAACAAGCTTAGATTGACTTTTATTAAAATTTATTTTACCACAAATATACCAAGAAAAAAATATATATATATACCAAGAATTAACTCAGTGTGCTTTTTAACTTTTTTTTTTAAAGGATGCCATTGTGTGAGGCACCTGGGTGGCTCAGTGGGTTAAGCATCTGACTTTTAAGATTTTATTTATTTGTCAGAGAGAGGGAGGGAGAGCACAAGCTGGGGGAGCAGCAGGCAGAGGGAGAAGCAGGCTCCCCACTGAGCAAGGGGCCTGACACGGGACTCGATCCCAGGACCCCAGGATCATGACCTGAGCCGAAGGCAGACGCCCAATCAAGTGAGCCACCCAGGCTTCCCAAGTGTCTGACTCTTGATCTCAGGTCATGATCTCAGGGTCGTGGGATCCGCCCGTGTCAGGGTCCGTGCTCAGCAGGGAGTCTGCTTAATAATTCTTTCCCTCTCCCTCTGCCCCTCCCCTCCCCCCCTCTTGTGCACGCACACACAATGTAATCCGACCATTCAAGCTGTTGTTTATAGTAGAGACATGTAGGGATATAAAATGTTTACCAGTAATGTAAAAAAATAATTTTCTTTTTACCTTTGAGAACACGAGGGAAAATTAGTATTGTATCTTAAAACCATACAAACAGAAATGCTAAATTTCAGTTTGGTGGTATTTGCTAACATTGTCAGAGCAAAGTAATGTAAATTTTTTCTGAGCTGCTAATTTTTCTGCAAATTTCCATTTTTATCCTCAAATGTTTCTCGTTTTTTAAAATGTAATTCTGCTTTGACCTGTTCTTTATTCAATCAGTCACGTGCACTCACTGATAATACGGCTGCACACTAATTATATACAAGCCAAATCTCATTAAAATAAATTCAACCCTAACAAAATTCTTCATACGCTTTACCATCGATTCCCCAGCCACTGGCCCACCTGAAGTTTGAAGGATTATTCTAACTATAAGAAGTTCTCCCACTCTGTGACAAACATATGAGTGGATCCTTGGACTTTGTCATAACAGCTTTTACATATTTACTCAATGGCATTCTGGTTCTGTGTGTGACCAAAAAACTGAATAAATGCTGGACAAACTTTTAAGAATAGTCGCCTTAATGACAGCTCCTGATTACAATTGTATGATGTTCTATGCAGCTGTATCGCGATACATTGACTAGGAAAAAAAAAAATACACCCACTTTTTCAATTCTATTAAGTACCCCCTCCTTCCCTCCTTCCCTGTCTCAGCCATCTGCTCATTTGTTCACTCATTCAATTATTCAACAGATACCTATTGGTCACCTGTGTGCCTTGCAGCACACTAAGTTCCCAGGAGCCCTTGCTAAATAAGAGCTCTTTCTCTTAGAGCTCACTCTCCAGTTAATTTTGAGCATACATGAAAATTTCAGAATTTGCTCCCTTTAATTCTAATCTGTAAGTTTTCTTTATTATAAAATATTACAGGGTGCCTGGGTGGCTCAGTGGGTTAAAGCCTCTGCCTTCGGCTCAGGTCATGATCTCAGAGTCCTGGGATCGAGCCCCGCATCGGGCTCTCTGCTCAGCAGGGAGCCTGCTTCCCCCTCTCTCTCTGCCTGCCTCTCTGCCTACTTGTGATCTCTCTCTGTCAAATAGATAAATAAAATCTTTAAAAATAAATAAATAAATAAATAAAATAAAATATTACAAACACTCAGCAATATACCAAAAATAATATAACAAATACCCAAGTACTATCACACAGGTTTAGCAGACATTAACATTTTGCGGTGTTTGCTTCAAATCTCTCCAGCTTTAACCATTAACTTGAAGTTGGTTGTGTTATGCTGTGTATATTATGCACATTTTGTACTTTTATTGCATATCTATAGGTCCATAAAGAATATGGTATTTCATGTGTTTTAATAATTTATATAAATGATTTCACATGGTGTATATACCCTTTTGCAGTTGGGTTTTGGGGTGTTTTTCTATTCAACATTGTTTTTGATAATTCTCCATTTGATGCGTGCGGGTGTAGTTCATTTCATTGAAGTGCTGTGTAATACTCCATTTTGTGAACAGTTTATTTCTCCATTCCTTTGCTGATGGATACCCAACTTAGATTGTTTCCAGTTGTTTGATATCATGACCCAACAATTCACTGAGCATCATTATGTATAAGTTTTCTTGTAAACGTGTTCGAGTGGTTCTGTCAGGTGTCTACCTAGTATCAGACGTGGTGGATCATAGGGTGTGCCTATTTTCAATTTTATTCTATCACAACATGGTCCGAGATGGCTGAGTCACTTCTAAATCTGTTTTAAGTAAGGTGTAGGTTCAAATCCTGTTACTAGGCTATCAAATTCTTAGCTCCTCTGTTGTTTGATTTTCCTGTACAGTGTTTAAATTCTTTCTATTTGATCTAAACAGTGATAGATAATGGGTGACTTCATTTTTTAATTAGAATTTTTATTATTTCATCTGTTATAAAGGTTTAGGCATAAATGAATACAGTAGCAAATTATACAGGCTTTTTAAATGACCAAGAACATACATTTTCTGACATTCTCGTCAGTCTGCCACTTAACTTTTAAGTGCACTTTAAATTAGTATTAAGTACTTGATTTTGAGTACGTTAGCGACTTGAGAAACCATGACATTTTAATTATTCTGTGGTTAAAACCATAAACCTCACTTAACTTTATAATCTGTGTTAAGAGTGTTACCTTAACAGCCTATTTTGAAAAGACGTTACATACAGATTTAAAATCTAGTGATGAGTAGAAGCTTTTCTTTCCCTTGAAATAGTTTACAACTAAGCAAACGAAAATCACGGATAAGCAAAGAGCTTTGAGCAGGTCTGAGCTTTGCAAATGCTAGAGCCTTGTTTCATAATTTTTAGTTCTATAAGGAATTAAGAGTTTGTATTTTCTCATCCTTTTCAATGTGTTTACCTCAAGTGCTTTAAGCAGTAGACTGAACTTTAGCTGCAGCAGATGTATCATGCAGGGAGTATCCTGGTTTAAATTCTGAAGTGCTCTCACTTCTGCTCGCTTCCCCTTGAAATCGTCTAGAAAGAAGTTGGCACATTATTTTGCGGATGTTACTGGACATCAGGAAATACATGACTGGATCTAAGCAGCTATTGAAAGATGAGAAAACCAACATGATCTCATTGGTTTTGTGAATGATTTCCTTCCAATAGCAAGACGGCCTATTTAGCTGTGAAGATATATAGACAAATCGAAAGGCATGATAGGGAACAAAACATACAGTAAAAATGATAAGTACGATAAAGGAATTCCGGGCTGTTTTGGCGTATTTGCCAGAATTGGGAAATTTTGACCTCCTTTTGGAAATCCTCAGTAGATTCTTGCCGATCTTAATATATGAAAGGATTATTAGTAAGAAAATTAGCCAGAACATTACCACAAGAACATAGTTAAAAATTGCTTCTCCTTTCGCGTTATGCTTCTCTCTATAATGGAAACATGCTGTGGAATTATGATCTCCTTTCTTAAGGGTTAGAGTAATCATAGTTAAAAATCCAGCAAGAGCAACTGTCCATACTGTACAGCAAACGTAAATACTTTGTTTGGTTGTTACCGCCCTTCGTTGTTGTATAGACCGATTAATTTTTATGTAGCGATCCAAACTGATAAATCCAAGCAAAATAATGCTAATGTACATGTTCATATAAAATAGTGTTCCCACAACCTTGCAAAGGATCACACCGAGTGTCCACTGGTTCCCGTTAATGTGGTACATTATTCGGAAAGGCAGGCAGAAGATCAGTAAGAGATCTGCAATGGCTACATTCAGTAGGTAAATCTGTATGGAATTTCTTTTGCGGTGGATACCCAGAAATACATAGAGGGCAATTATGTTTCCAACCAGTCCCACGATGAAAATAACAGAGTAGGATATTGTTAACAGGCTAGAGAGTAGTTTCTCATCCATGGAACAGGTACCATTTGAAGTACCAGGCGAAGTAGGACTCCTTGGGTCTCCTGAGTGGTTCAGCCCTTGGATGCTGTGACTAGCCATAAAGCTGTCTTTCTGGGAGAAGAAAGGCCAGCTGCCGGCTGAAGCATTCATCATTGTTACCACGTGACTTCTCCTTGTTCGGTGTAGGGATCAAAGAGCGGAGGTGCTAAATGACATGTTCTTTGTGTGTAGCTTTTATGTCTTCAGATTTTTCCTACAACAGAATGCAACATGGAGTCATTTGCCATTTTAATAGTCACTTTAACTCAAAGCCCAAACAATCAATGATTTATTTTTAGACGTGGGAAACTTTGACTATCTACACTACGTATGTAGCAGCATTACGATATCACAAAACAAGCAGTAAATGTAGTAGAGTCTTAGGGAATGTCCTGCTCTAACCTTTCCTACGGCTGCGATATATGTTCAAGGTTTGTTTTATTTCACTTTCCATAGGGAGTTTTTTATAGGAATAGAGACGGAGGTGAAGAGAAATGCCAGCTCACAATCCTCAAAGATAAAGCTCAATTTCCCTAAAGGTAGTTACAGCCATGAGTGAGCTGGGCCCACTGCTGAGCCCTGCCCAGCTTCTTGCCTTGACGCCTTCCCTTGGATATGGCATTCATTCATTGGGACAAGGGTTACCACATGGCATAGGACAGATAAACTGTGGCAGTCTCCCATTCCAAGGTGGGAATAGAGGAAAGAGTCCTCAGTCTCTTCCTTTGCAACCTAAGACTGGATCAGGTGTATTAAAATCATTTGCCTACGGGGCAGGCAGACCAAGAGGGCAGACTTGTTGTAACATTGCAACAGGAGAGCAAAATAGCCAAACAAAAACCAAGTCAGGTGGCAGCGGCGCCAGTTAGGCCAGGCAGTCTCCTGACCTAGAAACCTAGAGTGATAGTGAGATGGAAAACAGGATGTGCATTCCAGGATTTTGAAATAAGTAACTGCAGCTCACTGTGCCCTGGGTTAGGTAATTTGCAACTGTTGCTAGAACCTTAAAAGAGATAGTGCGTGGATTCCACTTGTTTGTGGCAACAGAGAATGTTAATTCTACCTGTTCTTGGCCTTTTCCTGGGCATTGATTGCTACGAAGAACTCAGCCTGGGAGGCCATCCTAAGGAGCTAGAAGACATGAAGAGATGGTGCCAGGAGGTCTCATCCCCTTCCTTTCTTAGAGCGACTGCCCCATTTCTACAGCAGCATCTTAGCAGATGTAACATAAAGATGTTCAGAGCAAGGTTACCAAAATCAGACCTAACTAACTCTGTGACCTGATCAAACCAATTAATCTTTTCTAAGCCTCAGTTTTCTTATCTGTAGAAATGCATAATGCGTATTAACACGTAAAAGTGCTCCATGAAAATTAGCTTTAAAAAAAAAAAACACCTTTGGACTAATCTCATTTTAGTAAATATTTCACACCTGGCTAAATACTGCATGGAAAACAAAGGTGAACAAGACCAAAATCCTGCTGTCAGTAAACATTTTTGTAGGCATGTGCATTCAAATTCTGAATGCTATCATGTAAAGTGGATTTGAATTACAGTAACTTCTTGATGTGGCATGGTGCACAGAGAAAAAACATTTGGGAGAACTTAGCCTTTCTTAAAATTCTTTCTATAATTTGATCGAGAAGAAACCATGTCATTGAGGGTAAAATTCCAGTTTAAAATGTTGTCAAAGAGGGAAAATTGATTCCAGGGAAGAGGAACCGACTGGTAAAGAGGAAGTTATGTAATCCCTGGTGAGAGCCTGTCTGCAGAGTTCAGGTCCGTGGAGGGAGGGAGGCAGGAGGACCAAGTCTAGTCTGTCCTGTGTCTCAACTGCAGGAAGACCGATGTCGGCGACGTTTATAGAAACTTACAGGCATGTTTCTGATGATCTGAGGTTCTAAAAGGAAAGGGCCATCTAGGAAGAATGTCAGGCTGCCAAAAAGCGAAGCTGATAAATGCGATCTAGATTACCAGGAAGAGGAAAAAGGTGCCTGAAGGAGGGATTTGCGTTGTGTGGTTACGCGAGGATCTTCCAGAAGCTCAGGTAGAAACCTCTCATAGCCTGCCAGTGAAAGGGAACTTGATGGCAAGTGATAGGATTTTGAGAGCTCAGATAGCCAAAACGACTGTGAGAACTCCTCTGTAAGTAGTTCTTTTTGTTTTGTTTTGTTTTTTCCTTCTCCCGTGCTGTATTTTAAACTCCATTACGGTTAAGAACCAAGTCCTTTTCGTTTGCGTCTCAGCCCAATAAATATTATTGAATGAAAGGGAATTTAGTAGAAAAGTAGGTGAAGTTCTACATCTGGATCTCAAAATCAGCTGTTCAAGTACAGAAAGGGCTTTAGCTGCAGTAAGAAACGAAATTGAAATTGACTGTGGTTGCTGTGTTGGTAGCGTTCTGTGGCTGCAGCAAGAACTAACCCCCTTCTTTGGTTAAATTCATAGATAGGGAGTGTCTTAGATGAAGACCGTTACTACTGATCTGAAGGGGGTTACTGCCAGTCGCAAGCTGGGAGGGCCTCACCTGGAATGCAGTGTTTCATCCCAACAGCACACTTGGAAACTGGCACAGGACAAAAGGGGAGAAAAGCCCAAATCATGTCATAGGAGCAAGCTGAAGGAAACAAGCACCTAATCCTGGAGATGGGAACGCTTTACAGAGCCACGGAGAAAAGGATTTCAGCTTGTGATCTGTGTTTTCAGAAAGCAGAACAAGGAGTAGTGAGTAGAAACTGCAGAGACAGATGTGGTCTTCTATTAAGGAAATGCTGTTTTAGAATGAAACAGTCTATCTTGGGAGGCAATAGGGGTCTTAGCCCCGGAGATCTCAAGACTACCACTGACTGGGTGCTTTGTAGAAGAGACTCTCCGTGCCTCTCAATCCAGGCTGCATATTAGAATCCTTTTGAGGGCTTTTTAAGGGTATCAGTGCCTGGCTCCAACCCCAAATCTTCTGATTTAATTGGTCTACAATGGGCTCCAGGCAGTGGTTTCCTTTAAAAGCTCCTCAGGGGATTCTAATATGCAACCGAAATTAAACCCTTGAGCTAGATGGCTGGACCATTAACTAATATTTATTTAGCAGTTGCCATGTACCGGGCAGTGTGTTAAGCACATTTATATTACTTCATTTGCATAATCCTCATTGTAACCTTGTGAGGTAGGTATTACAAAAGAGGTAATGAGGGATCAAGAGGTTGCGAACTTTACCCATGACCACGCAGCTCTTAAATGGCAGTACCCAAGCTAGAACTCAGATCTGCCTAGCTTTTAGGGTCCATGATCCTTTTCGCTAAACCTCACTCCTCCTAATCATGTAGGATCAGCGTTTTCTTTTTTAATGCGGAGTTTTGTCAGCAGTATCTAGACATGGTTCCTTTCACATTATCCACATTAGCGATTTTTTAAAAGATTTTAAGTAATCTACGCTCAACGCAAGACTCGAACTCACAACCTCGAGATCAAGAGTCACACGCTCTACCGACTGAGCCAGCCAGGTGCCCCTCACAGCAGCAATTTTAAGAAGAGATTATACTTTCTAGCTTTACTTTTTGGAAAAGGGTCTTACTCTTTTCATTTGCTCCGTTCATTTTAGTAAGTAAAGAAGTCCAGGGTTTATACAATCACAAATCATTCGTCAGAATGTTCAGTGTATCTCCCAGAGCATATATTTTCAAACTTACTTCTAGGCCCGAAAGCCATCATCAAGATATTTCTACAAAGCACATATCCTGAGACCATTTGCTCCACCTCTAATCTGCCAACAAAATAAATTAGTAATAGTTGGACAGGTTTGCCAATAAACCTTTCTGGTTTTGCTTTAATCGTAAGCTTAAAGAAAATAAAGCAAAAGCAATGCATTTGTTTAAATAGTAATAGTGGCCATCATTTAGAGCCATGTATTAGATGGCTAATGTCCAGTCATTTATTAACAAATTAACAGATTAGATTCTGTTTTACACTTAATGGCTGATTTTCACCTCCTTTACAATATATCACTCACTGTTCTTAAGGCCACTTATTGATGTTTTAAAAACTACTCATTTGATTTGTTAAGAATGACCAATGAGAACAAGAAACAAACCACTGTATTCGCACAGTGCACTAATTTCCCAGTGGGTGTTACTTGTGACTTGTATGCTATATTGACATGGTCACAATGGTTTTCTGATAGTAGATGGTGAAAGGTCTGGGTTTTTTTTAAGGGTGTTATTTAACAAATCCTCAAGTTTGTTCCCCTGTGTTAGTGCTGTGTTATACCCAGCACCACCACCCCCCACACCCCCCCCCAGTAGTTGTCAAGTGGCTCATGTCAGAGCTTCTGTACTGGAGGGCAGCACCCAAAACATTCCGCCTGGCCTCCAAAGAGTCCAACGTTTTTAAATGCACTCTGGGTATTTGAGATGTTTGTGAAAACATCACGTTGCTATGTGAAAATACATACCTATTTGGCAGTGGCAGCAACCTTTCACTGTAGTTTGACTTGCTGGCCACTGAGTCATTCAGGCCATGCTTCAAAGATTGCATTAATTGCTGCATACAGAATCAAAATTGGAAGCACGTTACAGTGGAAATAATACTTTTAGTAGCTCATTAGGTTTTGTTATAAACTTAACTGTGTCTAAAAAAGCATTTGAAGACATTTCAGTTCAAGTAACTAACACGTATTTTGCTTTTTCTTTTTTCTAATATTCACCTTATTTACTTCTGAAACACCAAACTTAAAATTTAATTCATCTGGCAATTACTGTAAAATAGTAACAATATAATAAGGCCCAACTGGTGCAAATAGGGAGCCAGCAAAACAATAAAGTTAGTAAGTGATAGATCATTTATAGTACATTGAAGATAAAATTTGTTGCCTATGAAAATAACTCTAAATGGGTTCAAATGGCTCTGCAAGTCTTTATGGCAATATACAAAAGACAGTATAAGCAACGTGACGATATTGATAGTATGAGCTTCAGTACCCACAGTGACCTAAAGTACCTCCAGTAACTAAGAAGACAGCCTCATTTTAAGTCAAATCAAGGCAGAGAGGTATCATTCAAGCAGTTTACTCAGGTCTCTAAAAAGCAAAGCGCTACTAGTCACCATGAAGCAGGTTTCACTTTTAGTATTCAGACAATCAAATTTTAACTGAAATAATGGGTCATTTATAGAGTTGAAATCAAGGAGTACTCACAGGTCAGGCTCTCTTGCAGTAAAAGGAGCAGAACCCCAAGCTTCCCTAAACACACAGACTCGTCTTTGTATGTCAGCTGGGCTCCTCCATCCGGTCGTGGTACAATTGGTTGAGGTTACCTTTTTTTTTTTATATGTGCATGTGGTAATAAGTTTTTTCCCCCCCTTTTCTTTCTTTCTTCAATATGCCATCCCCCCGATTCCTTGTGAAAATGTTCAGAAGCCCACCAACATGCAACCATTTTATGTGTAAGCTCAGCAACACTTCACTTTAGAAAATTATTTCTATCTTTTATATGAATACCTTTCACCTTCACAATTGTGGGAAGTTTTCCCTTATCCCCCCAAACAAAGAAGTTTTATAAATTCTAAGCAGAGTTATGCATTCTCTATTTTCTTTTTTTTTCCCCCAAATACTTTTATTTTTTCAGTGTTACAAGATTCATTGTTTACGTACCACACCCAGTGCTCCATGCAATACGTGCCCTCCTCAATACCCACCACCAGGCTCGCCCATCACCCCACCCCCACCCCTCCAAAACCCTCAGTCCATTGCTCTGAGTTCATAGTCTCTCATGGTTCTTCACCCCTCCGATTTCCTCCAAATTCATCCCTCCCCTCCCTCTCACAATGTCCTCCATGTTTTTCCTTACGCTCCACACGTGAGACCATATGATAATTGACTTTCTCCGCTTGACTTATTTCACTCAACATAATCTCTTCCAGTCCAGTCCATGTTAAAATAAAAGTTGGGTATTCATCCTTTCTGATGGAGGCATAATATTCCATTGTATATATGGACCCTATCTTCTTTATCCATTCATCTGTTGAAGGGCATCTT